>PVIW01001358.1:0-308925 GCA_004026585.1 Noctilio leporinus | reverse complement strand
AACATATGTATGCATAGGTTCTTATGAATTGGTGTTTCAGGATTCTTTGGGTATAGTCCAAGTAGTGGAATCACTGGATCAAAAGGCAGTTGCATTTTTAGTTTTTTAAGGAAACCCCATACTGTTTTCCACAGTGGCTGCACCAGCCTGCATTCCCACCAACAGTGCATGAGGGTTCCCTTTGCGCCGCATCCTCGCCAACACTTGTTGTTTGTTGATTTGCTGATGATTGCCATTCTGACAGGTGTGAGGTGGTATCTTATTGCGGTTTTAATTTGCATCTCTCTGATGACTAGTGACGTTGAGCATTCTTTCATATGCCTCTGGGCCCTTTGTATCTCTTCCTCAGTGAGTTGTCTATTCAGGTCCTTTGCCCATTTTTTAATTGGGCTGTCTGTCTCCCTGGTGTTGAGTCACATTAGTTCTTTATACATTTTGGAGATCAGACCCTTGTCTGAGGTATCATTGGCAATTATGTTTTCCCATACAGTTGGTTCCCTTTGAATTTTGCTGATATTTTCTTTAGCTGAACAGAAACTTTTCAATTTGATATCGTCCCATTTGTTGATTTGTTCTTTGATTTCCTTTGCCCTTGGTGAAGTATCAGTAAACATATTTTTGTGTAGGATATCCGAAAGTTTACTGCCTATATTTTTCTCCAGGACCTTTATGGTGGCACTGCTTATGTTTAAATCCTTTATCCGTCTTGAGTTTATTTTGGTGTATGGTGTAAGTTGGTGGTCTAGTTTTCTCTTTTTGCATGTTGCTGTCCAGTTCTCCCAACACCATTTGTTGAAGAGACTGTTTTACTCCATTGCATGTTCCTTCCCCCTTTGTCAAATATGAGTTGACCATAGAGTCCTGGGTTAATTTCTGGGCTCTCTATTCTGTTCCATTGATCTATATGTCTATTCTTATGCCAGTACCATGCTGTTTTGATGACAGTAGCCTTGTAGTATTGTTTGAAGTCTGGTATTGTGATTCCTCCTACCTTGTTCTTTCTCAAGATTGCGATAGCTATTTGTGGGCGTTTTTGGCTCCATATAAATTTTTGAAGTATTTTAAGAAAATAATTTCATACTACTTTAAATCCTTTAACAGAAATCCCAGATATTAATATTTTTATGTCTGTTTCTTTTCATTGTATTAAAAGTACTTCTTAGCATGGTTTTAGTAACTGTATTCTACTTGATAATAGATCATCTTTATTTCATATATTTTATACAATTATCATAACACATATTTTTCCAGTTACATGTTACTGTTTTATATTATTATTATATTCATCATTTTTGTGGTCAATTACTTTGATTTCCAGAGTAATACACTTCACCATGTTTTTAACCTAAAAGTTTCAGGTAAAATAATATATGACATCTGTTTTACATATTAATAAATGACAATATGAAAACAATTATATGTAATTTAAAATAATGAAGGATACATATTTTATCTAAAATACTATTTAATATACAAGTTTTAAAGTTATAAGAGGTGTATGAAAGTATTGTGTTTAAAATATATTAAAGTGACCTTAAGTGATAGAAAAGTTCTGGAATATATGAGAGTAAGTAGTCACGATTTTTGTTAGGTTGAATATTATGCAAATTTGGTTACTGGTCTCATCCTTTTACTATAATATTATAGACAGAAAAAATTATAAAAGTCAAAATTGAAAATGCAATATTTCCAATGGCAAAAATGTTCACATGTAGTAGGTAATGTTAAATATTTTTAAAAGAAGCCAAGAACATTAATTAAATAGAAATAGCTTTCTAAATTAAAATAAATTTGCAGTTATAAGTTTTAAAAATACAGAGGATATAACTAATCCTTCTGGCAGTTGGAGTCCCAATAAGAAAAGAGATGACACGCTGAAAAGCTGTAGCTGAAGTAATGAAGGAGCTAATGATCAGAGGGCTAATAAATATAGGAAGCCATGACCATTCCTAAGTTTGAAGGCACAAAAGAGCATCTTTACAAGGAACTTGTTTGATATAGAAATCAGACATAGCATTAAAATATTCACTGGTCTCAAAATGTGAGTGTTAAAGTATCCATTTTGGCACAGTCAAAATGCTTTGCTTGCAAAATGAATTTTGAGTCAGTTTAAATATGAAACTTTACCCAATATCCATTAATTTAACAAATATTGTCAATCAGCAACTAGGATAAAGCTGAAGTCCTAAAGCATTATGTACAATAGCCCTTGTCCTTCCTTCTTAGGACACTTGCCGTTGAGTTGGGAATATTAGTCCTTAAACAAATATTAATATATAAATATATAATCACAGATTGTGATGTGTATTGTGAAAGACATTGCATTATGCATTTTATATCCTCATAATTTATTGCATTGGTTCCTTAGCTTTTGATGATTGCACATATGCGCATTGTATGTGGTGTGTGTGTGTGTGTGTGTGTGTATGTGTGTGTGTTTGTGTAAGTCATTGCAGATTGCATGTTCTAGTATCACAATCAAAATAACTTTTATGTACAGATAAACTATTCTGTAGTCATCCTATATCTTTCACATAATGCAGTCTAAGTAATACTCTAAATAAGTTAATGAAATTTCAATATATACTTCTCAAAAAGTAGTTTTTCCATGAGCATAGTCTACCACATAAAGTTAGTTTAGCTAAAAAAAGAAAACGAAAAAGAAAATGTTTAAAAATTAAAGCCACGATTAAACATAAATGAAGACAATTTAAAATTCTCTTTGAATTCAAAACTAGACAGTAGTTAGGGAAATATTGCTTAGTAACTTGGTACTAATGCTAATTGCATTCATTATTATTTTTTCACATTTAATACCATCATCTTTCATAGCATGAGTAATTAAGTACAAAAGTAGGTTTTGTATTGTGATCAAACAGTATTTTTTCACATCTACCCTACTGATACATTCAAAGAAAATGCTGTCATCATTTCTTCCATAAAGAACTTGTAAGTTGAAAAGTAGGAAATGTCCTAAAGCCTAGATGGACTTGATAGCATGGGTAAAGATATGCAGAGAAAGACTTCCAACTGGAACTAATTTAACACAATTTTTACCATCGTTGGCATATGGATGCTCTTTTTGAGTATGCCTGTTGTAACTCTTGCTTACTATCCCAGGATCCTGTAGTTGCAACTGGAATCTTCACAAAGAAACTTCTCAGCAGAAGGGGCGTTGTATTAATGACTGAGGTGTTATTCAAATGCTGGGCAACAGCCAGCAGAAATGTGAAGCCCATCAGCCTCAATTATGTGTCTTTGACAATGGGATAAAATAATGTGTGTGCATATGTGCGTGTGTACATGTGTGGTTGTTTTTAAAAAACATACTGGTCAAGCTTTAGGGATATTTTTCCTTATTGTAGCAAATACAGAGTAGATAATATACCCAAACTAACCAAAGCAAAAATAATATCATCTAAAAATGTGAAGTGAAAAATAATTACTGCTGCAGACAACAATAAAATGACATCAAATTACCATCTTTGATTGATGATGCAGAATTTTTGGTCTATTACATAACTAATTTTTAACCCTTAGGGAGAGCAGAAACTGCTTTAAAAAAGATGTGAATCTACCTTTGGATCTGCCTCTCAGTGTATCTGAAACACACATCTGGCTGACTTCCTGGTTATAAGCATTTTTATAACGAAAAGTCAGCCTTGTTGGGTATCAGCAAATACCATTTCGAACCATCCCTTATCTAGAAGGCCTAAAGTCTGATTGAGACAATTGATATTTGAGATTGATTGTCTATTTGGCAGTCATTCCTAGACATTGTCTAAGCTCTGATCCTACACCTATTTGAGTCACTATAAAGTTAGGTTTCTAGACCACTCAATAGTATAGACAGTATTATGTAACAGTTAGGTATTAGGTTTCATGTGCAAGTAGAAGTGAGCATATAAAAAATATTCATCAGCCTGCATTTTACCAAATTAAGATATTCCACAAAATATCAGTCTGTTTTCTTTATCTGTATAGCCACAATGAGCTATTTTAGAGTTTTTAGACTAAGAAAACACTGTTGTAATCCAATGAAATGTGTGCTAACATTTAATTATACATGTTCCTCATCATATTTCTCATTTTTTTGAGCTTCCAGGATGCACAGATATAATTTTGTGCTTGAAATTGTTCTAGCTTTCCTCTCTGCTTCTTGTGTTTTAATATTTTTATACTATATAATAGTTTATTGGGAATGGCTGAAAATCAATTTTGAATTTACCAGAGTATATATAATGAGTAAAATAATATGAAATTTAAATATATTCGCATGACTGATAATATAACATTAACTTTATACCAAAAGTTAAAAATGACAATAAAAAGTATTTCATGATTCTGTTTTTTACTTGGTCATTTTTATACAGAACACATTTTTTAAATATTATTAAATGTCTTGACTTTTTATATACTCAGATATAAATAAATGTTACTTTGCTTTCTAATATCAATTTCATCATGACTGTCTAAGAAACCAAAAACGTAGTCAAATCTAAAGGCAACTTTATTCAGATAGAGAACAAATTTGACTTATACTAAGTAGTACAAATATTTGGGTTTCAAAATGCTAGATTAATTAATAAAAGTGGTGAGTTTTCTCACAAGATCACAATGATTTTAGATCTTCTATAATAAGTGGGACTCAAGTTGTTAGGCCATTTAATGACAAACATAGAAGTTTCCATTTTAAAGCAGGCTGTAGTCTAGATGCAAGTCTGAGCAATTTATTCCTACAGAATTTTGAGAATTGTTATTTCCAGATACAAAGCAATTGGGATGCACTGTTGAAAGTCAGGTTAGTTTTTGACATTTCTAATCTTTTAAAAATCTTAGATTATTTAAAAGAAAAGATCTTTTAAATGTTTTTAATGTTAAACTGCATATTTTAACATTTGAATATTACTATGAAAAGAGTTATAATAGTATGTGCCTTAATCCCACTTTCTCTAGATTAACTTTAGGTCTCAGGATACATAAGTCTTTTATTTATTTATTTATTTATTTATAAGATTTTATTCATTATTTTTAGGGAGAAGTGCAGGGAGGGATGAAGAAAGGGAGAGAAACATCAATGTATGGTTGCCTTTCACCTGTCTCCAGCTATGGACCTGGCTGGAGACCTGGCTTGCAACCTGGTTATGTGCCCTGAATGGGAATTGAACCAGTGACCATTGGGTTTTCAGCTTGGTGCCTATTCACTGAGCCATCAGCCAGGGCTCAGTATACATAAAACATGGGCATCAAATGATCAGGATTTGTACTGAGACTCTACAGTATATATCGACAAATCTACCATTATCTTATTTCTTAAGAGCCTAGATAAATAAGGTAGTTGAGAATTCATTTGTAATATAAATTGAAGTGTTATATAAACAGCATTTATTTTTATGAATAGACAGTATTGTATTGTGGAATATGGTAAAACCTAAAAATGCCTTTACATATTTTTAAGTTTTTACTTGTGGATAAATGTTTTGAATTCATCATGTAGCCTGGACATTTTGAATTGATTTTGGACAGTTTGTTGGGAGGGGGGTATCCAGATGTGACATAATGTTTTTAGTGTTCAAATATTCAAAAAATTCAATCTCCAAGTATTTTTTATTTCCACTGGCTCTCTTTATGTTTTCTCTATTTAAGGAAAAGTGAGCTACTATTTTACTATGGAATACTTTATTATCTCTTCCATCAAAAACTCTTTCACATTTCTCCTTCTGAAATGTAATCTCTTCAAGGTTAATCTCAATGAACTCTTCCTTTATGATCCTACTTACATAACAGATATGCTTGTTCTTTTGAATTTTTAATATACTTTATACTTCTATTGTGACATTTGTTTTCTGCTTCTTAGTGTTTGGCCACACATATAGTATCTTATCTCCCTCTTGATAGGGACTGGATCTTATTCATTTATAGTCCCTGGAAGTGCTTAGGCCCCAACAAACAGGGGTTTCAGACATACACATTTTTAATATTATGAGGTGTACCATCCTGCTACCTGTGGGAAGGACATCTTTGCATAATGGAAAGGCCCAGTACAAAGACAACAATAAGCCTGGGCTCAAACTGCGACAGAGTAGTCTAAACATTTTATTTATTCTTTCAACAAATCAGTATTGATCCCCTGTGGTTATCATTAGATTACCTGAGTTGGAAAGTAGAGAGTTAGAAAAGGTCATATTGGGCTGCATTTTGCCTTTCTTATCCAGAATGTAGGTAAACGATCAATTTTATTTTTTTCTTACATTGCCTTTTTGCTTCCACTCTTGGACTAAAGTAGAGGTTTTGAAAACATGTTTCCCATAGCTGTTTAGAAGCTGTTGAAAGGGAAAAGGGTTGGGAACCAAATGGGGAACAAGCTCTGTGACTCTTCTTCCTCTTTAACCAGGGCAGCACTATTATTCTTTCTTGTTTCATAATTGAAATTTTAGGGGAAAAAAAAGAATGAAGCTCTCATATGTAAGTTATAACAACAACCTTTGTAAACCATTATGAAGAGAAACACAGTACTAAAAAGCAGGCACTCTCAGGAGAATTATATTGCATTATTATATTTTATTGCTTTTATGATGAACCTCTATCAGTATTCAAATGAAACTTTTATTTTGCAATGTTTCAAACAAAAGGAAATTGTAGCATTTAATTTATAAAAATTGGGCATGATTATATAAAATATAGTGTTCCTACAGACCAAATAATTTAAAAAAGATGCAGGGTTAAATTTCTTTATAGTTGTTTTCTGGTCCAAAAACACTCAGGTAAAAGCTGCTCCCGCAATCATCCTTCTGGCTGGTGCAGTGGCCCATCTTCTCTGAGATTTTATTCTGTATCTTCCCTTTTCTGAAGCAAGATGGCTGAGCATTTCCAAGCATCTCATCCTCTCATGACATTATCCAAAACCAAGAAGGTAAAAATAAATCCCTCTCATCTGTTTCATGTTGACAGGGAATAAAAATTCCCAGAAGCACTGAACATACATTTCTCAGCTGTGGGTTGATGTCCATATTTTACCAGCGAGAGACTAGAGCATAGCATTCTCAGTTTCTATCAAGGGTGGCGAGGTCTGTCATCAAGGAGAAGGGAGAGAAATGACTGCTCTGTACCACATAGCAATTGAAAAATAGTGTCAAGGAAGAGTGCTTAAAAAAATAAAGAGCTAATTCCTTATCTATATGAAATGAGTGTGACTAATCAGAGCCTGAAACAAACTATATTTAAACAGTTACTCTGAATAAAACTGCATCATTTTAATTTGTGATTTTTGTTCTCTCACAATGTTAACATTGCAAATGATTAATTGTATGTCAATTGTTTTATTGCTGATTCATTTTCAGTCCATCATTCATTTCCAGATTTTCATTGACTACTTTGTCTTTTGACAAAAGATTAAAAAGCAAGTTTGTTTGAACTCCATATGCAGTTTTGATCGTTAATACCATTTATACAGTGTGAATTAAGATGTGCTTGTGTTTTTTCCTTCTTTGATGCTGTTGTTATGTCCACCATGCATGACCCTTCTTTACTGCATTGTTTCATCTCTTTATTTCTATTTTATATCTGCTAGAGAAAGAAGATTAACACATTTTAAAAATATTTACATAATCAAAAGAGAAACACAGTACTTCATACTTTGTGAGAAAACAGTAGATAATATAGAAAATATTTTCATTTCTTCTGCCTCAATATTTTCCATCATGTATTGACACCTGAAACTAGACCAAGTCAACTTGTAGAATTATAACCTCAGAAGTTGGCATTTATATTTTTTCCACTTAACTTTCATACTAAACTTCACATTTATCAAAGTCCAGGATTTTCCAACTTACTGAGGGTATCTCTGAGCTATGAACATTTTTAAAACAGTAAAGCATTAGAGGTTCAAACAGATTGTTTTATACATTTAATTTGTCACCAAAAAGCAAAAACCACTCTGAAGGTAGGACCTAACTTTATATTACGTGCCAACTTTTCAGCTACATAAATTAATAATTGGTTTTGCACTCAGACACACTTATTGATCTATAATTAAAAGACCTCCAAAAGCTGTTTATAAGCTGCTTTGCATTCCAAAATGTAACTGAAGTTTTAGAATGCAAGAAAATCTTGAGGTTTTAAGGAGTTTTAAAAGAATACAGGCATACCTTCTAATCCATGAGTTTGTTTAGATGCCTTTTAATTCCCATTGTGAGAGTTTGTATTTTGTTTTATTATTATGGCCATTTTCATGTGAAAAACATCTTGGTAACAGTATAGAGGAAGATAGCTCAAATATCAATTTTAATGATGGCATTTTTAATTGCTTTTTTAATTTAGTAATCAGTATGCCACCATTACCCCCATTTTCTGAAAAGGTAGGTAAGGGAAATTATTATTGTACTGTCGCTTTAATGTTTTTGCACTTCATTCACATTTGTGATATGTGTATTATATTAAAGAAAACTATGACCCCCCCTCCCCCTAAGGAATTATCTTCCAAAACAGGAGAGTTGGAGGGAAGGAGAGGGGAACTTGGGTTGCTGGGAAATATGGAGAACAAAGCTGTGATGTAGTTTCTGGAGAGGAAAAATGCTAAGGCACCACTCCAGAGAAAAGTACTGAAGTGGAGGAGAGAATACATTCTTCCCAGTTGCAGTGAATGTGAGCTCTGTTCTTGGTGACTGAGGAAAAGAAAAACATCAGACAGAACACAGGGGAGAAAGATTGCATTCCTTTTGCCTGTGATTTCACTTTTATACTATTTAAAAAAATTTTTTTTAAATTCATAAACCTTTTTAGAGCAGTTTAGATTCACAACAAAATTGAGCAGAAGGTAGAGAGCCTTTCCTTCTATTCCCCATGCCCATTCATTTTCAGCATTTATCAAAGACACATTTGCCTTTGTTTTGGCCTGAGAGGTCTGCACTTCAAAGAAGAGTTTAAGCACAGCAGTTTAACACATAAAAAAGCTGTCCCCTCATCCAGTCAACACAACAACCTGTAATATTACACTATGTTGGGTAATCATGAAATTTCAGACACAAGTTAGCAAGTTAAGCAAAGACAAGCAGGGATCATATTAAAAGGAAAGATAGTAAATAGTACTTTAAAATAATTTGAAATTATTTTTCTTCAATTACTTTCTTTTATATGCTTCTTATAACATGCTTTTATGGATACTTCTAATGAATTATTTATGATATTTTACAAAAGAAAGTTGGCTAGAGTGATCTTTGCCTCTGAGTATTCAATCATGATAAAACCAGGAGAAAAGAATTATAACTTTGTTTCCAAAATGTTTCTTGCATCTACCCCTTTCCTTTCTTCCCTAATTGCCACGACCGCCCATATTCAAGTTCTTAATGCCTTTGTGTTGGGTTTTACAATAATTTTTATGTTTTTTAAATTGTAATCTATTCTAATCCATGAATTTTCCTAAATCATACATTTTACACAGTCATTTCTCTACTTTAAAGGAAGAAAGAATAAAACTTTCAGTGGCTTTCTTCCTGTCTGTTGTTTATCTCATCAATGTGAAATGTTACATCCTGAAATATTAAGCTCTGCTGAAAGTAATTTAATAAATAGATAGCAAAGTTGGACACCACAATATAGAGGAGAGTAATAACTATCCAAGGATTTGGAGTTCACATTCTTTTTGTGGAAGTGAGCTGGAGAAAGGTGCTCTGATTCCACCTACCTTGGCCCAGTTATTTAGATGAAAACATCAGCAGAACAGACAGAAAGGGCAATTAATCAGGTTAACACTGTCTGATAAAATGATCCCGTAAGACCAATTCCCTTTGTTCTAATTTAGTGCTCTCAGGAGAAATATCAAATCTATCATTTCATCTCCTCAGAGAGCGTACCTACCCAGGAGGGTGTACCCTTGTAGATGACTTGTCCCAGTTGTCAAGCCCCAGAAGATCCCTCCAGTATAATTTGAAACGTTGGCATTGGAGCTTTTGAATTAGCTTCATGTGAATTTCACTCTAGCAACCTGCTCCTCCAGGGCCAGAACACCTGTTGCTATCCGACAAATTCACATTTCTAAATCTACACCAAGACCATGGCAATTCCATTAAACTGTATTTCTTGAGGTACATCCTGAAAAAGCAACCTAAGTTACCCACAAATGTTACTTAAAATTTTACTTGGTTTGACACACATCTTTAAACACCTGCTTGTTTTATTTGGTGATGGCCTTTGTTGGAATGTGTCTTAGACATTATTGCTAGCTGACTTCAGCGAAATAACTCATCCTGCTGAAACAATTAGTCTGGGTTACTTTTCTAAATTGTCACATTACCTGGACTCTAGGAATTCAAAACACTAACGTTATACATCAGAAATTTCTGGAATAAAATTATTTCAGAAAGATTCTGTCAGTAACTCTTATGTAAAATGAATTATTCCATATCGGACTGAAATAATTTTTACAATTATCAGTAATTAAACTCTTTAAAAGCATTGATACTCAATTTTATTGCCTTCAGTATACCTTGTATACTCCCATGAACCAGCATGGCATCATATAACTTGTGTGTTGTGAATGTAATCTGAACATATAGTGGAAACATTGTTTGAGTTTTAATTCCATAGTATAGTTCAATAGGTATTTGTGTTTAGAGGCTTTAGTTAGATTTTCACCTCTGACATGGGGCGATGATTCTGCCATGCTATGCCATCAGGTCCTCATCTGTAAAAGGAGAATATAGTGCCCACGTGATAGGATTGCACATAGAGAATGCTTAAAATAGTACACATAGAAAGTTTAGCTCTTATGTGGTCAAAAATGCTGGCTCCTCTCAGTATATTTGAAAGTCAGGTACTTTCTGCTCCACTTTGTGATTTTGCTGAGACTACAGTTACAACCATTTGATGGGCCTTGTGACTACGAAACAAGCTTGGGGGATTGTGAAATGCTAAACTATTTACCCATTGATCTAACAAATTTTAGATGGCAGGTTGTCTAAATGTGTCTCTTATGTGTTTTCATTACAAGTTGCGAGTGACTCTAACTTCACCCAGCTTAGTTTTGGATGATTCAAAGGAATCTACCTATTTCAAGAAATGCATTTCCAGTATTTTGGTGACTCTTGGTCAAGAATTCTTTATTGAATTTTCAGAGCTCCACTGCTTTTTAGTCACAGTGGATACACATTATCTTAGTGTCCTGTTTTTTTCTTTTATTAAGAAATGTTTCTAATTATTTATAAATGTTATATTATATATTAATATACACTTATGAGTTATATGAAATATATTCTTTACATTTCAGCTTACATCCATGATCCCTGAATCCATAGACATATTATTTGGCTAGAATATTTAAGCAATATGCTTTAAAAATAATTTAGAAAAAATTTTTATGGGCTATCTCAAATAGGTTTAAAAATGCCAACATTCTACAGCCAGGTCCGTAGCTGAAGGCAGGTGAAAGGCAACCATATGTTGATGTTTTTCTCCCTCTCTCCCTCCCTTCCCCTCTAAAAATAAAGTAATAAAAATCTTTTTAAAAATGGAAACATTCTAAACTAAATATGTCGATTCTCTCATATTTAGTTTTTCTTTAGTTCTGTAAAGTGTCTTGACTACTAGACACTTTATAGTTTTGCCAAAGGAAATAGCAAGGGTTACAAATTGCAATACAGTTTATGTCTACTCTTACCTCAGCATTTTATATGTATATGTTATTTCCATAGGCCTAATCCTTTTGAAGTATAATATATAATACAAATGAAATCTCATGCTAACTTTGGTATTCCATACATTGCTTTGCTCTACTTTGGTGATCAATATGTAATTCTTCCAAGAAGAGGCATGAGCAATGAAGCATAAGATTTTACTTTTCCCTAATGATGAGCATATTCTATATATGAATCTTAGAATAAAATTTTGGTGAGCGATGAGACCAGTTATTAAAGCTTTTTGAAGATTTATAAATGGTTATAACATACTAAAATTATATCTTTCCACATGTGTATAAAATGTAGATAGATTTTAAATGTGATTATGTTTTCTTTTTCAAATCTGATATTTTCTCTGCTATTTTGATATAAAATGGTCACTTAAAATCAAGTTTCTAAAGCATCATTTTTTCCTCTTTCCATCTTAAACTTTTTGCTTGGAGACATTTAATGAAAAGGACAAAAAGAAAAAAAAAATAATACCTTTGGAAATTCAGGTTTCTTGAAGATCAGGGACAGCATTCAATAGATCCCCCAACGTTTTAAGTTTCTGAATATGACATGTTTTGTAATGTTGATGTAAAGGCACATCAAAGTTGGCAATTCAAAAATGTGACCTGTCTCTTGTATTTAACTTTCAGGTGAGCTCATGAGATTCCCCCTGCTGTGTCTCATTCCTGTACCACTTTAGGCAGATTGAAGAAGGATAGCAATGATTTTTCTCTATGCTTTAACACCATAGTGTATATGGTGATGGTATTATTTTTATTATTTTTAAAACAAAATATAATATCTGGATACCATAACATTAAAGCTCTGTATTTTAACAAAACACCAAGTTGCATTCAGTGCCTTCAAGTAGAAAACACATTTTAATACCATAATAGATACATTTGGTTGATTAGATATCTAACTGCAATAATCTCTGTTTGTTTTACTGACCTATTTTCAACACTAGCAAATGATCAATTGGCTTTAAGACATACTAGGTTTATGTGTGTATTCATAAGACATTATTAAGCAAAGCAGGCACTCTTGTATAAGAGAAAGAACATACTTCTTCTTAAATACTGTTTCAATAGCTAGAGGTATCTGTTTTCAAATATAATAATCATTAGCATTGCCACCACCAATAATCATCTGTGCATGCAGTGAAGTTGAGAAGTGTTTATGACTGATATAAAAGTAATGAGTAATCAAAGATGTCAAATAACACTTATTACATATAAACAAATGATTTTTAGTTAATAATACCTTTACCAACCCCAACTTTATATATATTAAGTCCAAAGTCATGTTTTTAATATTTTTAAGTTACAGTCACATGGATAAAAAGAGGAATTACTATTTTATATTTTATGGAGTAGAAAATGTAAAAATATTTTTTACTTAAATTTTACCCTTGTCCTAACACATCCATGAAGATTATAATCATATACTGCTTTTATTCATTTATTTTTTTGGTATTGTTGTGGTTGTTATTTTTAGCCTGTCTATAAAATAATAAAACTAGTTAAGAACTTCCTGCTGGTGGTCATAATTAAAGCTATCTATATTAATAATAGAATAAAAACTTAAGAGATCAAATGAATATAGTAACTCAGTTTAATATATATAGCTATGCCTTTGTTAATGACATGAAGGTGATCTGACTGTGTAACGATTACTTAGAAACCATTACAGAATGAACAGAAAATGGAACTTTTTCTGAAAGCAAAGAACTAATATTTGAAATATGTGTATTTATTTGTTAAAGCAAGTAGCACTATATCCTCTAAAGGAGAATATATTTGATCTTCCATTCAACTATCTTATATCCTTAGAGATAAATCTCTCTCTCACCTCCCTCTTTTGCTGTATGAATAGATATAATTCTAAATATCATGTGCTTGTCAGATCATGAAGTGACATAGAGGAGGCCTTATTTTCAAAATTATCTTGTCAATTTCATTGTGACAGTAACAGAGGCAGGTAGCAGCAGCTTTCTTCTGATTATGTTAAAATCTCATCTATTATTTAGTTTAAAGCTGACAGCACATATTAAGGCTTCATGAAGGTTTCAGTAATTTCAGACTAAATTTATCTTTCCTAATTTTATACATTTTTGTCATTTGAGGGTTATAATTTGATCAAAGGTTAATTTCAGGAGGAGTTTTTCCAATTTTTTTCAACATTAAGTAAGTAGAGCATGAATTTTGGGGAAATACATCCATGTGAAACTATTTGGGGCAGAAATGGAATGATAAGACAAGCGTTTTTCAAAAGTGTTGACTTTTTTTTAGTAAAAGAATGAAGTAGTTACCATTTTTGCCCATATTCTCATCTTACAGTGATCAAGTCTATCACTCAGCTTCTCCCCATGCCAGTTGTCCTAATTCATGCTCTACTTGAATACGAATGGTCTTAATTCAGTAGAATACACTGGACTTGAATGATCTATGCAATAGTATCCTATTAATTATGTTGATAAATATAAGAATACAAATATTTAGGTAAACATACATTTAAGGACATAATAAAAATAATATTAAACTTAGTTCTTTTAAAAAATACATTTACACATGCATTACTTTTCTGTAGTTTCTTTTTCCCATCCATTTTATTTTATTTTATTTTTTATTTTATTTTTTCTTCATTGGATGAGATCAGTTAATAGAGTTTTCGGCCATTCCTGCAAAATGTGAATTCCTAGAGCTCATAAGAAAGAGAAATTCTTTTTTACATTTTTTCTCACATTCTCTCTTGGAAATAACATTTTTGATCCAGCAGAGAATTGGTCTCCTATAACCAACACTGTGAATATCTGCCTTATTCAATGCTTTCTAAGAATCCTCTAAATGTTATTTGGAAAACAATGTCATAGTACATGTGTTGGGGTTAAAAAGCCTTCTAACCAGATGCACAAACTAAATTCTTATAACAACTGGCCTATATTCACAATAGATATATAGTCTCCTTTTTATATAAAAAAGTGTGGCAAGCTACAATTAGTGGGTTAAAAACAAACCTGATTGCCTGGCTGATAGCACAGTGGATAAGGTGCCAGCCTGCGAACCCAAAGGTCGCAGGTTTGATTCCCCAGCCAGGGCACATAACCAGGTTGCAAACCAGGTCTCCAGCCAGGTCCATGGCTGGAGGCAGATGAAACGCAACCATACATTGATGTCTCTCTCCCTCTCTGCCTCTCTCCCTTCCCCTCTTTCTAAAAATAATGAAATAAAATCTTAAAAAAAAACACAAAACCTGAAGTCTAGCTACAAATGGTAGGGAGTTTGGATGTTTATAAATTATTTTATGAGTGACACTATTTGCCATTAAGTGTGTAATTTCTATAAATTAGGTTAAATAACAGTGTTAGAGTTTATAATTTTGGTAAGTTATCTTTGTTAAAATTACTTTATATAAAATTATCATCTAGTTAAATATTAGGGAATAACTTAGAAATGCTACTTTTATTGAGTCTAAGAAATGCATTGTGTCGTAATATTGAATACTTCAAATATTAGATATGAAATGTGGTAGTCATTACAGATACCTTGTCACAAATTTATTCTGAATTGTAACTGTACTTTAGATTTTCGATGACCAGGAAATGTGACCTACATTTTTAAGAAGTGAAGTGATAGATATATTTGGAAAGTTGAGCATGCATAGCAAAACTATAGAATGTAAAAAGTAAAGGGCTGATTTTCTTTAAAAGAACATTCTATTTATCTCTTGAAATATTCATTTGATCATTTTTCAATTTTATTTTTCAATGGAAGTTGGCATCAATATTACTTTATATTACTTTCAAGTGTATGGTATAGTAGGTAGATAATCATGTACTTTACATATTGATTCCTCTGATATTTCAAGTACCAACCTGGCACCCTAGATAGTCATTACAATATTACTGAGTACATTCCCTATGTTGTACATCCTTGTGACTCTTTTGTAACTATCAATTTGTACTTCTTAATCCTTCACCTTTTTTCATTCAGCACCTTACACACCTCCCCTCTGGCAACCATTCATTTGTTCCCTAGAGCTGTACATCTATTTCTGTTTTGTTCATTTGTTTATTTTGTTCTTTACATTCATATATAAATGAAATCATATGATACTTGTTATTCTCTGTTTGACTTATTTCACTAAGCATATTACCCTCGAGGTCCATCCATGTTATTTCAAATGGTAAGGTTTCATTCTGTCTTACACCAAATAATTTTTCATTGCATATATGTATCATATCTTCTTTATTCACTTGTCAATTGATGGGCATTTGGGTTACTTCCATATTTGGCTATTGTAAATAACACTGCATGAACCTAGAGGTGTACATAAGATCTCAAAATAGTGTTTTGGATTTCTTTAGATATATACTTAGAAATGGGAATTCTGGATTAGAAGGCAGTTTCATTTGTAATTTTTTGAGGAAATTCCATACTGTTTTTCACAGTGGCTGCACCAGTCTGCATTCTCACCAATAGTGCACTAGAGTTCCCCTTTCTCCACATCCTCATCAGAACTTGTTGTTTGTTAATTTATTGATGATAGCCATCTGACAGGAGTGAGATGATATTTCATGATTCTAATTTGCATAATTTGCATTTCTCTGATTGATTAGTGATGTTGAGCATCTTTCCATATGTCTATTGGCCATCTGTATGTCCTCTTTGGAGAAGTGTCTATTTAAGCCCTCTGCCCATTTTGAATTGGATTTTTAAAATATTGAGTGTTCTGAGTCTTTATAAATGTTGGATATTAACCCCTTATCAGGTGTATTCTTGTCAAATATCTTTTCTCATTCAGTAGGTTGCATTTTCATTTTGTTGGTGGTTTTCTTTGCTGTGCAAAAACATTTTAGCTTGATATAGTAGCATTTGATATTTAAAGAGGCTAGGAGTTGTAAGGTAAAAATAAACATTTTGTCTAATGTAGGAAGTATGTTAAAAGACATAGTAAGACTGGTTCAATATATCCATACATGTCCTTTTTATCTTAACATATCCTTAGTTTGGGTTTCCCCTCGATGCTGAGCCTGACGTAGAGATGTGTGTGCAAATAATTGATTTAGGTGGTGAGACCAGAAAGCACTGATCATAGAATAAAGAAGTGATTCTGTAAAGGGATGGAAGACAAAATGAGATGTGCTGATGAGCAGGTTACCACTGTGGGCAGCCAGAGCTCAGACTCGTTGGTGACTCCAGCAGGATGTATAAAATCCAACTCAGAGCTGTCCTACCCACAGTGAAGAAGCTGAGGGTTAGTGAATTTTGATTAACCTCCTCACCTGTTATTGGTTGAAGCCTTCCTGGGAATGGCCAGGAAATCCCTGTCTTTTTCGCCAGCCTCACTGTATATTTCAGGCCTGTGTGAGTCAGAAAAGACTTTTGGACTTAATATTGCAAGAATTTGCAGTAAAAATAAAAAGTGTAAGTAGTTCAGCGTGTGCCATTGGAATATAAGCAGGGGACCCACAGCTCTGTTCAACGTGAACTAAGTTTCGTATATGGGAGTGGGAGGAGTGAAAAATAATCTTAGATCTATGTATTTACCATGCCCTATGAAGACAATGTAATACAATTTTTTGTAGAAGTGGGCTAAAGTAATGTAATAATTTAAACTTGTGTCATGATTAAACTGGAGTCCAGCACATAGCTGCTTGTCACCATGAGCAAGTATGAAAAAGTAACAGAAAACACTAGGAAAGGCATGCCAGTCAGGAATGGCATCTAAGGGTACCCAAATTTTAATTCAAGTAATATAAGTGTTTAGAGTTTCATTTATTCAAAGAACTCAAATCTGGTCTTTGGGCAATAATTTGGGCTCAGTAAGAAATGTACAGTTCTCTAGCAGCTCTTTAAGTAAGAGAAAAAAAAAAAAAAAAAAGAAGCAACTTCAGTTAAAGAAAGATAACAGGTGGGCTGTGATTCAAGTCAGGCTGAAGTTTGAGAGAAAGTGTATGGTGTACCATACAATATTAGTAGTGAAAATTAAAAGGAGAAACCAGAAGCTCCATCTTTCACTTAGGCCAAAATGAACTACCATATCTTTTAACATTATCTGTTTATGCACAAATGTATTATAAGTGCCTGGAACTGTGTCTAACATTTAGAAAAGACTCAATAATTATTTTTAGAATTGGTATGTTGGCCCTGGCTGGTGGCACGGTGGATAAGGTGCCAACCTGCAAACCCAGAGGTCACTGGTTCGATTCCCCAGCCAGGGCACATAACCAGGTTGCAAGCCAGGTCTCCAGCCAGGTCTGTGGCTGAAGGCAAGTGAAAAGCAACCATACGTTGATGTCTCTTTCCCCTCCCCTCTCTCTAAGAATAATAAATATAATCTTAAAAAGAATTGGTATGTTGGAGTTTGGGGTAAGCAAGCAGGATGAGCCAGATAAAGAGCTTTTTCGGAAAGGGAGGTGGTGTTATAGGAATTCAGTTGGACCATTCAATCCTCAGTACTAGAAGATGACTGAATTCAAATTTCCATTTGATTTAATAATTTATTTTTATATTCAAACTTCCTATTTGTATTACACCCAGAATAAAAAGGAGGAATTTAATAGATTCAGATTTCAGGACATCAGAAAAATAAGGTATATAATATTATTATTATTTAATACTGCCTTCCAAGAACTAACAAACATTTTATGGGTATAAAATATGTTTGCATTTCACAAATAAATAATAATGCAAAGCATGCATACATTATCAAATGGTGATGCAGGAATTCATATAATTATATATGAATTCATATAATTCATATAATTAGTAAATGAAGGCAACTTGGTCTATAATAATCGTGCCCTAAGAATAAAGGGAAAAAAACAGGGTGTTGGAATGATATTCAAAAATTTTAAAAACATTATATCTACTTGCTGAAATATGAATAGATGTGATTCAACAGAAAAGTGAAATAGAAGAACAGAGGAAGGAGTTATATGGAATTTTATTAGAGCCCAATTGGGAAAGAGTGTGTAAGTCTAAAATAATATGTGTATTTCTTTTGTAAACCACTATTAAATTATAATTTGCATATTGAACTACCAGTTTTTTACACAGTAAATATGGCAATTATGTCAATATTATATTTCTATTATGTAATATGTAATTAATACTGTATTCATGCATACAAAATAATCTTATGAATAAACTGAACTGTTAGTTTGATTAACTCTACACTTACTTCATTAGATTTATAAAATGTCAGCTACTACAATGTGGGTTACATTTGCATTAAAGATAAATAATGTTCCTTGAAAAAATTCCATCTAAAGTGGAATTTCAATAAATTACTGTATTATTTTACTGAGCACAGTGAGAGATAATGAGATAACAATCATGGCAGAAATTCATTAATATTAAATATACACCACATAGCTCATCCTTATTGGACACAGCTGTCGATAAAATATGCCCTTACCTTTGACAAGTAGCTCATGTGTTTTGCTTGTAGATTAGCTTGCAGCCCTGCTCTGTATTCTTTATCTTCATCACTGCACCAGTCATTTAATTAGGCAGTGGAATCTTCTGCTTAGTGATTAGAAAACCACTGTTAAGAACATGTTACAGAGAGATGTTTCTGGAAGCTACTCAAAATAGCTCTCTGCTTTGGAAACTCCTCCATGTACAGTATCAAGGATACATGTTTATATTTCAAAAGCAAGTGACAACTGACCTTCAGTTAATCATGTTTACCAAATTTTTAATTTTCAGTCCTGAAATGTTGGATTCAACTAAAGAAAGCCTTAAACTACTATTGGCAAAGGATAGCAACTTCATTATTTATCCTGTTCAGCAAATGTGGTGACATACTTTTGTGTTGGAATGTAAGCTGATTTCAAAACTCGAGTAGGTTCCTATGCATATAATATTGTTACTATTGCATGCTAATACAATTTGAAAATATACCTTAGAAATCTGCGAAACTGATCCACTTTCATAATCATCCCATCAAAAACACTTTACATTGTAATATTTTATGAGTTCTCATTTCAGCATCAGAAATAACAACCATGTTAAATATGGCTTCATGCAACCTACAAGACTATGTATAGTATGCAAAAAATAGATCATGTCTATAGGAAGTTTTATCACTCTGAAGAAACTTTTTTATTATTGCATCAATTATAACTTTAAACTTATTCTTATTAACTCAAAAGTAAGATATACAAAAATATTGATGTTATGAGAAATAATTTAAGACAAAGTTTTAATAAAATTGGCAAGAAAAGCTGATATACTGTTAGAACACTAATTAGCATTTTTTATTTTGTTTTGTGATTTGGCTGAGTTTATAGTGGTGATAAAGGTAAGGAAATGTAGGATATGTCATAAGAGTGCAAATATTAATAACATACTATTAAAAATGAAAAAAATAAACATGTTGAAACCACCATCACTGTATTATTTTAAAGTGGTTAAAATACAAGATTATACATGGAAAGGAGTATGAATAAGTATCTTTCACTAGCACTGAATTATGTCAATCTAATCCCAGTTATTTCAAATAATAGCTGAAGTATTCAATGATTGATGAAAGTTTGTCTTATGGTTAGTCACATTCTAGAAATAATGCTAGATTTTTAAGTGTGTTGACAATGTCTGGGGCAATTTGTTCAGTCTCTCTAGTTCTAAGTTTCTTTTCCTGGTTCAGTTTTAGGACTAGCATTCTTTGATACCAGGCCGTAAAGATAGTCCTTAGGTATAAAGGCTGTGGATCTAAACTTTCTGGATAAAAATCTCAATATCTATCATTTAGGCAAACTCTGTAGCCTCTCTATATCCCAGGTTTCTTATTTGCAGTATAATAATAATAGTAATACAATAATAATCTATGTTTTATGGGATTGTGCTCATGAAATGAATTAATATAGCTTGAATTTTTGTAACAGTGCCTAACAAATGATAGGCACTTAGAGTATTATTTCTAGGACAATAAAGCTAATTGGTCGCTTCAGTTTGCTTTCCAAATGTCATTTTTATTATGTTGGGTCATCTCCCTACAATTTAATGAAAAGTGTAAAAGGAAAACAGAGACCACATTGGAGGGATAGCTAAATATTTGAACTAGAAATTCAGTTCCAGCATCCATGGTATGTACAAATGTGCAGTATTCCACTCTGTTCTATGCTATCTCTCAACTTGGAGACTCCCTTGCTCATCTGTTATGGAGAATAAACCACCAGGTTGTTGTGGTTGTTGTTGTTGTTTGTTTGAAATAATAATGGATGTTTATCCTGAAAGGATGTTGCCAAAATCAAATGGTTTCAATGTAAGAAAAATATTCCCCCTGAAGGATCCAAATAAAGCTAATCATGAAACTTCTGAATAATACTATCATTTTCTTATAATTTTATTTGATAGTTTTTGTTATAAAATGAAAATATTTTTGGTGCATATTAAACATGAAAGGAATAATCTAAACTGTACTCACACCTCAAATATACTATTATCTGGATGTCTGTACAAATTGTCCATTTCCTACACATAAAATGTTTTTAACTACAGAACACTTTGTTTTGTAATCTGGGGAAATTGGGAAAGGGGCAGCTGTGTTGTTGTCCTTTTACTCTCACTTTTATTTGTAATAGTGATTATTCCCCAAAGCACAAGCTTTGGGGACATTTTACTGTGTAAATCAGTTTGCTTCTGTACTTAACTCACTATCGATTTAGGATTCTGTTTGTTTCACAGATCTGATAAGTAATATACTCCTCGCTTCTCTGTTTTTCAGCTATCAAATATCCCTCTTCTTTTCCCCTGTTTTCTTTGCTTTTCCCCACACCTGAGTATGTATATTTTATTACAATATTATTTCTCTTTTTCATGTGGCTGAAGGAGGAAGAAGAAAAAAAAGTATGTATACAATCAAGCATTGTTATCCCAAATCTTACAGAATAATAGATAACAATATTTTATGTAATTGAGGCTATTTAACAAAAAAAAAAAAAAAAAAATCTCTGCTCATTTTGTACAAAATTTTCCAGTTCCTTTGGGGTGGAATTTAGTTTTAAAAAATAGTTACAAACTATTAGCTGATATGACTGCTTACCCCAGCCAGGGGCTTCCATGAGGGCCTGCTGAGAGAAGGATCTGAGTGCCGCTGTGCCACACAGGCTTCTCATCTTCCCTGCACAGCAGGCTGTGAATCATGTTGCTTGTAGACTATGTGAGCAATCAAATTGTTTACAATATGAAGAAATATATTTTCTTTGCTTATTTTAGACCTCATAAACAAGATTGACATTCCTTGGAGATAAAATGTCTATATAATTTTAATTAAATGGGGAAGAAACTATTTCTATTTCAAAACTTAACTTCCTTTTACAATGCATTTTGTCAGGGTTAATTCCAAGATAAGAAAGAATAAGGAGAGAGGATTGTTGGTAAAGAGGAAATGGTGCTAGTTGTCATAACTTTGTGCTTATGCATTCAAATTGATTAAAATGATTGGATTTTAACCAAATGATTCTTTTGGTTAAAGCTGAGTTTGATAATGATCTTTAACTTAATTGAGAAGTATTATTTTCTTTTATATATCAGGTATGTCTGGGTAAAGTCCAACCATTGTTAATATAATGAGAATGGTTTGTGTGACATTGGTGTAACCTAGCAGCTGAGGAGAGTGGACTGGAATGCTATGTGTAAACAATGGCAACTCCACTGTACTGGTCAGTGGAGGTAGTAGATGAGATTGAGTGAGCATATGTACTCTAGGTAGCTATCACATTCAAAATGACTGAGTGAACAGAGCAACAGAAATGCATCAAATTTTGCATTGGGATTGAACATTCTTTGGCAGAAATTTTGGATAATTCAGAAGGCTGCAGCTATGGGCAACTGGTGATTGGCAGCTTCATCACAAAAATATGCCTGCTCATGCATCATGTCTCATGCAGAGGTTTTTAGCAAAACATCAAGTCACCCACATGACTCAGCCTTGCCCTACAGCCTACAGATTTGGTGCCCCAGCAACTTGTGGCTTGTCCCAAAACTAAAATCAACCTTTGAAAGGGAAGAGATTTCAGACCTTCAGTGAGATTCAGGAAAATACAATAGGGCAGCTGATGGCAATTAGAAGAACTGTGAGAGGACCCAAGGTTCCTACTTTCAAGGGGCCTGAGGTGTCATTGCCTTAGGTATAGTTTTTCTTGTATCTCCTTCAGTAAATGTCCCTATTTTTCATATTACCTGGCTGGATACTTTATGGACAGACCTTGTATTTTGTAATTATTTGTTGAAAAGAGAAAATAAAAATATAAAGTATCAGTCATTTCTAGCTCTGCCCCCAATTTTCCCTTACTTTACAAGTAAAAAATGGTAGAATTTATGTTGAATGGAGGATGCTTGTCATTTTTCATTTTTGGTAAAGTGACAAAGAACCTAAGACTAAGGAAATTAATAATTTATGAAGGCCAAGAAAGAAAGATCATTATAGAAGCAGTCACAAAACCTGAGTTCAAGTCCAGTCATGCTTCATAATGTGAGACCTCAGTCATTTTATCTAAACTATCCTAGCTGAAGTTCCCTTATTGATAAAATGGCATATCATATCATCTCTTCCTTTCATTCCTTCAGTTTTGTTATCAAGATGAAATACAGTTTTACTAATGAAAGTAATTGAAAGTTA
Source organism: Noctilio leporinus (assembly GCA_004026585.1). NCBI lineage: Eukaryota > Metazoa > Chordata > Mammalia > Chiroptera > Noctilionidae > Noctilio > Noctilio leporinus. The sequence goes on along the minus strand of PVIW01001358.1, from coordinate 285,631 downwards.
AATGATGACATATGATATGCAAAGTTGGTATTTCACCATCTTTACCTGTGTTATCACTCTTCAGAGAAACAGATTAAAATGATACATGGGCTTGCTTGGTAGGTGGTGTGAGCCAGACTCCTACAGAAAAGGTGAGCCGCTGGGGCACACAGGTATGTGTGAGAGATATATTTTGAGGAATTGGTATGCAGGTTCATGGAGGTTTGACAAATCCAAATTCTTCTTGGTGGGCTGGAGAACCAGGGGAGAGCTGCTGTTCTTGTCTAAAAGCTGTCTCTTGAAAGAATCCCTTCTTGCTTATAGGTCTTTGTTCTATTAAGGCACTGGTGGCAAACACGAGGCCCATGGGCCGAATCTGGCCCTCCACCTTGTTTTATGCAGCCCAGCACCTTGTTTCTACCCAGCTCACTTAATTGTTAAGGAGTTACATTTATACGTTTATACAGTCTTAAAATGACATCCAGCCTTTTGAAGGTAACCAAGAGGCTAATGTGGCTCCTGGTGAAAATGAGCTTGACATCCCTGATTTAAGGGCTTCTACTGTTTTTTTTTGAGGCCATCCCTGTTATTTAGGGTAGTCTGCTTTACCCAGAGTCCACTATTGTGTTACTCTCACCCAAAAAAACACTTTCCTAGAAATATCCAGAATATATTTGACCAAATGTCTGAGCAGTGTGGCCCAGCCAAGTTTCATATACAATTAACTCTCACAATACTTGGATGATTAAAATACTCTTAGGAATATTTCAAGTACTTACTTCATATTACATGTCTGAAGAATAGCACCTTCAAAGTAGAATTGAGGTTTCTATTATAATTTACAAAGTGACATCATAGCATTTAACTTGTGTCTGTATGAGAGAAGAGGGGAGTGGATATCCATTTAGAAGGTTGTTGCACAGATTAATGAGTAAGTCTTGTAAAGCACTGAACACTGTTGGCAAATTTTAAGGACTTCATATATATATGTTATAAATTATTAATATTGGAAAAATGACAGTCTATATGTACCATATCTGTAAATGTAAGCCCACTTCCTTGCCAACAGAGGAACTCTTGTGTGTTGATAATCTTCCTAAAGTGTAAACTCACCATCCCTGGAGCTCAGGGAAAGATTTCACAGGTATTACTCCAAGGGACTTCATAACACACAGCTGGCACACAGCCGTGAAACTCTCATCTCTACCTTGCTATTGAAAAAAATTATCTTGAGAAGAGTAAATGGCACAGAGAAAGCCAGAGATATTCTGTTGTGTGCATGGTTCATTTTTTATCTTCTGCAAATTTGTTTTTCATATATTTATTTGGTAATATATGGGTTAGGTAAATGCTCAGATTATTTTTGGTGACTTTAAAACTGGTATAGTAAAGACAGAATTTACAGAAAGTAGAAAATTTAGGCATTCAGGACTTTCAAGCTGAGGTCTGCTTATCTAATTGTAATAGAAGCAGGTGTGTGCTTGGGCATCCATCCTGCTTCTGGCTAGTGTGGACTTGACCTTTCATTTCTCCTGTCTAACTCTGTGATTTTATCAATTGGTATATTGTTTTTAGTTATATTTTATATTGAGCAATATTAATCAATTCCTGCAATAATCTTGAATTATAAATAATTGTTGTAATGGACTCACATAAGAGGACCTACATAAAAGCTGCATTTATCTGATTTAGATACATTTCTTTTAAATTTTATTTTATTATTTTTGGATAGAAGGACAGGGAGGGAGGAAGAAAGGGAGAGAAACATCAATGTATGGTTGCCTTTCGCCTGCCTCTAGCTCTGGACCCTGCTGGAGACCTGGCTTGCAACCTGGTTATGTGTCCTGACTGGGAAATCGAACCAGCACCCTTTGGGTTCACAGGCCAGTGCTAATCCACTAAACTAGGGTGATTTAAATACATTCTTCTTCTTTTTTTTAATTTTATTGTTGTTGTGTTACATCCATCCCCTTTTTGCTCCCCTCTGTCCTCCTCCCCACCCACCCATTCTAGATACATTCTTAAATGTAACATTCTTCAACATGAGTCTAGAATAAGTGCAAATTATTACTAAACTATTGTGGATTTTATATAATCATGTATTGGAATTTAAGAACTAAATTAATTTATAAAGACAGATGCACCTGATTATTTGTAAATATTCTTGAGGTACTATAATATGCTCACTTATTCATTTATTCATATAAGGAAAATAACTTAAAATAATGGAATTTTATACCTCCAAAAGAAAATTTAAGAGCCAGACACCATTTCTAGTTGTTTTATTTTTAAATGGATTATAATTATTCATTACTTTAATTAACATGAATTGTGAGAGTTTATTATTTCGAAGAGCTGGCAGTATACAAAATATTTACATTTGAATGTCTATTATATTAATTGCATGCAAGATATTTAAAAGGAACAAAAATAATGGAAAACTGAATTCCTGTCTATCATCTAAATAAGACAAAATAATGAATCATTGAAAAATATTGTTTGTAGATTGTCTATATTTTGATCTAATTATACACTACCTCAAATGTTACACCAATCTATTGAGATGTCTGTTTTTATAAAAATCAATTTGCCTCAGCCCAACCTGACAAATAAATTGTATGTATTAGATGAGGTTTTATTGGTATGTTGACATACAGAGTTTAAAAAACTGTGATAAGGAGATAGCTTCTTCAGAAATATGTATAAAATTGGGAGGAAACAAGTAGCACAGTTTGAACTTTTGTTCTAGCCTTGCAATTACATTACAACATTTTCCCAGTATTAAATTATCTGCATAAGCTAAATAATTTACCCTTCCATCTCTTTTTAACAATATACGTATTGAGGAACACATTTCTTCAGGAGAAAGGATTCATGGACATTGACTAGTGTGGTGATTGCTGGGGAGAGGGGGCATAAGGGGCCTAAGTGGTAATGAAAAAATACAATAAAGGCTAAATTAAAAAAAAAGTGGTATTTAAAAAAAGGAATATAGAAGTATTGCAAGGAAAAGTGTAAAAAGGCTGAATTGATGAGAGTAGATTAATTTAGCTTCCTAGTTCCTTTTTTTAAATGATTTTATTCATTATTTTGAGAGAGAAGGGCAGGGAGGGAGGAAGAAGGGGAGAGAAGCATCAATGTGTAGTTGCCTTTCACCTGCCTCCAGCTAAGGACTTGGCCAGAGACCTGGCTTGCAATCTGGTTATGTACCCTGACTGGGATTTGAACCAGCGACCTTTGGATTTGCAGGCTGGAGCCTATTCACTGAGCCACCAGTCAGGGGGCCTCTTAATTCTTATTCATGCCCTCCTTTAAGACTTTTTCTTGCTACTTAAACATTATCTATTACAGTCCAAGGTCAACAATTTGCCAGTGCACTGCACAAACAGCATTAAAAAGCAAATTCTGCAAATCACTTAACCTGCTAAATCATTTCCTCCATTTTTAATAATCAATTGCCATACACAAGGTAGGTTGAAGAAGCAGAATCTACTTTAAAACTCCATATAGTTGAAAAATGTATCCTACTAGTTCTAACTCTATCTGTCCTTTAATCTACCTCCTTATCTAGCCAACAATCTTTAAACATGCTAGTGAAACCTTGAGTTTAGATATACTTCTGCAATAGTAACATTTTTAAACACATACACACACCTACACATCCATTTTGGGGGCAAAATGTTTCTGGCAGATAATAATATTCTCTTTATTGCAGTATTCAAAAAGACCACATACAATAGAAAACCATTAATGACATTCTATTTTCAGCTCACTGTGGTTTGCAGCATGTTATATGGGACAGCAGATTAGTAGTCTGATTAGCTAAGACCTTGCCTGAAGGCATAACCATTAGATAGGTATTTCTCAAACCTCAAGAGACAAGAATGACACAGTGTCAAAAAAAATATCAGTTTGTTTTTTCTTAATGGTGAAAAAAAATTAGGTTTTGCTGTTCAAAGTTTAACTGGTTTCATCTTTTAAAAAACATACCAGTAGTTATTTATAAAGAAATCTATTAATAGTCATTTTTTTCAACATCTGAATTGTTAACATTTTTATATATCTAAGAGAGATTTAAGCAGATGAATGTGAGAAAAAAAATGTTATAATTATTAGAAGTGAAACTAAATATTGTGAACTATAAAGATAATTTAGTATATACATATATATGGCATCTATCTATCTATCCATCCATCCAGATAGATAGATAGGTAGATGGAGAAAGAGAGAGAGGGAGAGAGAGAGAGAGAAACCTTTTAAAGATTGTGGAAGAGTAGAATAGACCCTCTTTTCTTGTATGTATTATTTTTTCTGTGTTTTTGTGGACCTTACATTTGAAAGAAACAACAACACAGAAAAAAATAAAGGGACAAGATAATGTTATAGAGTGTTAGCTGTTATGATGATAATAAAACAATAGAATGATTTAGTCAGGTTGACTTTTTCCAAAGCATATATCTTTCTCTAACAATATTTTTAATGATCTCTTTTCGACCATCTAGATATTGCATTAGACTTCCTTCTCCGATTTCGGGGGCATGATTGCAGACTCTGAGTTAGTGTACAATGAATAAGTGGTATAGTCTGACTCTTGAATAATTTAACAGAAACTCCATCTGACTATCCTCATAAATCACTCCAGTAAATATTAGCAAACCATTAAACTTCTTAGCTATTTTAAGGATTTGGTTATTTCAAAAACAGTTGGAAAACTTGCTAATAACAGAAAACAATACTTTTAAATAGAAGTAATTTTGAAATATTAAATTTTTGAATCCCAATATGAGTTTTCTAATAAGGTTTCAATGTCTCCTTAAATTATATGACAACTTAGAATGAAAAGTCTAGATAATATGATTTATTTAGAATCATGTCATGTCTATGGAAACCTTTTATATATTAGTTATTTATGTAGCTTTTTCTCATGACTTGGATAAGGCTTTTCCACAGCATCATATATGGCAATCCAAAGGCAAAATATTTCAATATATTCCTAAGTTCTCTGTTTTGAAATATACTAAATGTAATATATTTGTATAGCATGTAAAGCCATATAAAACACTTTTGGCTTAACTTCTATAAAATAATTAAACCCTGTTATTAAATATTTTATTTTTAAAATGTGGGTCATTTTTTTGTATAATATCTCTGAACATATGGGTAGTAATGTAGTAATTAAACAAAATGCTTTGGAATGATAAATAGTTTTATTCCATTAAGTGCCAATGGGATTCAGGACTTCTGAATGAGTCCAGAACATTTTCTGTTCAAATTGGTTGGAATAATTGACCAGAAAACAAAATAAAAAATGGGAACTTATTCATTACCTAGGGAAAGAAATGAAGTAAAAACTTTGATTGTTGCAGAAACATGTTTCATAAGGAATGAATATCTTAATTTTTTGTTGAAGTGAAACCCTTTCATTTTCCTAACATTTTGAGGTTGCATTGTAATCTGGTGATTTGTAAAGCTAGAGAAACAGGTAGTCAAAGTGAGGAAATGGAGTAAGGGGAAACATTGGGCATGGCCAAGGGGAAGTCAGCAGGAAGAAATAGGGTATTTTTATTAGCAAAGCCATTGGACACATTAATTGTGCCCACCCTCATGCCATTTCTTTTACAAGCATTTACCACTTCTTTGACCACATATCTAAGGTATGAAGTAGTTTAGCAATTGCATAGTGGAAAACATAGCTATTGGTTGGGGGATGTTCCATCTAGAGGGCAAGCATCAGGAGTAGTTTCACATAAGGGCAGTGTTAACAGGAACTAAACCATGTTAAGTGCCTATGATACGCTCAGCTAGTTTCTATGCTCCGTATAATTTTATTACATAAAATCCTGACAACAACCTCTTAAAGGTGACATTTGCTCTTGTTGATTTTACAGGTGAGAGAAACAATAGGCTCAAATAGTTGAAATAACTTACCTTAGGTCACTTAGCAAGATAGTACTGGAGGATGGATTCAAATTCATACTTGTCTGTTCCTTAAACACATATAGTTTTATGACACCTAAGTGTACACCCACCACTGCTTCTCTTTCAGGCTGATCTTCGATGACATTTACTTGCAATGCTGAATTTCTAAATTATAATAATTCACTCTAAAGCACAGACTTGCCAGAGTCTCTATATAGTTGATCTGTCCTAAATACCTAGCTAAATGGTCGTGTATTAGGATAACTTAATAAAGCATATGTGACTAGCAACCTTGACTCCTAAACTTTTGGGGAAAGGGATTTTACTTTCATACAAATTATCAAACTTTTGATTGGCATTCAGTTGATTTAGATTATAAAGACTAAGTTGTTTAGTTATTTGATTTTGAGTCTTGCTATTTTGGGTTTACCCTGTGACTCTTTGGTATAGATGGGACATAATTTTAGAGGATATTTATGTATTTGCTTCTAATTTGTAAAACCCTGCAAGGAGTAGAACATTCAAAGATATCCCTAATACTGACCTGACAGGCATAGCTCAGTGATTGGACCATTGTCCCATAACAGAAGGGTTGCTGTTTGATTCCTGGTCAGGGTACATACCTAGGACATGGGTTCATCCCCTGTCTGGGCATGGGCATGTGCAACCTCCAGTCCAGACTGGTACAGCCCTGGGCCCAACATGGATCCCTGGTTTGGTGCAGTCTAGGTGCGTACTAAGGCAACTGATCAATGCTTCTCTCCCACTGATGTTTCTCTCCCTTCCTTGCTCTCTTCCTTCCTCTCTCTTGGGTGAGGAAAAAATATATATATAAAGATAATCCTAATACAAGGATTTTTGTGGCTTTTAGCTAAAGCTTATTTTCTACTTTGATATTGGAGGTGGCCCAACTGTTGAGATTAATATATTTTATTTTGGTCACTGCCTATGATCCTAGATATTGGACACCCTAGATATGAGCAATATAGAATGCATTTGTACAGAAAAGTTTAATGAAATGGAGTTTAAATGAAACTCCATTATTTATTTAATTTTTCTGTGAACTATACATGCACACACACATATATATACTCATATATAATATAATGTGTAATATTATATATTAATCTGTACCCAACCATGGACTATGAAAAATAGAGAAGATACAAAATATAAGAAACTCTGTACATAGGACAATGATACCTCAGTCTCCTTCAAAGTAGGCACCTTGGGACTTTACATAGTTCTAATCACCATCAGCTGCCCAGTTGTATTTTCCTGAACCTCATCAATAGTCTGAAACCTCTTTCCTTTCAAAGTGATGTTAGTTTTTAGAAAAGCCAGAAGTTGCTGGGTACCAAATCTAGGCTGTAATTGAGCTGAGTCACCTGGGTGATTTGATGTTTTGCCAAAAATCTCTGCACTGGACATGCAGTGTGAGCAGGCATGTTGTTGTGATGAAGCTGCCAATCACCAGTTGCCCTGGGCTGTAGCTCCTGAACCATCCATATAGCCTCCACAGAGGAGTGTTCGAACTTAATGCAAAACTTGATGCAGATTTGTTGCTAAATTTGCCCAATAATTTTGACTGTGATGGTCACACAGTATACATGCTTACTCAACATTGTCTGTCACTTCCACTAACTAGTAAAATGAAGTCATTTTTATATATGTGCATTCCACTACCCTTTCCTTGGCTGTCAAGTTACATCAGTGTTGTGTAAACCATTTTTGTTTAACAATGGCAGCACTTTTCTGGACAGACCTCATGTATATTTTTAATCCTCATTCGATCAAGTACATGCTCATTGACTTTTTAGAGAGGAGAAGGGAGGGAGAGACAGAGATCAAGAAACATTGATGTGAGAGGGAAACATTGATTGGTCACCTCTTGAATGCAGCTGGACTGGATACCTAATACACAACCTACACATGTGCTTTGATCAGGAATCCTACCCACAACCTTGGAGTTTACTGAGGATGCTCCAATCAACTGAGCTACATGGCCCAACATCACAACTGTATTTAAAAATCCAAAAAAAGGGCAATATACTGAGGTGGTTATATAATTATATATAATGAATTATATAATTCATTATATATAGTTACATAATGAATGAGATAAAATGTAGCATTTTATGACATAATTACAAAATAAAAAACTTACAAACTCTTTAATATCCCTTGCATTATATTAGGTTCATTTTTTCAAAATATTTATATCAACAATACTCTTTTCTCTATTGGAAAGAATACTTCTCTCTCATAAGGCATAAGCTTTGTATGTCTTCTCAGCAATTTGGGAATCTGAACTTGATTTATTTTTATCTTACTATCTAAAGCCTATGTTTGCATACAAGAAGAGTGAGCAAAGAGAAATAAATGTAGCTATGCTTTAATTATTAATTTAGTGAATATTTACTTGTAAATTTTAGGTCTAATGATATATACATTAATATTTTAATAGCTATTATGTATTTAGACATGTACATGATACATGTCATTAATTATATAAATTATACAAGGACCATCTTATATTTTATTAATAGATGCTAATAATATATATTAATTTCAATAATATATTAATATATAATAAAATATATATTATATTATATTTATATTTATATAAAATAAAATATATAAAGTATATTGTTTATTAATTATATAAAATCAATATATTTAATAATAAAATAATGAATAAAATTTAATATTGCTATTATATACAGGACACTAATGAACAAAAAAAACAAATGAGCAATATAGAATCAGAGATATGAAAACAAGGAACAGACTGACAGTGATCAAATGGGAGGGGGTGAGGAAGAAGAAGGAAAAGAAGGAAGGGTTTAGTCAAAGAACAAGTATAAAGGACCCATGGACATGAACCACAGGGTGGGGATCATCTCTGTGAAAAGGGATGGGGTGGGCAGGGCAGGGGGAGCAATGGGGGGAAAATGGGACAACTGTAATGAAACAACAATAAATTTAAAAATATACTTTATTATATACTATTTTATGTGTTTCTATAATCTAGAATGTCTAATACTTATATGCATGATCAATTTTCCATTAGTAATTTAGGAAAGTGCTTCCATATGGACAGATAATCTTTTTCCTAAAGATTTTATCTATTATTTTTAGAGAGAAGGAAAGGGAGAGAGGCAGAGAGGCAGAGAGGGAGAGAGACATGAATGTATGGTTGGTTGCCTTTCACTTGCCTCTAGCCATGGACCTGGTTGAAGACCTGGCTTGCAACCTGATTATGTGCCCTGGCTAGACAAGTAATTCTTTTATTCATGTTGTGCAAGCCTCTTCTGTGAATTCCACAAGAATGAGTGAATTCTTATCTATTTTATTTTTATTTTTTAAAGCTTTTTATTCATTACTTTTGGAGAGAAGGGCAGGAACAAAGGAAGAAAGGGAGAGAAACATCAATGTGTAGTTGTCTTTCACCTGCCTCCAGCCAAGGACCTGGCTGGAGAGCTGGCTAGAGACCTGGTTATATGCCCTGCCCAGGGAATTGAATAAATGACCTTTGGGTTTTCAGGCTGGCACCAATCCACTGAGCCACCAGCCAGGACTTAGATTCTCATTTAAATGAATAACTTTCTTAATTGGATAAAATCTACCAGCAGCGTGACTATTAAGATGGTGAATAAAAAGACAAACAATTTTATTGAAAATGCAGAAATGGTATTTTGATTTATTTCCACCTTGGTAAAAACTTTTGTGAGTCTCATAAACATGGAGGTAGAGGCTGAGAAGATTTAGTTCTATAATGATCGAGAGCATTACCACTGAAATTTTAGGATGGGGAAAGAATTTAATATCCACTAGCATATCAGTTTTTTTAAGCATATTTAAATTACTGTGCTAAGATTTCTGTGAGCACACGATACCAATCAAAGTGAAACTTTCTTCTTTCAGGTAGTGAAAAGAATGTCATTATCCCACCCTATTTCTTACTTTTTAAATATAAATCACCCTAATGAACACTTTACTGATATTATTAATGTTCTTTGTGATTTGAAAAGAAAGTTGCACTTCAATAGAAGTCATAAAAAATTGAAAATATAAAATAAACAGATCAGTGAGACAGTTTTCTCTTTCTACAGGGCAATTTTTTAAAAAGATTTTATTTATTATTTTCAGAGAGAGGGGAAGGGATAGAGGCAGAGAGGAAGAGAGACATCAATGTATGGTTGCCTTTCACCTGCCTCCAGCTACGGACCTGGCTGGAGACCTGGCTTACAACCTGGTTATGTGCCCTGGTTGGGGAATCGAACCAGCAACCTTTGGATTCACAGGCCGGCACCTTCCTACTGGGCAATTTTATATTACAAATGAAAATGGGGAAATTGTATATGAGAAATAATTTGATTCATTAGAATACATGTTACAAAAAATTTATTTGTAAATGTTAATTGAAACTCAAAATATTTTTACTCTTTATGAACTTTTAGTATTTCCTATGTTGTTTTACTGGGCTTGCAGCTCCCAGTGAATGTGGGAATTTTCATGGATCTACTAACAAGCAGGGAGTACCATAGCACTACCTCTCTCTCAAACTAGGGAGATGGGAGTCAGCTAGACTACAGTTCCAAGTTCTTTGTTTAATGAAACATTTTAGATGATTTTTGTTACAGCCATAGTTCTGAATATGCCATAATAGTTTGGGGATTTTGTAAGGAACTTTAAAAAAAATATTGGGACTTTCAAACATAATTAAAGTCATTTCTAAGTTTCTCTTCTCCTAAATTGATTTTAAAGGTGTTGGCCTATCAAGCAATGTATTTCACTTCCTACTATTTTGATCAAGGTCAATAATTCTGTATTTGGAAAGCATATAACTGTGCTGGACATGTGACTAGAATAAGGCAAACTTCAACTCTTAGAAGGTAATGTTAAGATCAGTTTAAACATGTTATAGGTTGTATTTAGCTTGATAATATCAAAGGGAACCATGTATTTTTATTGATGGTTCATAATGAAAGAAATTGCCCCTTCTTAGATTAACATTCGTGAGGTGATAATGACTTTATAAAGGTCATCATAAACTTGAGAGTACATCTCTTAACCTTATATTCTTTAGCTTTTCAAATTTTTTATTTAGTTTATTGAGATGACACAGGTTCATAAAATTATAAAGGTTTCTAGTGTATAGTTCTGAGACAATTTATCTGTATATTGCATTGCATGCTCACCACCCAGTCAAATCCTCCATCTCCATATATTTGACCCTTTTACCCTTTACTACCTTGTCTTCTTCCCTTTGGTAACCACCATACTATTGCCTGTGTCTATGGGTTTTTGTTTGTTTGTTTTTCTTATTTGTTCATTTGTTGCTTTTAGTTTTATATCCCCCATATGAGTGAAATCATATGGTTTATAATCTTTGCTCTGATTTCATTTAGCATAATGTTCTCAAGATCCATCTGTATTGTCACAAATGGCAGTATATCTCCTTATGATTGACAAGTCATCTATTGTAGGCATACATACACACATGTATATATGCATACGTGTGTGTGGGTATAAAGTCACATTTCTTTTTTATCCAATCATCTATTTAGGAACACTTCAATTGTCTCCATTTCTTGGCCACCACAAATAAACAAATAATGCTGCAATGAACATAGGGGTTCACACATCTTTGTGAATAAATGTTTAGAAAAATTTCAGGTAGATACCCAGAAGAGGATTTACTAGGTCATAAATTTTTGAGGAGCCTCCCATATTGTTTTCCATAGTAGCTATACCAGTTTACATTTCTATATCTTTTTAATGTAGAAAAGACGGAATTCAAATGAGGCAGTACTGGAAGTGGAGACTTAATTTTTAAATTTTGACATTTCAACAGCAAAATTCTATTTTAAAATAATACTAAAGATGTATTTATTTTATGTATGTCCTAGCAAGCTTTTAAAAGTATTTTAATAGAAGTATAAGTAATTATTAAATCATTCCATAGATTTCACTTTTAGGAACTAAACATAAATATATTCAATCTTGAATAACTGAAACTTACAAAATTGCCATCTTTCCCTGATTGGTGTGGCCCAGTGGATTGGGGGTCAGTCATCCACAGAACAAAAAGTTACCAATTCAATTCCCAGTCAGGGCACATGCCTGGGTTGCCAACCAGGTCCCTGGTCAAAGACATGCTAGACACAATAGATCAATGTTTCTCTAGCACATTGATATTTCTCTTCCTCTCTTTTTCTCTTCCTTTCCTTATCTCTAAAAATAAATAAAATCTTAATGTTTTAAAATTCCCCTTCTATAGTCCTTTAACATGATTGTCTGAGCATGATACATACAATATAGTATTTTTAAAAGTCATGTTTACTTTTTATTTTTGTAAAAAGAAAAATATATGTATGTAAAATTAGCCATTTAAATCATTTTAAGTGTTCAATTCAGTAACAATTATTGCTTTCATAATGTTGTGCAGCCATCACCACTATTAATTTCCAAAGCACTTTCATCCCCCTAAACAGAAATTGTATATCAATAAAACAATAAGTAACCTATTAAAGTTTAAAGTGTATCCTTTTTGAATTTGAGAAATTTAATATTATATGATGATTCAGAAATTAGTGTGGAAATAATTGTTTTGTAATTTAGCACATGTATATATATATATCTATATATATATATGTATATACCCACATATATATGTGTATATGCATGTATATAATAACTTTTGATCTACATGTTGATATAGGTTTAATCTATGTATTAAATACTTTGACAACTCATCTTATATGACTAGAGTACATATTTTTAAGTGCATCAAATATAGACATAAAAGATTGCTAATTTTACATGTAAGTATAAATATGCTTTACTAGTATGTATATTACAGGCAATAGTCAGATATTATATACTCTATGCAATATGGCTGAGTATTTCTAGTGCCCTATAATCAGATATACATGAAATAGAAGGGAATTTCTTTGATGTAAATAACTTTTAAAGAGTACTGTGTTTGAAATAAATGATATTTTTTCTTTTACACAAATGGAATTTTTACTTTTAAAAGTATCCCTGAAATGTTATTTTGCAGCTCAAATAGAAGTTATTATCTTCTGGCACTTTCTGTCTGAAAAAAACCCTCTAAAGTATATATTTTCGCAACAAATTGAGTTTCTAAATTTATCTTCTTCCTTATTGTTATGTCCTACTGTTTTTGTTTTAAACAATATTTTAAAAGGTTTTATTCATTATTTTCAGAAGGAAAGGCAGGGAGTGGGGGAAGAAAGGGAGAGAAGCATCAATGTATAGTTGTCTTTCACCTGCCTCCAGCTAAGGACCTGGCTGGAGACCTGACTTACAACCTGGTTATGGGCCCTCAGTGGGAATTGAACAGCGACCTTTGAATTCACAGGCCAGCGCCAATTCACTGAGTCACACTAGCCAGAGTGTTTTAAACTATTGAAAGTTCTGCTGTTTTTTTTCTTTCCATTTTCATTAATATATCTATTTGCTCTAAAAATATGTTTCTTTCTCAATGGTCTAGAGTAACTTGGAACCACATTTTATTTATACAACTATATATATAATAGATGGGTTCTACCTCTCTCCTTCTGCACCTACAACTTAATGTTGATAAAGATATCAGGCTACTAACACTTTGCTTGAAGGTGTTTGAGCAACATCTTTTGAATTGGTTATTAGTATTGTGTATGTCACAATGCTCCTAAGGTGTTATTACTTTAGCTTTCTGGCTGTTTGTGCTGCCTGTGCTCACTATTAATACACAAATAGCTTTTTTTTTTCTAAATTGGTGACCTTGTGATTCATGCATAACCTATTGGATATGAATTTCCTGGAGTTATGTAAGTCTTGAAGCAGTATTTCATAAGGAAAGGTATCAGCACCCCATGCCTAGAAGCCTACCCTTTTCCCAAATTGAATTGTACAAATTTTTATATTTTTAAAATAAAATTTGTATTTATGAAATGTCATCAGTTATGTTCATGTTGACAAAGTTTTTCTATTTTAGGGTCTCAAGTATATGAAAAATAACTACCTTTTCCTTAACTCCCACTTTATTCAAATCAAAGGTCTACTTCTAGTGATATTACTTTGAAAATGACATCCCTACCTCCTCATCAGCCCTATGTCTTCACCTGTCAGTATAAGGACAGTGAGTTTAATTTCTGATGTTAAAAATGCAATTATTGGCCCTGGCTGGTGGCACAATGGATAAGGTGCTAGCCTGTGAACCCAAAGGTTGCTAGTTCAAGTCCCAGCCAGGGCACATAACCAGGTTGCAAGCCAGGTCTCCAGCCAGGTCCGTGGCTAGAGGCAGATGAAAGGCAACCATACATTGATATTTTTCTCCTTCCCTGTCTCTGTCCCTTCCCATCTCTCTAAAAAATATAATAAACAAAGTCTTTAAAAATAATAAAAAATGCAACTATTATAAATTACTTTAGCATTCTTTATCCATAATTCTTTATTGGCTTCACAGATTATCCATCAAACTATTTTCAAAAACTCAAATTTAATCTAACTTACAATCATATATCTCCCGTAAGTGTACAGTTATATGACCTATTTTAAAATATTTATTGATATTTTATGGAAATGGATACTCATTATCTCTCATAATTTGTCAATATAGCATAACAATGATTGGATGGACTTGAATTCTCAGATCCTCAATATAGTAACATTTAAAGGATAAAAATGAATAATGAGAATTTTAAAAATATTATAACAATTCAGAATAATTTAGTGGGTTGTAATTTATATCTTGCAAAATTCAAATTGGCATTCATAATCAGCATATGTTTATATACTCTCAATATTAACCATAAAGTGCTTTAATATCCATTAAATTTTTAAAGAGAAACTGTTATATGTTTAGCATTAATGCAGTCTTAGGAACCTGTATAAATTTCTAAATATAACATATTTAAAAAATTAAAACTATTGTCTTATATTTTGAGAATAAATTATTATGACCTATAAAGAAAAGATACTGTGATTCTCTTATAATTTACTACTCTATATAAATTCATATTTGAAAATTGGCCCAAAGCATTGTTAACTTCCTTTCCTTCAGGGCTCACTACACATATTTAGGTATAGGCCTCAAAAGATTCATTAAAGAACACCAACAGATGATTGATAACTTGAAAAAATAACCATACTCATGGGAATAAATAAAAAACCTCAACATTCTTCATGTGTGGTAGGCCACAGTTAGTTAAATATTCACTGAGCCCCTAGAATTCCAATTGACATCAGCAAAATCAAAATTAATTGCTTGTAAACAAATCTTGTCAATATAATATATTTATTAACATGAAAAATAACTCTATTGTATTAAATATAATCTCAATTTTAAAAGTTCTTTAATTTATTCTTTCCTTCTATAAGAGTCACTATTAGAAGGATAAATACAATGTTTTATCTTAGAAGGCCTATTTAATTCTGTGCCTATGGACAATTCATTGGAAATTCTGTGATATTTATGGAAAAGAAAAATGATGAATATGAGATCATACAGAGCCTCATAATGTATTGTTGCAGAATTCAAAGAGTCTGCTAGCATAAGGAACAGCATTTTATATTAAGTGTCTACTTAATAGTGTCTACTTAATAATGACTTTCAACACTTGCTCTTATTTATGGCTAACGAGTTAAGAACAGAGTAACAAAGTAGGAAATAATGACAACAGGGCCACAGCAGGTAACCGAAACTCATTTGCTCCTCAGTGAAACATACGATTTATAATTTTCTATATTGTGAAATATTTAAATGAGCTTGATATTAAACTATCTTCAGAAAATTTCTTAACATTTTTTTTCATCTGTAAGAATTATGAGAAGGAATGCCAATTTAAATTTTATAATATATATAATTTACATTACAAAGGTATATATGCACTTTTATAGGCAGTAACTAGGGGAACAAGAGTAGTAAGTGAAAATATTTTTACCAATAATGTGCATATTTACACAAATTCATACTGTAAACCATTATAACCTTATTTACATAAATATGCTTGATTTACATATTAAAATGATTTATAATAGCTTGGAAGGAAACATTGTTAATTAATAAATTCAGGAATAAAAGCCTACCTAAATAGATTATCTGGTTATTTAACATAAAAAAGAAACAATTCTGAAGATGATTAGATTTTGACAAAAAATAAATGCAAAACAGATTTGTTGGAAAAAGACTGATTCCATTCCCATTCAGGGCACATACCCAGGTTGCAAGCCAGGTCTCCAGCCAGGTCCCCAGCCGGAGGCAGGTGAAAGAGAGCCATACACTGATGTTTCTTTAGCTTTGTTCTTCCCTCCCTTTCCCTCTCTCTAAAAATAATGAATAAAATATTTAAAAAAAAGATAGAATGGACAACAGGTGGGATTGACTTTGGGGGGAATGGGTGGGTGGGGAGGGGGACAGAGGGGAGCAAAAAGGGGATGGATGTAATCCAACAACAATAAAATTAAAAAAAAAAAAGATAGAAAAGCCAAAAATAGAAACATATAGGTTCTTTTTTATTCTGGTACTTCACTAATTGTATTTCTGTATAAATTTCAGTGTATATTAGCAACCAATAAAAATAGCATAGAGTAAATTGGTATAAATTTATTTTTAAAAACTTTATGGTTTTCACTTTTTCCCAAATAAGTTTATGTGATGAGCAACTAAAACTAAAAGGGCCTCTTCCCTGCACATATAATTTTGTTTTCCATAATGTGTTCAGTTTTCTGCTGTTGTGCTGGGATTACTGGTAATTACATCATTCTAAATCTACCCAGTTAACTAATATAAGCTACTTATCAAGATGAATTGAATTTTATGTTTTTCATGAGTTACCTTATATTTTTTTCCTCTGTGAAATGTTTTGGAGGTCTCTATGAAGAAACATTGTCGCTTGTTCAACAGTCTTTGCCACCAAAACAAGCCCAGGTGCTAAGTTTCCAATTAAAGTGAAGGAAACTGTCAAATGAAAAATTTTAATTAATGCCTTTTCATTCTACTAGAATACCAACAACCTCAATTGAGGAAAGCTGCTCTGACTAATTCATCCTCAGAGTTCCCCCAGGGAATCTCTGTTGCTCACCTGTCCTCAGGAATATGGCCATTGCCTGGCCTGTCTGTGGAGCTGCTTCTGGAACATAATTGAACATTTAGATTTCTTGAGAGCTGTGAAATGTGTACTTCTGGCAGGCATAAAAGAAAATGTCACTTGAGCATATCCCTGTGTGAGATATGACTTCTCCTAACTGAAAGATTATAAGAATTCAATTTTTATGGGACCTGCCATTTAAACACTTTTGACAAGTCTTATTTCATAGAGAAGTAAATTCTCACATGTAACAACATAACAGCAAGGCTGAAATATTTATGGTCTAAAACTGCTTTTCAAATGGTGTGCCCCAACAATTGTTAACCCAGCAGAGGTCAAACTCCTATCTTAAATATTGTTACATATATCAGGTGTATGTTAAGCCATATGTTCAAGCAAGTCATGACCTTGAACCTATGCACCCGATTACATCACAATATTTAAGAAAAGAGTTTGTATCTCTCAGATCAGCCACGACCTCCGCAAGGTTAAAAGATGCAATACCTGACTATTTAGTCAGGAGCACTGACCTCTTTTTCCTTAGATCGTCAAACAAAACAATGTCAACATCCAACACAACAATAGCCTTCTGGTGTGAACGAATCAAAATTATATCTACTGTTTTGCCAGATATTTTTTAGTGTGCTGCAGAATTTTAATAATTAGGGTATATGTACCATGGGATGAAAAAGGTTGGAAATTACTGACCTAGGAATGCCATGGGTTGGAGTTCTTAGTGTTTTGCGGGGGATAGAAGTATTTGTTAAATATGCTGCAAAATCAGCATTTTTAAAAATATAAACTTGGCAGATATGGAAACATTGTAGTTATTCTAAATAAAGTAGATAATTATATACTATTTTTATATATATTTTTTAGAAAGATGCAATGAATGAGTTGGGTTTGCTTTTGTTTTTTTTCTCTCTAAACAAATGGCTACAGAACTTTATTATTTAGCCATTTTTAAGAACAGATTCTTTCCCTGATTCTCAGCATCTTCTTAAGAAAAATGGATATTAATGTAATAGGGAAGATTGGCAAAGGCTTTCTTTCTCTTTCTTTTTTTTTCTTTTGTTGATAACGTTTTAGTTCATTTTATATTTTTCAAATTAATTATTGTATTATAGTTGTCCCATTTTCCTCCATTGCTTTCCATGCCCCACTCACCCCAACCCCTTTCCCACAGTCAATCCCCACATGTTGTCCATGTCCATAGTAATTTATACTAGTTCCTTGACTAAACTCTTCCCCTACTTTCCCCCTTCTCCCCCTCCCTCTACCCCTCTGGTTTCTTTATAACCATCAGATTCCTTGGCTTCCTTCCCTCTAGTGAGTGACTCTGTTTTTTAAATATTTCAATTACAGTTTATTTTCAGAATTATTCTCTATTACTTTTTTGAAAGTAAAGACTAATTCCCAGTTTCTTCATTTTACATTTCAGGAAAAATCTGAAATTTATGCTTTTTAAATTATTGTAGTCAAATATATTTGTTTTATAATGTGGTTCTCATTTATTTGCTGTATAGTATTTTATTATTCTGCTTAAATTTATACAAAAATAATTAGTCTTCATTTTAATAACAAAATCAGAGGTTACCCAAAACATTTTGCAAACTCCGAAAACACATAATCTTGTATTTTACATTTCTGTATTTATTTCGGAAGGGATAATGCTTCTTACATACTGTTTACTAGCTAATTGGTTGTATCTAGCATCAGCAAAGGCATAATGTTGATCTGTGGGAGACCTTGAGGTTTATATACTTAAAAAGTAAAAAATTAAAAACAAGCATTAAACATGGCTGTACTATGTAGGCAAGGAATCGAGCTGACACATTAAGCCATCATTTCCACTGAAGACTGTATTGACATACTGCATTATTTTAATCTCAATTAAACATAATTGTGCTGCGTATGTGCTTTCTCAGTCTTTAATTAACATAAGCTCTTCAAAACCAAGGTGGCAGCACAATAATGCATTTATAATTTATATTACAAATGGTGACCCTTAGGGAAAATGCATTGCTATAATTCTCCATTAGGTCTCCTGATGTAACACTCCTGGTGAAAACACCAGTCAACTACAGGACGAAAGGAAGCTTTAGATATGATTTATATTTTTAAAAAGTACTATATTTTCTTGTTTTACAATCATGCTTGCCAATTAATAGTTCTCCCTCTGTGTGTGTGTGTGTGTGTGTGTGTGTGTATGTATGGTATGATGTGGCATATTTCCAAATCAGATGTATCTGCAGGTGACTGTCAACTTAGTATAAACACTACAGGCTTTAATTACAATTCCAACTAAGTAGCCTGCAAGTAAAGAGAAATGGATGATGACTGTGGTAAAGCAAACAAGGACAGGATCTTCCATTACAACTACCTGCAGTGTTAATTTTCTGTTCTTCTATAAACATGTTTATTTGCTACTAGCTTGATGATCTGCATTTTTGCAAAATATATCATTAGGGCAGATCATTTAAAGTAACAGTCCCCTAAATTATTTATACATGAGCTTGGAAAGAATTTTAAAACTTGGGTCAGGGGATAGTTCACATTCTTGATTATTTCATTTAGCTAAAAGTGAGGTGGCCCAAAGAAGTTCAAGTTAAAAAGGGAAAGTCCTAGAATTTCTTGTTCAGGTTATGCATGTGTGGATTGGCCTCAGCTCATTCTGCTTCTCTCTAAGAATCTAGTACCTGCTTCTTCTTCTTTATTATTCTGCTGATTTGTGCTATCCTGAGACCAAATACATGATTAGGGGGCAGGAACTCCTGGGTCATCTTTAAATAAAATAGCAAATGTTAGTTTGATCATCCCACTGGAAATATTTCATACAAAATAATATATGATTTTTAAAATCTTCAAAACTTATTTGGTCCCTAACAAATAAGCACTCTCAATAAAACTGAAACTGGCAGTGAACTGCACTAATCAGTACAGGAACATTTTTGAGTTGCCTCTTGTAAGCCATTATAAATCAATTGTTCTCTTTAGGAAGTAGATATGTATATTATATAATGCTTAATAATTTAAGAAATTTCTTTACTAATTCACTCTTTCTGGTGAATAAAAGGATTGATTTTATTCTGGATAGAATTTTGAATATATGCTTATTTCAACATGTTCCCCCCTGGGGATATAGAAATATCGTCTTATATACACTTTATAGGAAAAAAATGGCTTTATAGATTTATAAAAAGCTGATACACATAATTTACCTGAAAATATTTGTTGTGTAATATAATCACTTGTTTATTAATTATTAAATCCATTTAAATATTATTCTCTTAGACTCTCAATTTTATAATCAATAGAGTTAGTTCCACCAGTAATTGTATCTGTTAAGTAGAAACTAATCTCCACAAATTATTTCATTATTACTAATGTAATCAGTAAGATTATTATTATCATTATGAAATTTATGAATTGTTATTTAATTTCATTCTCAATACTAATCTACTCTCTCTGAAATATGTTTTCACATTGTAATCATAACTGAAATGATGTTATAATAATTTTGAACTGTGTATATTTTGAAAGTGAAACATTATTTGAAAATCTCTAAAAGGTAACAAAAAAATAATTTAAAAATTACAATGATGTTCAGAAGTCATCTCCCTCTTGGAATAATTCTTTCAGAATCACACATCCCAGGTTGTCTAACTTTCCTCCTAGTCACCTATTGAAAAACAGCCTTTTACTCTGCCAAATGACCCCTTATTGAACACCTTAGGTCTTAGAAAATTTTACTTTTCAGCAGCTTCTAGACGTTTGTCCTCATTATATACCCTTAGGAACAAAGTAGTATACACCTCCTGGTTGTGTCTTAGAAAAATCCTTCATATGTTTGAAGGATGCTTTGATCTTCTAAATTTTCTCTTCTTAATTATTGATTTTTGCTATTAAAATGTCCCTCAAACATTAGGCTGAAGTGCTGTCTAGTGTTTCTAAATCCAAAAAGGTTATGATGTGCCTTATAGAGAAAATATGTCAGACATGAATCATAGTACTGTTGGCCTTGAATTAATGTTAATGAATCAACAATATCATCCATGAAAAAGAGGAGGTTTGTAATAAGTACGTGAAGACATTTACCAGAATGAGAAAGTAACATCTGTATTATATAATGAAGCTGTAGTGAAGATGGAAATGTGACTAAATTTATGGATTTATGAGATTTTAGCTTATTTAAAAAGCACAGTGGACAGCATGTTGTTAGGTTTAAAGTCAAAGAAATATACAACCATGTTACCCAGAATCAGGAAAATGTTACACCTGTCATAGCTACTGATTTATTATAAATAAACACTACATATAATTAGTTATAAAATATATATTAAATAAGACATCTTTAAACAGAAACATACATTAAACAAACTGCATTGATCAGCTGACAAAAATATTGTGACCTGAGACGCTCAGGAACTTACCTCTATATTTTCCCTAGGATTAGTGGCTTAGTCCTCACTCAATAAGTGTCCATGAAGAATCTATAGAAAATAAATATCATGAATAATAAGAATTAAATATTTATACAAAAATCGACTGTATAAATTTTACCCAGTTTTATTGACTTCTTTTATGATTTCATTTATTATTTTCAGAGAGAAGGAAGGGGAAAGAGGTAGAGAGGGAGAGAGATATCAACGTATGGTTGCCTTTCACCTGCCTCCAGCTACAGACCTGGCTGGAGGCCTGGTTTGCAACCTGGTTATGTGTCCTGGCTGGGAATTGAACCAGTGACCTTTGGGTTTGCAGGCTGGCACCTTATCCACTGTGCCACTGTCCAGGGCTCTTACTGACTTTTTTTGAGAGCCTAATATAATATTACTTCAAAAGAAGTAATGTTAATAACTGATATTTGCATAATGTTCCACATATTAAGAACTTAGATTCTTTTCATGTAGATCACATTCAGGAAACCAGATTCTTTTTATTTTAAAATGTTATTCTAACAGCGAAAGTGTTGATGTATACATATTGAGTATCAATTATGAGCTCATAACTGCAATAGCATATTTTGAACTTTTGTAATTGAACATTTTAATTGTCTGTTAAGTCTTCTAATGCTTTAGTTGATTCTTTGTAGAACAAAAGCACTAACAATAAACAACTGCAACAATAAGGACGAATGTGATGGACAGTGTCAGCAATAATCACAGCAATTGATTGAGCAACCTTACAGGACATTTGAGTTCTTTTTTAGTAAATTTCAGAATCTGACTGTTTTCTGTTTTTTAAGATACCATGATTTTGGGTGTGTGGTGAAGAGGTCAAGTGTTTACTGATTTAGGTGCCCAAAAGCTGCCATGACAAATATACTATTTTGAGACACAAATTATGTCAACTTTATTTACTTTCTTTTAAAAATATTTTATTGTTTCTGCTATTACAGTTGTCCAAATTTCCCCTTTTTATCACCCTGTACCCTACCCAACCCCCATTTCCACAGTCAATCCCCACACAGTTGATCATATCCATAGCTTTTTCAGATATCTTAATGTTATCTTTTTTTTTTTTCCAGGAAAAAAAATAAGGTTCTTACATAATTCTTCCTTGATAGTTATGGAGCATCTTTGGTGTCTCTTTAAAATTTTATTTACAGATTTTTTTTAGCAAGCTATGAAATTAAGTTTATTTTTGCCCTGGCTGGTGGCACAGTGGATAAGGCCCCAGCTTGCAAACCCAAAGGTCGCTGGTTCAATTCCCAGTCAGGGCACGTAACCAGTTTGCAAGCCAGGTCTCCAGCAAGGTCTATAGCTAGAGGAAGGTGAAAGGCAACCATATGTTGATGTTTCTTTCCCTCTCTGCTTCTCTCCTTTCCCCACTCTCTGAAAATAATAAATAGAATCTTTAAATAATTAATTAAACAAAATAAGTTTATTTTTATTGATATCCAGGAAGTTCTTAATGGGGTTTCAAAACATATGTGTTATTTAGTTTCAATTCTATTTGCATAATTGTCAAAATCTTACAGAACCCAGATAGAGTTCAAATTTTCAGAAAAACTAATTTTAATGAGTGGAATTCTGGTTGTTTCTCTAATAAAAATTGATCAATATTATTTATTTATTGATCAACATTCATATAAAAACTTGGCTTGTAAATTATATTTTAATTTATTGGTCATTACATATATTTGCTGTTCAAGTACTGATATAATAATATAAAAATAATATAATTTATTTAAGTATTACTCCCCCAAATACTTTTACCTATATATGATTTCTAATCCACTTTGTTGTAAATTCTGAGAAATCTGGTGAACAAAAATTTTCCATTTCTTATCCAATTTGTCATAAATTCTATGAGAAATCTGGTGAACAAAATTTGTCCAGCTATCAATGTTCTTAAACAGTTTGTTTTAATAACCATTTTTATCTCTGTGTTTTTTATTTAACTTACTTGTCACCATTCACTGGTTTGACAAAAGAAGAGGAAGAGAACATTGATGGCCAGTATTATAACTAACAAAATTATTTTTTCCTTAGATTTTAGAACTATAATGAAATGCTAAGAACATCCAATCACTTTTGATAACATCAAAATGTCCTATGGGTAGTTGGGAAGGGAAAAATAAGAAATGCCTAAAAACAATAAAAGAAAGACCCAGTTTGCCCCAAATATTTCAGTGTATCCCTCTTTACAACACAAACTTCCAAGCATTTATATGCAAAATACATATGCATATGCTTATATAAAATAATGAAATTATTAAAACAACTAAACACTTAAATTTATTAAAATATTGAAAATTAAATAATTTATTTTTAGATTCTGTGCATTTAAATGTGACTTTGATTAGGTATTCTTGAATATGTTAAACATATTTAGGGAAATTAAGCAGAAAAATGATGTTACAAGAAGTTGGCAACTAATCAAAATCTGACGTATTCATGTAGTTCAATTTTATTAAAAAAAAAATTTTTTTAAACCCAGAAAATAAAAAAATGCACATCAAATCTTATGGTAATCAAAGCAAATACCTTGAATTTATGAAAATGAGGTGATTAGGATAATCTAATCAATTTTATATAGAAGGCCAGTATTAAATCCCAATTACTCAAAAAGTTTATAATATCTTCCTTAAAAGGGGAGAAAATATTGAGCAAAATGATAATGATGCTTTTCATTTTCTGTGAATAAAATTTTGATACAGAATAAATCATGTCCACCTATGTCTCCATCCACTATTAAGTTGAAAAACTAATATTATTAAAGAAATTTAAAAGCTTTTCTTAAATTGAAAATATTACTGTGAACACAGTAGTTAATAAGTATTTTGGACAGCAAGAGAGAGCAAAAAATTTGAGGATTTTTCAAATTTATATTGACTATTAGCTTTAAAATACAAATTACTAAGAGAATAAAATATATTTTTTTATTTTCATTTTAAAAATCTTTTAGAAAATAAAATATATTTGTATCATACAATTATGCTTCTTACACACATTTACATTATTGCATTAAGTACAAATATACATGTATACATATATACTATGTATAATTACCTTGGCGGTGCTTTGGTACCAATGAAAACATGTTCTTGTGTTTAATAATTGGATAATAGTATAAAAAGTATATTATATGAGAATAATGGAAATTATTTTTATGAGGAGGCAAAAAAGAGCATGTTTATTATGTCTCTTTCTTCTCCTTAAACAATATACAATCTATTTCTAAGGTGGTATACAAGGATATCATAAAATTGGCACAAAACTGATACATTTTCTCATTTAAAAGCATCCTTTTAAACACTGAAAAATGCAGTGAATCTGTTTTTAAAAGATGGAATGAGGGAGAGGTAACCACAGTGTTAGAACTCAACAAAGTGCCCATCACAATGAATGCTTATTGGGACAGTTTTCAAGTACAGAACACACATGCAGTAAGTAATCAAGTAGATGGATTGAATGACAAGAAATGTTACTGAGATATAGCATTGTACATCTAGGCACAGTTTATTTATGTGTCCTTTACAAACCCATAATCCACCTGGTTTCCTCATAACCACCATTTCTTGCCACCTTAGTGAATCGAGTTCACAATGTTGTGGATTTCGGGTCTTGCCAAGGAAAACAAAATTGCTCAATTAGACTCTTGGGAAAGTCTTCATTTGTCATTGTGAATTACTTTGGCCATCGGCTACTATTAAGGAGGAAAAAGGAAGGGAACAAGGAATCATGCTCTGTGAACAGGTGAGATTAAACCAGTCAGATGGGTTCATGGTGTCATATATATTGTAGAAAAAATAAAATAAAAAGAATAAAAGGAGCTTGGATGGCTGATAACTTAATTATCTGCCACTGTTGGTTTGGAAGGGCCTTTAAACATGTTCAAAATGTCTACCAAATTTTTAGCAGGGGTGACAGTAGATTTTTAAGTATAGATAAAATGGCAGCAGTCTTTCTAGACTAAAACTCTGACAGACTATGATGAATTACCTTATTATAGTTGCTTGCATGACAAATGTACTTGATCAGTGTTTCTTCCTGGGAATAGTTGAGCTTATCCAGAGGCAAGAGTTGAAATAAGAGGTAACTAGTAATCCTAAGTGTAATATATCAGCATTTCCATGAAAGTAGTCAAGAATACCTAATCAATTACTGTTTATGTCAACAAAAAGCACTTCCATATTCCCTTATGATATAACCTTTCTTGGAGGATTTAAGTGACTTTTCTAGGTGGGGATATAGATCATGGTGAACTTTAAATTTTTTTTTACATGTCCTGTAAGTTATCCAGCTTCTGAAAATGCCTTCAGACATGTTCTCAGTCCAAGTTTTTGATGATATTCTATAGCCACACATTTTTAACTATACCCCAATAAAACCATTACCAGTTATTCACATATTTTTAAATGGAAAATAAGTTTATTTAAAGGGACAATCATTTCCAAATACATCTGCACATGTATAACCTTGGTGCTTCAATTGGAAAAGATGATCAGGAAGTCAAATATGTTGTCAAAATTGTTGCATTAATTTTTATGTCACCATTGTGGATAAAATGGTTGTGGACATGTCTACTGGGTTTCAAAATTTTATATAAACAACAACTTAAAGTTAAGAGTTTTTGTAATTCCTTAAAAATTAGTGGTAGAAAGTTTGGTTTCATTGTTTGGTATATATATTTTTTCTTCCTTTCATGTAAGTTTTATACATGAACCTGGATACATTATAAATTATCCAGGTATAAATTATACAACCTGGATAATTCTATTTTCTTCTTTGAAGACATTTTATTTTTGAGTAATTAGAGTATTCTCAATTTATTGTTAGATAATGCATTAATAATGAAACACATAATAGTGCATTACCTGCATCCTGGTATAATTTATTCTAAATCTATATAAAGATGAAAGTAAATTCTTAATGTTCTGCCATACCTGCCTTTAAGAAAAATGTAATGTGTCCAGATGGTGCATTGTTTAGGGTGATCCAGCTAAATAAGAAACTGTCACAATTATCTGATCAATACACTCATTTATTGAAGCTTTGCTTTCCACATGCTATGTACATAAGCAACAAATGAAAGACTGTGTTCTGGAGTCTACAAACAGTTATAGCTCCTATATTTTTACAATTTTCTTAGCGTATGCAATGTTCATGCAGAATGTATCCCGTATGAATGAAAACTGAGCATTAATATTGAGACTGCAGGTTGTGACCTATTAATGAGCCATGTTAACAGTTTCAATGCTTATGACCAGTATTTTTTAAAAAGAAGAAAATAAATTCACAAGTACTTGAATGACTATTGTTTTATGAAATGAATTTTAGTTAAATATATATATATATATATTTTTTTTCTCTCTCTATATATATATATTCTCAAACATGCAAATATTTTCATAGGGTCATTTTACACAATGAATTTTTTTTACTGCAAGTTACAAAGACTGTGAAAGATTCTGGAGCAGGGATTAAGAAATGAATGAGTTTGATTCCCCATCTGGGGCACATAACCAGGTTGCAAGCCAGGTCTCCAGCTAGGTCTGTAGCTGGAGGCAGGTGAAAGGCAACCCATACATTGATGTTTCTCTCCCTCTCTGCCTCTCTCCCTTTCCCTCTCTCTGGAAATAATAAATTTTAAAAATCTTAAAAGAAAAAAAGAAGAAATGAATGGATGATTAAAATAGTTCCTGGTAAATTGAACCCACTTTTGAGAAAGTTAGACTTTAAACAGGATTCTCTTCATCAGTGCTCATTAGAACTCAGGTATATTTTGAAATATACAGATGAATGATCTTTCATCATATCTACTCCAAGCATTTGCTATGTGGCCATGTTACTGTGTTGTTTTTAGAACTCTCCAGGTGATTAGAACCTCTGCCATAGGTTAGCAATCATGATGATCTTATTGTTTAATTTTATCTTTGCTTTCATTTTGTGATTTTTGACAGTTGATAATTAGAGTTTAAGCTGTTTAGATATCAACAACTACAAATTACATTAAAAAACACATGGGTTATAGTGTAAAATTAGTTTAAGGAATTTCTAAATGTTACAGATATATTCTATGCTTATACAAATCTTCATTTCTGTACCAGTCACAAAGAGTGTCATAGGAACAAGCAGTGCAGTTAAGGATCAAGAATATGAGTATTGGAAGCATTAAGAATATAGTAATTGGTTTTCCATCCTCTTTGATAATAACTCTATTCAGGTAGTAATTAACAAAAGATCTCTGGTATTTTTATTTATCTACTTATTTATTTTGTGGACATGTTTTTACATTTATAATTTTACATTTTTCTCACCTAATGCTCAGCTTTCCTCTTCTTCTATGAATCTTCAATGTTTATATTATCTTCTTTCTCTCTTCAAATAGGTTCTATTTCTTTTCACTCGAGGTGAATGACAAACTTTATGTTAATAATTTTGAAATTCCCATCATTAATGTGGAGATATGCAGAGGTCAAAAGTTCCTGATACCTGGGAGCAGTGAACATTTGTCCCTCACTATCCTTGCCTGTTGGTTTGTACATCAGGTGGCTAGAGTTTAGAGATAAGGGCAGCATATGCTAAGTGAACTAGTATGTTTGGACTGCAGTGTGCCTTTTGCTTTATGCTTTTTGTTTTGTTCTGCTTAATTTATCTGCTTTTTAGCTTGTGACTCTCAAAGTCAGTGCAAAGTCAAATTTGGAGAAGAACGAAATGATATAAACAAGTTTGACTAGCCCAAGTGATGTGAATAAGTTTGACATCTACTTAGAATGTGTGAGCAGGACCATGATATTCAAGGCTAACTTTCCCTTAGTCTCCCTGATCATTCTCAATAATAGAAGGTCAGACTCGAGCAGCACATGTTAAAATATGAATATAAAATGAACACAGAACAAATTTGAAAAGGAATAATTTCAAAGTTTGCTGTTGAATTTGACAAAATATTTCTGATATTCTGTAGTCTGGGCTTAGTGTTTTTGCACTTATGCTAACTACATTTTAACTGATATATTCTGTGAATGATTAATTGCCAAAATTATGTATAAATGTTCAGGTGGTTTCAATAGTTATGTAGAACAAATCACCTTTTATTCAAATCACAATTATCCTCATAAAATGAAGTGCTAAAAATATGTGTTGCCTAACATTTTTTTACAGTGAACAGACCCAAACACATATATATGCCAACATTTAAACTCTTTACCTTAAAACACTTTGCCATATAATTTATCTAAAATAATATTTAAAAAGAAACACTAATTATAGTAATAAGATAAATGTGTGACAGTAAAGGGTATTTTTTTAAAGCTTATATTTGAATCATGCTATGCATGTATAGTTGTAATCTTATCTATTTCTATGAAAAACACCCGTATCTCCTTCTTTTTAAACAGAACAAGGTGAATAATATCTTAATTATAAAGAATTAGAATGAGTTTGTGTTGTCCCCTAATAGTTGGTTAGAGATATCAATGTCCAAAAGAAGCTGAATTATTATTTTTTAATTTTAACATTGATTTTATATATGTCAATAAACATGATGTGAATATACTTAATACTTTTGATTGATGTTTTTATAAATAATTTGTATTTTGAAATGAAGAAAAAGGAATGATGATCTCTTTAAATTTAAAAGCCTAGTCAACCAGAAGTCAAGATCTATTTCAGCTTAGGCCAATCATTCAATTTCTTATTTTCATATAGAATATGTCAGAACATATCTAATGTTCTTTCATTTATGTTTATGTATCTATCCAAGCATCTGGAAACTATGGGGATATATAAATATGAGTACCCAACCATGCAATATATAAAATAGAGGCATTGGTTATAGCAAATACAAGATACAAGAAACATTGTAAATGAGACAATGACACCTCAGCCCCCCTTTAGGTAGGCACTTGGGACCTCACACAGTTTGCCCAATCACCAACAACTACCCCATTGTAGTCTCCTGAATCTCATCAATGGTCTGAAATCCATTCCCTTTCAAACATGCTTTTAGTTTTGGAAAAATCCAGAAGTTGCTGGCTGCCAAATCTGGGCTGTAGTGGGGCTGAGTCACATGAGTGATTTAATGTTTCATCAAAAACTCTGCAACAGATGTGATGCATGCATGAGTGTATCATTGTAATGAAGGTGCCAATCACCAGCTGTGGCCTTCTGAATCATCTGAATAGTTTTTGTGGAGGAATTTTCAAGCTTAACACAAAATTTGATGCAGATCCATTGCTTTACTCGCTCAGTCATTTTGAATGCAGCAGCCACACAGTACATACACTCACTCAGTGGCATCTACTGCTCCCCCTGACTAGTACAGTGAAGTCATCATTGTTCATACATACACATTCCAGTCCACTTTCCTTGGCTGCTGGGTTACATAGATGTTGATAACCATTCTTCAGCCATTAATAATGGTTGAGGTTTTTTGGACAAACATCATAAACCCTAATAAGGTAAAGTGAAAATCACCATGAACTGGCAAAAGGTTTCCATGAAAGTCAGTCAGTGACTTTTTGGGAAATATAATGCATGAGGATATCACTATCACTATCATAGAAATGACATTGCAGTTTGTATCCTGGGAGAGTATGGTCTTCTCAGTAAATTGATAAATTATTTAACTTTCCCTGCATTTAAAAAATAGCTATAAACACAATTACATGACAGGTTTAAAGAATTTAAGTTATATTAATTATTTTCTGCTTTTAAATATTATGTCCATGTCTATAGTATGAATTTAATTGTGGTTTTCATCTGTGAAGACAGAGATAATCTGCACTGTCTGTATTAAAAGTTCTGGTTTGTTAGTAATCCCATGGTTTTGAGAGGAGCAATGTGGAATGTGTAACAATAGCAAACAATTACATCAAAATGAAATAGAACCAGTCTATACACAGGCTTCTGATTTTGAACATAGTTACAATCATATTGTGCTTTGTCACAGTCTAAACATGGAGGTCATATTAACATTAAAATGCTCTACCCATGAAGTGCATCACTCCTAAAAAATGTATGGTATTTAGCTCATTATTCAATAATAGAGAATCTTCTTATAATCTCATAGAGTGGCAATCTTCCTGTAATTATGGTAATAATAATTTTGAATTTACCCTTTCAGAAAAATCTAGGACATTCTACAAATAATAAACAAAAAATAAAGCCATCTGGGATCTCTGCCCAGGTTATCACAAATATGTATAATGAAGCAGAGTAAGAAAATAAATGTAAGTACAACTGACTCCGTGAAGAAATAGAAAAGGAGCAGTAATTGGTCAAAACCATGTTAGAAAATTATTATAGGCCTCTCCTGAATCTCCTTTATAAAAAGCTATGTGGATCTGTAGTTAAGAAATTTCTTTCTTTGAATTCTTCAGAATTCCTTTGAGATAATACAAAGGAAGTTGCCTGTTCTTCTATTCCTTCCCTATTTTAGAGGTAGAAAAAATATGACTCAAAGAAACTGTGACTTACCTAAATTGTGCAAATCTGCCTTAACTATGTTAATTGTAAAAATCAGCATAGTTCAATTAGAAATTCTACCTTTCAAAACAGATATTATGTGAAATGAATTACATTTTTATTGGTAAATAGCAACCTATAATTGTTTTACATGCATAAAATTGCCTAAAATTGCTCTCGAATGTCCTATTGATGTGTCATTCCAGTTTATTGAACCACAAAATACTGTTACTTGTTTTTTCAGTTTTAATTTTTTAAAGTTTAACAAAATGTTTGGTGTTCTCTTTAGCTTTACCAAGTAAAATATGAATAAACAACCAAGTACACATACACTGTGCATTTAATATTCAACTCTCCTGGATTTTACTGGACCATAACTTAACTTCCAAGTTTTAGCTTTTTGATGTAATTATTTTAATTCTCTTTTCTATCTCTTTATTTATTCTATAAAAAGCATTTGAGGTTCTATTACATATATAACACTTTGCTACATATTATGGTCAAAAAGTACATATGATTTCTGAACTCTCAGCACTTAACAAAAAATGAATACAAGAATAAAGACTCTGATGAGGGTTTAGCCAGGCTAAAATATTCAATATAAAGCACAGATTCTTAAGTAAATAGATGATAATAAGTGACTAATCCTTCTACAAAGTTAGAGTTTTAAATGCATCTTTTTTTCTCAAATTTATAATAACAATAACATAATATACTAATATTTCACACATGACCTTTGGGATGCCTAACTTCACAGTGCAATGATGTTAGCTCTGATTAAAATTATGCCTTACCCATATGAAGGGATTGCGATCCCCTATAAACTGGGCTCCTTTCTCAAATTTAGATATGGTTGGGAAGACAGAAAAATGTCAACTTTCAAGGATCATGTATGTTCTCATTTTAAAAAAATTCCAACAATTTAGCTACCTCTAAGTCTACAAATATAGAGCAGAAAAAAATAACTTTTCTAGTTTTATAATAAACCTATAATTTGCTTATAGTTCATAGACATATGACATAAATTATATATAATATATATATATTTTGTACGTATATGTACAGGATGTACATGATCAATTGGCAAAATTTTAGTAAAATAACAACCCACAAAATTGTTATATTTTGAAATAAATTTATTCTTATAGGTAAATGCATAAACATAGTCATTATGTTTTGAATTGTTCAAAAAAGTCTCCATTTGCTGCAATAATAGACTCCATTTGACATCAGAATCTAGAGCACACTTTCATTAATTTTCTTTATCCATGGACATCATCATGTTTTCAATCTTAGCTTTAACAGCCCCTTTATTGGAATGAATTTGTTTATTAACTTCTTCCTCACGAATGCTGTATAAATAATAATCTGAAGGATTTGTATCTGGTGAACTAGGCAGCCACATTTCCTTTGACCAGAGTTCAGGAACATTGCCACTGAGATACTCTTGCACTTTTTTGGCATTATGTGCTGATGCACCATCTTGTTGGAAGATAAAATGACGTCCATTTGCAAATTGCTTCATCCATGGTACAACTACTTCTCTCAAAACATCAAGGTAAACATCCTGGATCTTCACTGATGATCTCCTGGATTCTGTGTACAATATCTGGACTTGTGTGATCCTTGCATACCTTCTGCATTTTCCTTGTTTGTGTGGTGACATCAGGATCAGCATCACACACCTTCTTCACGTTGTCAGCTGTACATAAAGGGATGTTATTGAAGTCTGCAATTTCCTTAGCAGTTTGCCCTGTATGCAGTCCAGACATGATGGTTGTTCTCAGATTAATACTATATACCTGAAACAATGATGTTAAGTCATAACCTTAGAAACATTGTTTTTCAAGATTAATAAGCACATGAAATAAGGAGATGCAATGTTATTGCCAACTTATCACTCATACCTTGTATGTCTAAACATGTAACATTTAATATGGTATACAATTAGTAGACACACATAGTTCTTTAGACACTTCATTATTTTTTTTTAAACAATTCTTAACTTTATTTCAAGTTACCATTAAAAACTCCTTTAAAGTATAAAGAGGTATAAGTAATTAGACTTGTTTTTATTTTTAGGGGAGGAGAGAAACCGGGCTGGCCCGCCAGCCCCGCTTCAGGATCTATGTAATGGGCAAGCAGCAGGCTGGAAATGTCTTCCACCTCTTAACCTGCCTTTACGCAATCCATGTGGATGCTGTCCTCAAATAGAGACACTTCATTATTTTTACTTTGCTATTACTGAAACTGATTTTAAACAGATCTGTATTCTAAAATTGCCCAAGCAGATAAATGTGGATATTATGACTTACACTGTGGTAGAAACACCACTTTGTAGTAAGGATACTTCAAAGATTTTTTGGGAAGTAGTACAATTACACAAACTTTTTTGTTGATATTTTTATTTGATTCATTATATGTTGGCAGCAAAAAAAGAAATGATGAAAATAGATGTCTTCAACTTAATAAAAATGTACTTGCCACCAGGTCATCTGTAAAGGCTCTGTAGCTATGCAGTTTTGGACATAGCTAATTCCATTTGATTTTTGTCACAATCATAAAGATCTCTGGACTGCAAAGGAAAATAGAAGTTGGAATGAGAGTTATGATTGTTTATCTGCCTTGTCTTATTTTTTTTCCACTGCAAACTTTAGAAAAGTATTATTTTGAAACTAATGGCATTTTATTTTTCTGTTTTAGGTAAGCATATTAATCATCCCTGGTATAATCAGACTGCATCAAGGTAAAACAAGAAAAAGTGCTCTAATTATCTTTCATGTGAATGATAGATTTGTAAATATTTTTGAGGTTTTGTGAAAAATGTTGAAAACCGAATTTCTTTCTGAAGCTAAAATTTGAAAATACCTGGAGAAATCTCAATGTTCAGTTTTTGTTTGCTTTAGTCTGATGAAAATGCTATAAACTTGTAATATTCAAAATTATGTATCATATGGAGTATTAACAATATTTATTACCTTTTTAAAGTGAGAAATGCAAGTCAGAACAGATTTTAAATACAAAACAGTTTTGTTGCCAATGTGCAAGTTAATATATTGCAGCACATATGGGGTTTAAAAATAAACTGAAACATATCACAACAGTGAGTTTCAAACAAGTGAGGGGGAAATATCAATATTGCCTCTAATTCCTGGACCAGGACTGACCAACGTACTATGTGCCCTGACCAGGAATCAAACTGACAACCTTTCACTTTGTGGGAGAATGCCCAACCAACTGAGCCACACCAGTCAGGGCAAAAGGATATGTACTTCCACATAGTGTTTTTAAAGGATATAGATTTTTAAAATATATTTTTAACTAAAAACATAGAGTGATATTAAACCTTGTTATTTACTATCCTGAATATTGGTTATCAACATATCTGAAATAAACTTTTCTTTAAAATAAATTAATAATTTTAGGAGAAATCATTTTAAGGACACATCATAACATTTATTTCCCTTAGAAACAAAGAAAACAAATTGATTGATGGTTCAGGAACCTAAATGTCTTTAGAATTTAGTTGTTTTGGGCCTGGCAGCACTGTAAGGGGAAGGGAAGGCTCATTATCTCAGAAAAGGACAAGGTACTTTTAATTAGAAGAACCATCTTTATTGATTATAATGGTTTGAAAGTAAATAATGGTCTAATGATAAAGCAAGGGTGTTCTCCTTCCTCCAAATGAACACTTGAACCACATCTTTAGTAAGTGAGAGGCTAAATTTTGCTTTCATGTTTTAATAATCATGCTAAAGATATGATTTATTTCTGAATGTACTGATTTTTAATTCAAATATTATATGAACGTGAATATGATACAACTAAACCTTTATAGCAGTGTACTGAGAAGACACAAGGTTTGTTTGGCTATTGTTTCACTTTATTTCTGCCCTTCTTTGCCTTTCCTTTAACGTGAGTCAGTGGGTCACCTTGTTAAGCGAGTTTTGTTTTAATTAGTAACTAATATTTAATGGGTTAAATCAAACCCTCTTTCTGTTAGCATAGATGAATGTCTCCAATGTAAACAAGAGTGAGAAATTTTTTAAATGCAATTATGTGTGTCTTTGGAAATGTTTAGTAATAGTATGTATTTGAGTGAATATGCAGTTATGTTGGGTATCATACATTTAACTCTAAAATTACTTTCCTTTCTATCTAAATGTATCTATTAAGAAAAATTTCAAAATTTTTGTTCATGTTCCTTCTGTTTATATGAGGATGAAGTGCATTGTTTTAAAAAATCAAAGCTAGCTACTCACCTCAATATTAAATATTTTGACTTACTTTCATGTTCAAAAACCTGATATTCAAGTGAATAATTTCATGTTTTGATTAAATAAATCTTAAAGAGAAAATAATATATTTATATTGATGAAAAATATTTTAAAAATACATAGCAGTTTTTCCTTTTACTATACAATTACAAATATAGCTTAATCTTTGATGACTGTAAATTATGTCATATATAGAGTTCATTATAGCAAATGGTTTAATAAAACATCATAAGACTGTATACACACACACACAGAGTATAAACAAAAGTAAAAATCCCAAAAAATTCTTGATTATCTCATACATCAGCTTATTTTATTTCATTTGGCATTTTCTCCTAAATGAAAAATAGAACAAACTTTTGGCATTTATTGTTAGTTGGAGTCTTAATTAATAATGGTAGTATTCCAGATATGTGATATATGTCCCTCATCCATATGAGGCTATACTTTGAGTGTGAACATCCAACAATGAAATTATGAGCCTAAGATTGATAACTATTTGATTTAGTAACATCTGTTGCTGTTTAATGTACTCCAAGCAGATGTTCTTCCTTAAAATTCAACATACAATTTGATTTCCCCTCATAACATATAATCCAGAGGAGGAATACTATTGCTATTTATGCACAGGTATTATAATTAGCAGTTGTGTATCTTTGGTCAAGTAAATGTCCATAGACTAGGTCATTCATAATTAACATTAATAAGAAGCGTAATAGGCAAACTCTTAAAAATACCTTCTCCATATGCTGACATTGAGTTCTTTCATATTTATGGGCATTAAAGTCATTTTTTTTCATTTAGAAATCCTTTCTTATAATGTTCTTGATGAATTTATAAAAATGCAATAATATATGTTATAAGAATTATTTTATTATGTTTCTTATAGTATTTCAAACCTATCAGATTTTACAGTTGTAATGAGAAAAATACCCAGAGATATACACTACTGTTTATTTGATTCTCCCTTCACATTTTGTAATATACTGAAATACAATGAAAACCAACATAATTGTAACATGAATTACACTATTTCATGGTTTATATTGGGATACACAGAAATTTAAGATAAACACAAGAGTGATCATGCTCAGGATTACAGAGTTCTATTGAAGCATTTTCTGGGCAGAAAAATATCTATGAAAATGAAGCAAGAGTGCATTTGTCCTATGTAAAATATGAAAGTTACATAATGCCATAATAACAATTACATGTATTATAATTCAATGGTGACCCAATGTCCTGTAATGGAATATGAATCTGATTTTGTTTTTCTAAGGAGATCTCTTGCTCAGTGTTAACAATCCAGTGATATCTTGTGACCTTTTCTATGCAAATATAAACAATTTGAGGTTATCACAATCTTTTATGCATTGCTCCTTAAAGGGGCAGACTTAATTGCTTTTATAGTATCATTTTTATTTTAACCTTCATTACCTGTAATATCTTCTTTGAAGCTTGAAATTAACTTTTGTTTTCTTACCATTTTATCCTTTCTTATTTTGGTAAACAGTAATTTTACTTTTCCACTGAAATTTTAGGGGGCTTCAAGCAATATAAATATAATTAATTAAATATGATAAGGTACATCTTTATTATATTATTTTATTAACCACATTCATTGAAAGAGAAGCATTAAAAGAGGTCATTAAAAGATGTACTGTTCTTTTGCAAATGGAATCAAACTAATAACACCTTAACATATATTACTTTTCAGATTTTCTTTTCCAATCTAAATCCCCATTCTTAAAGTTAAGTGTATTGTTATTTAAATATGCTCCTATAACTGCTGACTTATGAGGAAATGACAATGCATATTTTCTATTCTAAAAATAAAATAAAGCAATTTAGTTTTTGTGTTCTTGAAATGAGAAAATGATGGGAGCTTTAATTTTTAAACCACAGGAACTTGGCAATCTCATTATGGAAAGAAAGTCAAATGTGATTGTGATAAGTAATATTTAAATATTAAAAAATATTTTATTTTTTAAATTTATTTTTTACTTGTAAAGAGGGGAAGGAAGGGAGAAAGAGAGGGAGAGAAACATCAATGTGTAAGATATACATCAATTGGTTGCCAGTCACATGGCCTGAACTGGGGCATTGGCCAGAAACCCAGCCATGTGCGCTGATTGAGAGCCAAACAAGCAACCCTTCAGTTCATAGGTCAGCACTCAATCCACTGAGTCACACTAGCCAGGACTGCAATACTTAATAATTTAAAAGTTTCAAATGGGCACTGAATATGCATTCATAAGAAAATGTCAATAATGTTCATGATCATCTAGGTTTCATTGTCACAGTCTTCACATGTTTGAAGCTACTATGTAAATAAGCAACTGATGATCATACTTGACCCATGTAGGAATCTTGAATCTCATTTTCTTTTGTGAACCCCTTACTAACGTAGTGCATGACACATTTTAAGGAACTTACAAATACTTTTGTTGTACCTATCAGATATCCGTTTGTTAGATTATTTTGTAATATAGAAAAAACTCATGTGAGATGCATGTCAGACTTCATATAATATAAACATAATGGAATTTCAAAAATTATTTATTAAAAAGTACCTATTTTAAACCCAT
Source organism: Noctilio leporinus (assembly GCA_004026585.1). Lineage (NCBI taxonomy): Eukaryota > Metazoa > Chordata > Mammalia > Chiroptera > Noctilionidae > Noctilio > Noctilio leporinus. Next base: position 247,853 of record PVIW01001358.1, on the reverse strand, counting down.
TGAATGAGGCAAGGAAATTTAGGTATGTTGGTTGATAGATGAAGATTAACTTCCTTTTAAAATAATTGTTCAGTATCACAGTATTTGTTTTTTCCTTTCTTCATTCCATCTTTTTAACTTCTTTGTCCCTTAGTGAGAATCCAGGTTCACAACATCAATATATTTACTCATTTCTTCTATTGGATAATGTATAAATAATATTTTTAGAATTATAACATAAATAGCATTGTTAATTAAAGTTCAAAATTTCTTTGTCCTTAAGATATATACCACCAAAAGGTCAGAAGCCAGGGTCTTGTGGATAAAGTTTTTGGAATTGATCATTTTATTTGTATGGTTATATTATCATTTTTTAAATATTTCTGTTACAGTTGAAATTCAGTATTTTTTAAAAAAATTATCATTGTTGGTTATTCAGTATTTTTTATATTAGCTTCAGGTGTAGAGCTATTGGACAGACAATTATATAATTTACAAAATGATCCCCAATAATTCAAATACCCGTAGGGGACCATGCGTAGCTATTACAGTATTTCTACTGTATTTCCTATGCTGGTTTACATCCTGTGACAATTTAATAACTACCAATTTGCACTTCTTAATCTCTTCACTAATCCTCCCTAACCCCAACCCTTTGGCAGTCATCAAAGTGAAATCATATGGCATTTGTCTTTCTCTGGATGACTTATTTAACTTGGCATAATACTCTCTAGGTCCACTCCATGTAGTTGCAAATTGTAAGATTTTATACTTTTTGATAGCTAGGTCATATTCCTTTATCTATATGTACCATTTCTTTATCCACTTGTCTCTTGATAAGGCACTTGGATTGCTTCCATATTTTGGCTATTTAAATAAGGCTGGAATGAACATAGGGGTGCTTATGTCTTTTCAAATTAGTGGTTTGTGGTTCTTTGGATACATTACCAAAAGTTGAATTGCTGGGTCATAAGGAAGTTCAATTTTTAATTTTTTGAGGAACTTCCATAGTGATTGCACCAATGTTCATTCCCATCAACAGTACATATATGAAGGTTCCCTTTTTCTCCACATCTTCCCCAGCATTTATTGTTTGTTGATGATGGCTGTTCTGACAAGTGTGAGGTGGTATCTCATTGTGGTTTTAATTTTCATCTCTCTGATGATTAGTGATGTTAATCATCTTTTCATATGTTTACTGGCCTTCTGTATGTCCTGTTTTGAGAAGTGTCTGTCCAGTTCCTCTGCCCATTATTAATGGGATTGCTTGGTATTTTGGTGTTGAGTTGTTTGAGTTTTTTGTAAATTTTGGATATTAACCCCTTATCAGATGTATAATTGGTGAATATCTTTTTTCATTCAGACAGTTGCATTTTGATTTCATTGATGGTTTCTTTTACTGGGCAAAATTTTTAATTTATGTAGCCCAATTTATTTATTTTTTATTTTGTTTCCTTTACTGTGGGAGATATATCAGAAACAAATATCATCACGGGAAATATCAGAATTTACTGCCTATGTTCTTCTAAGAGTTTTATGGTTTCAAGCTTTACATTTAAGCCTTTAATCCATTTTGATTTTATTCTTATATACAAGGTCTTTCCCAAAAGCATTGGCCATGCAAACTCTTTTAATTATATTGATATTGGCTTGATACTTTCGGTATAGATCTTGTGTGATGTAAGAAGGTGGTCTAGTTTTATTTTGCATAATTTGTTCTATTTTTCCAATACCACTTATTGAATAGATTATCTTTATTCCCATATGTTCTTATTTTATCCTACATTAATTTTTCATATAGGTGTCATTTAATTTCTAGGCTCTCTATTTTGCCTATTGATCATATGTCTATTTTTATGCCAGTACAATGCTGCTTTGGTATTAAACCTTGTAGTATTGTTTGATATCAGTTAGAGTGGTAACTCCCACTTCGTTCTTTTTCAAGGTTGTTGTTGCTATTTGAAGGTTTCTGTGTTTTCATGTAAATTTAAGTATAATTTCTTCTAGCTTTGTGAAAGTGTCATTGGTATTTTGATAGAATTGCACTGAATTATAAACTACTTTGTGTACTATGGAAAAGGTAGTTTGTTAATTTTTCTATACATGAACATGGTATACTCATACATATACTTCCATTTATTTATATATCCTTCAACATTTTTCTTCAGTGTCTTACAAATTTCCAAATACATTTCTTTGCCCTCTTTTGTTAAATGTATTCTTAATTATTTTATTTTTTGATGGAAGTATTTTTCTACTTTTTCTGATGGTTCATTATTGGTGTATAAAACTGTAACCAATTTCTGAATATTCACTTTGTATCCTGCTACATTATTGAATTTATTTATCAATTCTAGGAGTTATTTGGTAGAATCTTTAGAACTTTTTCTATGTTGTATCATATCATCTGAAAATAATAAGTTTTACACCTTTTTTAAGATTTCATTTATTTATTTTTATTTTATTTTAATTTTTAAAAAGATTTTATTATTTTCAGAGAGAAGGGCAGGGAGGGGGGAAGAAAGGGAGAGAAGCATCAGTGTATGGTTGCCTTTCACCTGCCTCCAGCTACAGACCTGGCTGGAGACCTGACTTACAACCTGGTTAGGTGCCCTGGCTGGGAATTGAACCAGCAACCTTTGGGTTCTCAGGCCAGCGCCAATCCACTGAGCCACACCAGCCAGGACAATTATTTATTTATTTATATAGTGAGGGGAATGGAGGGAGAAAGAGAGGGAGAGAAATATCAATGTGTGGTTGCCACTCATGCATTGGCAAGTGGGAAATTGGCTTGCAACTTAGGCATGAGTCCTGATTGGGAATTGGACTAGTGACCCTTTGGTTCCCAGGCCGGTGCTCAATCCAATGAGACACACCAGCTAATGCTACTTCTGCTTTTTTTTTTTTAAATCTGCATGCATCAGTTCTCCTTCTTGTCTAATTGCTATGTCTAGGACTTCAAGTACAATGTTGATTAAGAATGGTGAGTGCTCGATTCGGCAGCACATATACTAAAATTGGAAGGATACAGAGAAGATTAGCATGGTCCCTGCTCAAGATGACATGCAAATTCGTGAAGTGTTCCATATTAAAAAAAAAAAAAAAAAAAGAATGGTGAAAGTAAACACCCTCTTATTCCTGATCTTAAGAAAAGTGCTTTTAGCTTTTCCTCACTGAGTATGATGTTAGCTGTGAGTTGGTCATATATATCTTTTGTTATGTTGTTATGATCCCTCCATTCCCACTTTGCGGAGAGTTATCATAAACGGGTGCTGGAATTTGTCAACTGCTTTTTCTCCATTTGTGACATATTCATAAGATTTTTACCTATTTTATTAAATGTGTATTAGATACATATGCTATATCTTCTAGTCTTAATAGAATGGTCTTATGTAGTAGGTACCCTGTGGTGCCCAGTTGCACTGTCTCCCTGATCACCTAAGCCAGGTGTGCCAGAACTGTTCCTTTGTGCCCTCCTATTGTAGTTGAGCCTGATTATAGTTGACACCTCTGTGGGTAGGATTTACCCTCAGGCTAGATGGCTTGAATTATTTTCCACATCCATAGTGTATAAACTGCTACTTGTGAGAGGAGGGAAAACGGAGGGTCAACCCCACCAAGTATTATATGCCCCAGCAGGGTCTGGTGGCTGTTCAGACCTCCCTTTGGGTGTGCTTCTTGTGGAGGTAATTGGATTGTACTCTGTTGTGTTCTGTAGCCAGCCTCCATGTGTGTAGGTTCCAGGGACTCTACTGAGTTCCTCTGGTTCAGGTCAATGTCAGATGCTTCCTGTGACCAACCCCGGGCTATCTATTAAAAGCTACAAAGTGAACTATGGTAGGTGGCTGGGCCTGAGTGCATGTGGGAGGGGCCAAGGTGCACACTGAAACTAGCTGCCTCCACTACCATGCCTAGGGTGGGTCCACAGCTTGCCCAAGACACCCTGTGATCCGCTGCTGCCTGCAGGCTACCAATAGGTTTATCCACTGAAAGAACTTTGTGCAATTTGCAAGTTTTGCAAGACAGATTCTCAGGGGTCCACTAGGTAGGGGCTAGTGATCTCCAACAGGTTAAGACAATTTCATACTTGGTGCCCGGCATTGGTGCTGTGGGCTGGGGAGCCTGGTATAGGGCTGAGACCCCTCACTCCTCAGAGGCGATCTCTGGAGCCACAATACCCACTCTTCAGATTCTCTACTGTCCTGTGTGAATGTAGGGCCAGCCCATTTTAGTCTTTGCCTCTCCTACCAGTCTTAAAGTGATTTTTAAAAATAGCCTTTGTTATATGACCTCTGTTCAACTAGTGTTCAGTTAGTTATCCAGGTTACTTGTTCTTTAATTGAGTTGTAGTTTTGATGTGGTCATGGAAGGAGGTGAGGGCAACATTTTCCTACTTCCCCATCTTAGACCTTCTCAATAACTCAATCTTTTAGTCTACCATAGACTTTAGAAATGCAATCATTAGTTTCAAATATGAGTTTTTTATAAGCAATTAATCACATAACCTGTTTTTCTCTTCCAGAATCTATGCAAGGTTCTTGAGATATACAAGCGAGACAGCATGAGCTTTCTTCTCAGTCATGATCTAATTGTAGAACAAAAGATAAATATATGAGAATTTTTATTTGTAAAAAACTGAGGAATAAAATGTATTTCATTTATTAAAAAAATACATGGCCCAGCTGGGATAAATACATTCTAAATAGACAGAAATACTTTATTTTAAAATTTATACTTCTAGAATTGTATCTTTGAACTACTGTTTTTTAATATTTTTAGTAATTTGACATTGATGATCAAATAAATGCATGCACAAATCAATAAACCAAATGAAGCCTATTTGCTTAATGACATTTATAGTATATTTTTATTTTCAATATCCATTCTTCTTTCTTCATTTACCTAACTCATATTGTAGAATGCTTGTTTTCCATTACTCTACTGAAGACTTTGTCATTATCATTCATATATAATTCTTTAACGACATATTAGTAGAGAGACAACTAGACCACTCTGATTATTCTAATTCAAAAGAATGCTTTAAGAATTCTCCTATAGGATTATAAGCATGGATATATAATTACCTAGTTTCTTAACTCCAAAAGAAAGTGATGATACTGTGATGGTTATTTTTTTAATATTTGCATGCCAATTTCAGTTACACTTCTTTTACTACACTAATCAATTGAGAATTTCTTCTTGTAATATTTTTCATGCTGTCACTGTATGTGACTAGCATTTATATTTTAGAGTTTTAGAACTATTTCAAATGAATCCATATTATTATTTTAGAATAGACTATTAAAACATACTTAAAATTTTTGAGTTCATTATAAGATTAATATACTGAAACTATGCTAAAATAATATTTTCTCTATTTATATACTACCCCTCTAATTTAAAATACAAAAACCAAAGTTCCAGTATGAATTATTTCTACCGTTTGCTATTATCACTGGAACTCTTACTTTAATATGCATTTTTTATTTCAGCTGAAAAGTATACTTCTCATGTTCCATCCTAATTATTCAGTCATTTACACTAGGAATCTTTGCCTCTCAATATTGTTAGAATTTTAATAACCTTACAGCCATGACTATATGTGTTTGGCTCTAATATCTAATTTTCTAGACTGTTAGTTTATTCTTTTAGCTTTACACTTATACAAATAATATCAACAAAGATTCCCAAACACCTTTCCCATGTACTTAATAAAAAATATTTAATGACAACTAGAATAACAAATAGTAACTTATTTAGAAAATAACTTATCTGTTGCATGTATCTCATTTTCAAACAGCAAAGAAAATTACATCACTGAACCAAATATTAATCCTCACTCATTATATAAGCTAAAATTCAACCACTGAATCAAGTTATTTATTTTGGGAGAAATATGCAGACATATGATAAATCCAGTGTTCACTTTTATTCCTGTTTAACAGCACTCTTTTTTAACAATAGCAAATATAAACTGAATTTATAAAAAATTATTCTGAAATACAAATGTTTGACTATAAGTGTAAACTATATACTTTAGTTTAAGTATTCTCTATTTAAGAATCAACCTTTCTTCAGTTTTTGGTAACATGCTCTTCTTCATTTCTGAGCTCTCAAAAAAAGTATCTTTAACATCCATAGTCCTAATCAACATTCTGTTATAAATAATCTAGGCTTTTACTATCAAATGCTTCAAAGTACTTTTAGCCACTACCCATTATGAAATTTCAAAATCATTTCCACATTTTTAGGTTTGTATTGCATTGAATTTTACTTCTAGGTATCAAAAATCTGTATCAGTTTTGTGTGACTGCCCTAACGAACTACCACAAAATTATTGGCTTAAACCAAGAAAAATGTGTTTTCCCACAGTTCTAGATGCCCAGAGTCTGAAATTAGTATTTCTGGGGTAAAGTCAGTGTCAAGAGGTTATGTTTTCTCTGGAGGTTTTAATCATGAACCTACCTGTTCCTTGTCCCCTCCAGCTGTGGCAGCTGCTGGCATTCTTTGGTTTTGGCTACAGCATTCTAATCCTTGCCTCTGTGGTCACATTCCCCTCTCCTCTTTTCTGTACACCAACTCTAGCTTTATTCTTTTCTTATAAAGATACTGCAATGACACTAAAGGCCACCAAGATAATTTAGAATAAGCTCTCTAACTGTAGATCTTCAACTTAATCACATTCAAAAAGACCATTTTTTTCTTATAAAGCAACATTTACAGTTTTTAGGCATTAGGACTTGGTTACTTTTAGGGACATTTTTCAGACTAGACCAGGAATTATCTGAGAATTCTGCCTACCACTTTCCATAACTAAGTTATATAAAATCTTTACAGCATACCTCAGGCCCATTACTTATTTTTTAAACTCACTGAGCATAATATAATGTAACTACTATACATATATTCATATTTATATAACTATATTATATATATATACACACACACACACACACACACAAATACATATATAACATTAAACAACAGTCTAGGCATACTAGACATTTTCATCTCCTTGGTTAATTCCAACTTTAAAAAGAGATTTTAAGTCCACATCTAAGATTATTTGGAAATAGTGTATATAGGGTTTTTTTGTATAAGCACCTTATATTTGCCTTTTATAGCCAACAGTAGTAATAAAAAATCTGATAATAATTAGGAAAAATAAGGGGTAAGAAATAAAAATCTTTTTAAGCAATGCCTTCCCCTTAAAGATAGTATTTGATTTTCTTTATAATGTTATTGATTCCTTTTATATAAACTGTACTCTATTTTATTATCAGCTAATTATTTGCTCAATTGTATTTTTTGACACTCTTCATCAAAGTTTTTATTATGAATAATCTGGCTCTTCCACTAAAATAAGTCTGTGATTAGTTTTATTCTTTTTTTTTTAATATTTTATTTATTATTTTTCAGAGTGAGGGTAAGGGAGAGAGGCAGAGAGGGAGAGAAACATCAATGTATGGTTGCCTATCACCTGCCTCCAGCTAAGGACCTGGCTGAAGACCTGGCTTGCAACCTGGTTTGCAACCTGGTTATGTGCCCTGGCTGGGAATCAAACCAGCGACGTTGGGGTTCACAGGCTGACAAGTTTTTTTCCTTTATCTTGGAATAATACCTACCTCAAATGTTCACTACAAAAATTTAGTACTATATGACATATTTTATTAGTGTGGCTGAGGGTTATTATTTTCTTGCCTATTTTAGCCTGCTTCATTAAGATATTAATAAACATGGCATCAAAGTCCTACATGTTTGGGAGACATTGAAGTCCTATGGAAAGCTTAGACTATAAATTGAATTCATTATAAACACAGAAACAGCATTAACTCAACAATTAAATTAAACCTATAGTTAACTTGATTTTCTATTTGGTGGATATACAACTTAACTCGGCAAAGTTACTGCTACTATTTTTCTATGTGAAGAGAATTTAGAGAGAACATTGTAATACGGGTTATTTTGTTGCTTTCTTAAGGTTGTATTTATTATTTTTAGAGAGAGGGGAAGGGAGAGAGTCAGAGAGGGAGAGAAACATTAAGGTATGGTTCCCTTTCGCTTTCCTCCCGCTATGGATCTGGCTGGAGAGCTGGCTTGGAACCTGGTTATGTGCCCCGGCTGGGAATTGAACCAATGACCTTTGGGTTCTCAGGCCAGTGCCTATCCACTGTGCCACCAGCCAGGGCTGTGTATTTTTTTTTAATTCTCTCAAAATTTGGAAAGAGATTGAATGATGAAAAAAGGTTCTACTTGCTGAGTAAAAAATTAAAATACGTATATTGCAAAATAGAACTTTTATGCATTTTTATTAACAATATTAATTTTTCCAATGATATTCACTAAAATCTGTCTACAGTGCATTTAAGAGAAGAAGTCTGGAGATTATTTTATACTTATTAAAACTTATTATAGAGCCCTGGCTGATAGCACAGTGGATAAGGCGCCGGCCTGCAAACCCAAAGGTCGCTGGTTCGATTCCCTAGCCAGGGCACATAACCAGATTGCAGGCCGTGTCTCCAGCCAGGTCTGTGGCTGGAGGCAGGTGAAAGGCAACCATACATTGATGCCTCTCTCCCTCTCTGCCTCTCTCCCTTCCTCTCTCTCTCTGGAAATAATAATAAATAAATATAAAAAAACTTATTATAGACCTAATATTCTTTGTTTAATGTATAAATAAAAATATAACTAAAACACATTTTTTAAAAGCTGTGATGCAACATAACTACCCAGAAGAGGGTAATAATCACCACCAAGGTACATGACACAACATCTGATTAGTTTTTCATTAATACAGTAAAATTAAGTAAGTTATCTAGAAAAAGCAAAAGGAAATTCACTTTTCTCAAAATATCCAAAAATCTGAAGAATAATGAGTATATGAAACAGGTTTCTGCCTAATTGTATTTTCTGCTTAACTTTGGAAGTACCATGGGTATATATATATTTTTATCTTTAGGGAAATTCATTATATAACCTAACTAAAACAACAGCAATAATGGACTTTTTTGGAGGAATTAGACTTTATTTATTTATTTATTTGCAAAACTGTTTACCCATATGTGAAAGCTTCCTAAGTCATGACTAACTGTATTCATTTGCTTTTTTACCCTCCATGTTATTGGCTACTTATACTTATATGCTTATCAATGTCCTTTACATTTAGTGTGATGATTTTAGGTCACCCTTTTATGTTTGCATCTTTCTTCATTGAAACAAATCACTGTTTAGGACATTTTTTTTTAATTAATTTATTTTAAAAGATTTTATTTATTGTTTTTTAGAGACAGGGGAAGGGAGAGAGGCAGAGAGGGAGAGAGACATCAATGTATGGTTGCCTTTTTCACCTGCCTCCATCTACGTACCTGGCTGGAGACTTGGCTTGCACCCACATTATGTGCCCCGGCTGGGGAATTGAACCAATGACCTTTGGGTTTGCGGCACCTTATCCACTGTGCCACCAGCCAGGGCTAGGACATGTTTGCTTTATAGTTTATAAGCATGTGACTTTCACTGAAAGTAGTTCCTTTCTGTAAACTAATATGTTGGCAATAAAAACTAATTAAAGAATAATAAAAGTAAAATAATGAATTTTTGAGCTTTTTAATTATTCTTTAAAACACAGTGGCTATTTGAGATAAACAGTGTATGGAAAAATTTTAAATCCTGTAGTTAATTTGTATATTCAGGAAGTTCATAGAATTTGTTCACATTTGACAGGTGAGGCAATTGTGGCAGAGAACCTAAGAGATTTATGGAAGGTCATTTGGAAAATCAGAGAAAGAGCAGGAAATGACACAGAACCCTGTGTTTATATGCTCCATGGTTTTTACGTACTCAAGTGGTTGAATGGTGCATTGGACCCCTCATGCTGATGGGGGGTAGCCTTCCCTCAGGCCTGTGGATGAGGGAAAAGTAGTGATCTAGAGTATCCCAGTGATTTCTGCAGGCCTGGGATATTCCAATGATCTTTAAAGGTCTCCCTGTGAATGCTGTTGTTTTGGGAAAATATCCTTCATTTATTAAAGACATTTTTAAAAAATTCCTTTACACGTTTGTAGATTTTTTAATCTGTTTTATACTACTAGAATGTCTTTTTTCTTCTCTACTCATTTGTTCAGATTTTACTTTCTGTCATATGTTAGGCAGTAATATAAATATGCTCCTCCTTGCCTGTTTTTTTTTTTTTTTCTTTAGTTCCATTGGTTGTCCTCTCTCTCTCTCTCTCTCACACACACATACATTGTCCAAATATATATTAATATAATCATTCTATAATCTGAAAATATTTTCAAAACTACTTTTTCTTTTCCTGATAGTACTTTTATAGTTATAAAGATAATTAAATGGTATTTATGGAAATGCTTCATGCTGTCCATTCAACAACATAGTTATAAAATAAATGATAATTTCTGTCATTTCTTCATAGCAAAGAGGTTATTCTGTTAAATATCAATCAAAACTCGATATTGCAGTTCAGGTATGATGTAACAAATATTGTTTTTAAACACTATATAGCAATAAATTGTGATTTTATTGCTGAATAAATCTGGAAAATGCAATTCCTGAATAACAGGATAACAGGTGGATAGACCTGTTTTTTTTTTTTTGTTTTGTTTTGTTTTAAAGATTTTATTATCTTCAGAGAGAGGGGAAGGGAGAGAGGCAGAGAGGGAGAGAGACATCATTGTATGGTTACCTTTCACCTGCCTCCAGCTACGGACCTGGCTGGAAACCTGGCTTGCAACCTGGTTGTGTGCCCTGGCTGGGAATCGAACCAGCGACCTCTGGGTTCACAGGCTAGCGCCTTATCCACTGAGCCACCAGCCAGGGCTTTAGACCTGTTTTTAAACTGGTTATCTATTAACTGCTGCTGGACTTTATTGTTAATTTTCTGTTCAATAAAGAAATTAAGAAACTTAAGAATTTGCTGCCTAAAGTGGGATCAAAGGACAAACACACTTACAATGCTCTGAAGTTAAAAATAGGAAGAATAAGTATCAAAAAGTCAGCTCTAAGGGTTTAGGAATTAGAGGGTGACACTGAGACACAGGGTGGTAGCCTATGGATGCCCAGCATCAGGAATCTTCAGAGAAAGGAAGAGAGAAAGGAGAGAAAGAGATCAAAGGTGAGGCCATAAATCCAGGAGATTTAATGCAAGAAAGCAAACAATGAGCATGCAATACTATCAACCAGAAATTACCAGGAAACAGAACAATATAATTTATAGCCCACTTACCTCAGAAAAGCAAGGAAACATGAGTAAAGAGCAATAAATAAACATCTCCTCTGACCAGACCACCACACATTAACTAGATTACATTTTCATTTGTGTGCATATAACCCACGCAAGTTGTAAACTACATGAGTGCAGCATGGGGGTAGGGGCAGATTCTCATGCACCTTGATTTATTTTTCATGAAACAGCTCTTGGAATTAGAAAGCCTTCAACATACAGTGAGGTAATGAGTGACCAAACATTTTAATTTCACATCAATCATAGCTAGATGAAGGAAAGCAGCATCATAGAAAAATATGAGTTAGATGCATCTATAGCTGAGTCCGATTCATCATCTGTGCATGAACTAAGGATAGATGAATGAGCTATGTCTCTTCCCTTATCTGTAAATGGAGTTAGTAATGAAATATAGCTCACAGGAAATTTGAACATAAAAATATAATTATATAGATAATGTACTTAGTGCATTTATTGAGCAGTCAATATAATGGTAACTAGAAATAGTTACATATGCATACACACAAACATATACACTCATATTTCCATTGGCAAGGAAAATACATTTTTTTCCAAATACATCTTTCTAATTGCTTGCTTATCTGAATCTTTTTCCTAGAGTCAGGGAAAACATTCTTAGTGAAATAAATAACATCGATTGGAGTGAGTCTTTGACACTGTATAGGAAACTGATTTATTTTTCCCTTTTGTTGATGAGAAAGCATTAGAGCATAGGAAGTTCCTAGAACTATAATGGGAGAAGGTATAATTATAGAGAGACAAAATAAAGTTTGTTGATCTATTTATAGATCAGCAGAAAATTAGGAATGGTGGATAGGTACAACTTAGCCCAACAAGAAAAACTGATTTATCAGTTGCTTAAATCAGAAATATATTTAATGTATTGTGAGTTGATTGGAGGCAAACATAATTTGAGGAGGCTATTGATTTATGAATTCTAAAGTATAAATACATGTCCAAGCTATGAGGAAATTATCAAACACTATGAAGGTCACCCAAAAGAAACTCTGTCTCTAATCAAACTTAAATTTTTCTTTTTGTGAGTTACCACACCAGAATAATATTAACTAGAGGTTGACTGCTTTTATTGAGTGTTTTGTTCATTAATTTATTTTTTGGTTTTCCATATTAATAATGTTTTAAATAATTTCTTTTTTGATCTTTATTATTTCCTTTCTTTTGTTTACACTGTGTATAGTTTACTTTTCTTTTGTACTTTCTTAAGGTGAAACCTGATGTTATAGATTTGAGAATATTCTCCTTTTCTAATATGGTTATTTATTACTATTAATTCCCTTCAAAGTATTGCATTAGCAGCATCTGACAGTCACATAGTGTTTTTCATCTTCTTTCAGTTATTTAGATGTGTGTTATTTTATTTCCAAATTTTAGAAGTTATCAAGAAAACATTCTGTTTCTGACTTTTTATTTAATGTGTTTAAAAAATGCATTTTATATGACAGATAAATTTTAATTTATTAAAGTTTGTTGTATAATCTAGTATGTGTTCTAGCTTGGTAAATGTTTCATGTGTACTTTGCAAGAATGTGTAATTGTTGGGTGGAACATTCTAAACATGCCTATTAGGTTAAGCAAGTTGGCAACATTGTTCAAATTTGCTGTATTCTTACTGATATTAATTATGTCCACTTGTTCAGTCAATTATTGATAAAGGGATTAGCTTAAACTGTTTAGGTTGCAATAGCAGAATATTATAGATTGGGTGGCTTATAAACAACAGAATTTCATTTCTCATAGTTCTGAGACTGGGGAATCCAAGATTAAGATGTCAGCAGATTTGGTGGCACCAAATGAGGTCCTCCAACGAGGACCAGTTCCCTGGTTCATAGGCTGCCCTCTTTTTGCTGTGTCCTCCCTAACAGAGGGCTAAGGAAGCTCTCTGCAGTATCTTTTATAAGAGCACTAATCCCATTGATGGGGTATTCACTATCAAGTCCTAATCACTTCCCAAATGCCCCACTTAATAAGACCAGATCATTGGGAGTTACAATTTTAACACATAAATTTAGGAGGATATAAACATTTAGTTGATAGTGGAGCTTCTGAAATATCAGGTCATGATTGTGGATTTGTTTTATTTTTCACCTTGCATTTGCATCAGCTTTTGTTTCATATATTTGAGCTTATGCTGTAATAAGAACAAATGTAAAATATTTTTATATCTTCCTAATGAACTGACACATTTATTATTAAGAAAATGCATTTTTATTCCTGATGATATTCATGGTCTGAAATCTACCATGTCTAATGTTAACATAGTCAATTTACATTAATTTATCTGTAATAAACTTTAAAAATTTTAGTTTTAGATTACAGATTAATTAATCCATACCCTTTTTAAAAAAAAAAAGATTTTATTTATTATTTTCAGAAAGAGGGAGAGAGGCAGAAAGGGAAGGAGAGACATCACCTGCCTCCAGCTAAGGACCTGGGTGGAAACCTTACTTGCAACCTGGTTATGTGCCCTGGCTGGGAATCGAACCAGTAACCTTTGGGTTCGCAGGCTGGTGCCTTATCTACTTTGCCTCCAGTAGGGCGTACCCTTTTTAAATTATTTTAATAATACTTTTCAGGCTTCTTATCACACTGTACTTTCCACTGATATTATGCCACTCCACAGAGGGAAAAAGATCCTAACAATTGTATAGTTTCATTTCTCCTCTCAAACTTTTTGTGTTATTGCCATGCACTTTACTTTTATATACAGTATTTATAAACTTTATATGCTATTGTTATTATTTCTGTTCCAAAATTCAGTGATCTCCTCAGCACTCTATTTTAAGAACCAACACCACTTTGGGAGTAAGCTAGTCTCTTTCTGAGTTTCCTTCCTCTTCAGGGAAACATGCATGTTCTCTGGGGACAGTGAACTCAGGTTTTAAGGGTTTGCCTATTTGCTGCCCATCTTGCATGGCTCAGTGTCTTTTATTCACTGTCCAATAATATTTTACAAACTGCTACATCATATATTTTGTTCATTTCAAAATGGGGGGAGGAAGATGGGGATCTGGTCCTTGTATTGCATACTGACCAACTAAGACAAAATAAGAGTGGAATGGTTCCCCAAGGGAATGGCAGTTTCTTTGCAGTGCTCAGTGCTCAGTAGGAACTTAGGACCTCATGGCCAAATCTCTTTCTGTCTCTGTCTCTGTCTCTGTCTCTGTCTCTGTCTCTGTCTCACACACACACAGTTCAGCTCCTCCAATGCCAGGCTTCCTATAGCTCATAATGGATGCTTGTTATTCTTCATTAAAATAGGCCTGATTTCATGTCAACTTGCATCAACTTGAATTCCCAATATGTACAACATCAGAATGTGTTATTATTTACCATTTAAAGACTCTATAAAAATAAACTACAGTACCACAATTTTAATAGACAAGAAAATAGAATCTCCATAAAATAGATCATCAGACTGAATGTACAAAATGAGTAAGCATTTTCTATAGTAGCTACAGCCAGTTTAGCTCTGGCCCATACTTTTCTTCAATTTCTTTCTGCAGTGTTTAAGCTGCCTTTTTATAAGACAATTTCTGTGGATACTTTAGTCTTAGGAATAGGAATCTAATATGATTTTCAAATATTTTATACTTGTGTTTGGTGTTTCATGTACTAAAATATATGTATATATAATAATTATATGGAATCTATAATTATTGTACTGTCATTTTTTACAAACTACATCAAAATGAATATTCAAAATGGCTTTTTCAGTAAGTACACTTAATTTTATAAACAAAGTTAGTATGGTAAACTGTTATTGTTTACTTTTACATATTCTTTTGGCTCTGATACTCTCAAAGCACTCTCAGTTAATGCTTAGAATAATATCTAGGTACAAAACATTGACATGACCGTAATTTATAATTTATAATTTATGATTCAGCATGTCTTGATTATTCTTTATGATGTAATATGTTTTCTGTCACAAAAGCTACAAATTGACAACATTTGAAAAAGTAGCATTTTAAAGGCCTGGCAAAGGTTATAACAATTCTTAAAATCATGTGCAACTCTTTTATGGTAGTATTTTTAAATGTTTTGTATTAGCACCACTCTGAATCATTATAGTGAGGATTATATTTCCCCCTTAATAGTAGTATTTTATATTCTTTTAGTGTGACATTTTTAAGTCTTTTTGTTAATCTTCTTTTCTTTCAATTTTTCTTTGGTAAAACATTTTAACAGTACAGTTCTTATATATGATCTTTGAGGGTGTATTTCTTAGTCTGATTCTGTCTCCTACCTGCACTTACAGATACATTCCACTTTTACCACAATCTCACAAGCACAGAACTTCACCATTGTGCTGCCTTTCAGGTTTACACATTTTTCCACTGGCCAGGCTCTTAGAGATCTGTCTTGTTATGTTTTCATGTTCTCTCCTCAGCAACCTCGGCTGTCACCTTCCTCTTGGCATTATCATAGGCACCCTAGGTATCACACATCTGTTTGATGCCATGTATGTCTATGCCACTTTTTGAGAAGAAAATTTAGAGTAGCTTAGATCTAGACCAACAGTGGGAAACATGAGCATATACATACACACACATGGACATGCACATATAAAAACCTATTTTCCTCTTTATAGCTTAGTGGTTAAGAGCTCAAAATCTTTTATTTTTTTTTTTTAAGATTTTATTTCATTATTTTTAGAAAGAGGGGAAGGGAGAGAGGCAGAGAGGGAGAGAGACATCAATGTATGGTCGCATTTCACCTGCCTCCAGCCACAGACCTGACTGGAGACCTGGTTTGCAACCTGGTTGTGTGCCCTGGCTGGGGAATCGAACCTGCAATCTTTGGGTTCGCAGGCTGGCACCTTATCCACTGTGCTACCAGCCAGGGCCCAAAATCTTGATTAAGCTTCCTAAGTTCAAAGCCTAGCTCTTCTAATAATAATGAAATGGCATTCAACACATAGTTTACTTAACCTCTGTTTCAACCTTCTTAGTAATAAAATAAGAGCAATTAATATACTTACCTATGAGTGTAATTATGCTTAGAAGAGGGTCTGATATGTAAATTGTCATGCAAATGTTAGCTATGACTACTGCTACAGCCAATGCTATTATTACTATTGCAGTGACTATTACTGTTCTTGTAGTACAAGAATTCATGCAGGCAAAATTATGCCAGAAGGAAAATACTAACCTTGGCAACTTCTTAGTATGCCAGTCTCCCACACCCACCGCTCAACTAGAGCATCCCTACTATTGTTATTTATTTCCTTCTTATCAAAAAGTTTTCTCTCAAGGAAAATAAAACAGTAAATCCAACAAAATCTAAACATGATTTGAAACATGATTATAAATGCTATTTATTTAAAAACTGGTTCTTTTGACAGAAAGACAACCAAACAAGATAAATAGTTAACTGTATGAGGGGAAACCCAAATAAAAAACCTAGAATTTATTTATAAAAATTATTTATTTATTTTTATGTGTTTAAACTTCAGTCAGTCACCTTCAAAGTACTCTTCATTTGATGCAATACACCAATTGAGACATTTTTTCTGCTGCTCAAAACAGTTTTTGAACTTGTCAATTTTGATGCCTTTTAGAGCTTCTGCCAGTTTTTATTTCACCTCTTCCCCTTCTTCTTCAGCAAAACATTTCCCTTTGAGAATTTTTGTTATCTCTAGAGACAAACAAACAAAAAAAGTTGCTTAGGACAAGATTGGGTGAGTAGGGAGGGTGAGGTAAGAGGGTCCTGACATTTTTGGTTAAGAACTGCTGAACACTCAGTAGGGTGTGGGCAGGTGTGCTCATAAATCACCCATCATGAAATGAGCAAACACAATGAAAGAGTCTTCAGAAAAAATCATTGCAGCCCAATGCAGTGTTTCACAACAACTCCAGCTTTTACACTGCTACACTTGGGTTCCTAGGACACTCACCTAGTGGAGGAAGCCTGTATTTCCTCCATTTCTGGGGGGCCCACCCTCCAGATTTTCTTTTTCTTTGCTTTCTTTCTTTCTTTTTCTTTTTGTTTCTTTTCTCTCTCTCTCTCTCTCTCTCTCTCTCTCTCTCTCTCTCTCTCTCTCTCTCTCTCTCTGTCTCTCTCTCTCTCTCTCTCTTTCTTTCTTTCTTTCTTTCTTTCTTTCTTTCTTTCTTTCTTTCTTCATGTGTGTGTCTGTATGGAGTCCTCCCTGGTATTAAGCAAAATATTAAGTGTTGCAAAAATTTACATGTATCATTTTATTTAATCATCCAACCACCATCAAAGACGTATTACTATACCACTTATAAATAAAGTTAGGAAGTTCATAAAAGAATGAAATAGCTAGTTCAATGTCAGACATAAAGTATGAGTTGGTATTGAACATTAAGCCCAGTGTTTTCTGGTTCCAGAAATAAAGAACTGAAATCTTCGTCTAAACTTGGAATTTCTGATTGAGTCATACATCTTAAGTGGCTGACTAACAGTGACTGAGCATTTGCTAAGTATACTTGCAATTTTTGCTTATAGTTGACAGCTTTAGGTTTCTAAGGCTTTCTCAAACTCAGTAAACTAGGTAAGCAGTAGATATGGTTGCATTGGGATGAACACACCTCTCTGTGTTAGAACAAAGAGAGCTGCCAGACTTGTCTTATATTCACTGATTCATTCACAAGTGGTTTAATTAATCCTCAGTACTGTGTGAGACCTTGTTATTCCTTTAGTATGCTATTCAGTTAACGTTAAATTCTAATTGCTGTAATGGCTATCCTTTAAAACTATAAGTGATGATTTAGATCATTGTCTTAGCTTGGGTCGGTATAACAAAATACATCTGGGCTGCTTAAGCAGCAGGGATTTATTTCACAGAGTTCTGGAGGCTGGCAAGTCCAAGATTAAGGAACCAGCTGATTTCCCTGATGAGCCTCTCTTCTTGCTTACAGACATCTGCCTTCTCACATGACAGAGAGTGAGCTCTGGTTTCTTTTCTACTTTTTTCTTCTGGATCTTTTATTGTTGTTCTATTACAGCGGTCCCAGCTTTACCCCTATTGCTCTCTACTGCCCCTCATCTGCCACAGTCAATCCCCACCCTGTTGTCCATGTCCATGGGTCATTCATACATGTTCCCTGCCTAGCCCCTTCTTTCTTTCCACAATTATCCCCCTTTCCCCTCCACTCTGGTCACTGTCGGTCTGTTCCTTGTTTCCATACCTCTGGTTCTATCCCCCTGCCCTTTTTGTTTTGTTTTGTTTATTAGATTCCTTTCAAAGCAAGATCATATGGTATTAATCTATTGCCACCTGGCTTATTTCACTTAGCGTTATCCTCTCTAGTACCATCCATGCGGCATAGTATTCCATCATGTAAATGTACCACCGTTTTTGTTATTGTTGTTGTTTTTATCTATTCGTCCATTTAGGCTGGACACAGGCTGTTTCCAACACCTTATTATTGTAATGCTTCTATGAACATAGGGGTGCATAGGTTCTTTTGGATCAATCATTAGGGATTCTTAAGGTATAATACCCAGTAGGAACTGTTGATTCAAAGCAGTGCCATTTTTAGTGTTTTTTGGAAAATTCAATACTGTTTTCCACAGTGGCTACAACAGTCTGCATTCCCAATAACAGTACACCAGGGTTCCCTTTTCTCCACATCCTCACCAATACTTGTTTTTTGTTGATTTGTTGATGATGGCCATTCTGACAGGTGTGTGGTAGTATCTCATTGTGGTTTTAATTTGCATCACTCTGATGGCTAGTGTTGTTGAGCATCTTTTCACACAACTATGGGCCGCATGTATGTCCACCTTGGAGAGGTCTCTGTTTGTTCAGGACCTTTGTTCATTTTGAAATTGGATTGTTTGTCTTCTGGTGTTGAGTTGCATGAATTCTTTATATATTTTGGAGATCAAACCCTTGTCTAGGGTATTATTGGCAAATATGCTTTCCCATACAGACAGGCACTTGCAAAAAAAAGAAAAGAAAAGAAAAAAGAAACCACACCACACACCAGAATAAACTCAAGATGGATAAAAGACTTCAACATAAGCTGTGATACCATATAAATCCTGGAGGAAAACATAGGCACTTAAAATTTCAGATGTCCCATGACAAAATATTTTTGCCAATAAAAGGAAAATTAAACAATGGGATTACATTAAATGAAAAAGCTTCTGCATGGCCAGAGAAAACATCATCTTTCTCTTCTTATAAAGACACTATTCTCATCACAGGGCCCCACCCTCATAACCTTATCTAAATCTACTTCCCAAAAGCCTACTTCTACATATCAAATTAGGGTAGGAAATTTAACATATGAATATGTGTGGGAAGGGACAAGCATTCAGTCTATAACAATTATGTTGCTTTTCTGTTTCAATACTTCAATGATTGTCTATTGTAATAAAAATAAAGCATTTTCACCTTGCTGCCCATTACCTTCTTCCGCTGTCACTGGAGCCTCCTGTGGAGCCCTTCCCATTTCTTGGTGCTCCTGACCTTCCTTCATCTCTTGTGATGTATTTCCCACTTTAGGGATGGGTGGTATAGGGAACTGTTCCTTTTTCCTGGGATAGTCTTGCTCAATCCCCTCCGGATTAATTCATCTTTAGGTCCCTGTTTGAATGTTACTTCCTAGAAATGCTCTCTCTGAGTTCCAACACCTTATAAATAAAGTCCCCTCTTATTCTTTCTGTTAACTCCCTACTTTTCTCTTTCACAATATTTATCAGAATAGGTAATTACACATTCATTTGCATTTATTTATGTAATTTCTTTTCCCACCTGGAATACTCCATGGGCTAGTTGCTGTATCTTTCTTGATTATCATTATAATTTCAGAATTATGCACAGTCTTACACATAGAATGCACTTAATAATCATTTAAAATGTGTAAAATAAAGGGATAGATACAGGTCTTAGAAATTAAGTTATGTGGGTTTTATAATTAAATTGAAATATATTTTAAAAACATGAGGCCCTGGATGGTGGCTCAGTGGATAAGGCACTGGCCTGCGAACCCAAAGGTCACTGGTTCAATTTCCCAGCCAGGGCACATAACCAGGTTATGAGCCAGGTCTCCAGCCAGGTCGTAGCTGGAGTCTGGTGAAAGACAACCACACATTGATGTCTCTCTCCCTCTCTCCCTTCCCCTCTCTCTAAAAATAGTAAATAAAATCTTTAAAAAAAAACAAAACAACATGTTACCATATGACCTCAAAATTCTTGAAACTCAGATCTCTTGTCAGTAGCATGGTATAAAAATACCCTTTTCACCACATTCTGAAAATTAAATGTATAAACCTGCCTCAATATGTGTTGGTTACCTCTTTTTCCATTAGAGACCTAGCACTGATTTTTCACATGTGAACTCTGCATTGACCATTCTTCTACTGAAATCATAATTGCCTTTTTTTTTAATATTTTAATTTTATTTTTTTATTTATGGATTACCTGGAAGAGAAACACCATTTGGTAGCTTCTTGCCCCCCAACTGGGAAACTGGACTGCAACCCTAGCATGTGCCCTGACCAGGAATTGAAGCAGAGATTTTTTCCAT
This sequence comes from Noctilio leporinus, assembly GCA_004026585.1. Lineage (NCBI taxonomy): Eukaryota > Metazoa > Chordata > Mammalia > Chiroptera > Noctilionidae > Noctilio > Noctilio leporinus. The sequence continues at coordinate 227,096 of PVIW01001358.1, read as the reverse complement.
TGGTGTGAAGGACACCCAACCCTCTGAGCCACACCAGTCAGGGCTGTAATTGCCTTTTAAGAGCAGCTTTTTAGTTTTTTTTTTTTTTTGATTGGTCATTATTTGCTTCATTTTTTTCTCACAAGTTCATGGCTAAGTTTGGTATCAGTTTCTTGATTGCAGTAAGTTGGAGGATGATCATGATAATTTTCACTCCCCTCTGAAGGTAAAAACCAAGTAAAGAGGCTTTTGGGGGAGTTATAGAGGTTGCTTCTATTTTAAGCAGCTTCATTTTTGTCAGTTTTAACTCTGGTAAACTATTTAGAGATGTTAGAATTTTGTGGTTGGAGGGTGTTTTACCATTTGAAAAGGAATGTACAAGCTTAAACAAAAGTGATTTAAAGGATTATAAAATAACACCTATTAATGTCAAAATTTATTCATAAGGATATTTTTAAGTAACTCTGTTCATAGTTGTAAGAGTATGTTTACCATTCTCCCTACTGTATTTATTTGTAATTCTCTGGCTTGTTTGGCCTTTCTCATCTTCTCCTCTCAAAATATTATATTCAATATAGATAGCTAGGAAAATGCTTATAAAAATGATTTTTCTCAAATTCAAAGATATTTTTACAATATATAAATAAAAAATACACAGAAACATCAGAAAAAAAATGTGAAATGAAGTAAACTAGGCATTCTTCATAAAGCCAACACTTCCATTGCTGTGAATATTGTTATGGGATTGGTTTGTCAATGGTACATGTTTATATTTTAATATTTTATAAATGACAAAAATAAAAATAAGAAGCAATATAGGCAGCTTTGATGTTAATACCGAGGGAAGTAGGCAGTGTTTTCCCTGTTCAAACTGTAATAATTTAAAGTACTTGTTACTGTTGGCTTGACATTTATGAAATGTAGAAGAGCACTATCTTTATAAGCATACATTGAGCCAGCCCAATCTCCAGAGCAGGATTTTCACCTTTTTTTCTTTCTTTAAAAAGTGCTTTCAAAGACTATTTGCATTTTCAATACTTTTAAATCCCCTAGCAGAGTAAATCACTAATTTTGAGCCATAGTCCTCCTCCAGTTAAGCCCACTCTGCTCTAGTTACTCATAAATTTCTACCCATGTAAATAATGATTTTACCAATAGAAGCGTCAGTGTTTAGTTGCATATGACTAGAGACTCAATATTTCATTGGTTCTTTAAGCCTTAAAAAAGACTAAGAGCAGCTGGCCCCCTGCATGTTTGCCATATCTGAATGAGTCACCTCAGCTACTTGGTGTACATAGGTTCTATATAAGCAAACCATGTATTTCCTGTTCTGTATTGAACAAGTGGGAATAGAGGTAGTTTATTTCTGGTGTAGTAATCAATAGCTCTGACGGTGAGCTTGATTAATGATTTGTATGATAAACTTCCTTGCATTCTGTAAAATGTCCAACCTTGCCTCCTAACCAAAGACTCGTTTTAAAAAATATTTATGAGAAAGCAAGAATATGGTTCCAAAACATTTGGAATTGTAATAAAGAACAAAAAGAAAAAAAGATGGTCATTCTGGATCAGAAAAGGCAAGGGGATGAAGCACAAATTGGTAATCACAAAATAGTCATGAAGAAGTAAAGTACAGCATAGAGAGTATAGTCAATAATATTGTAATAAATACATATAGTGCTAGGTGGTACCTGAAATACAGGGGACCACCTTGTAAGGTGCATGATTGTCTAACCCCTATTCTCTACAGCTGAACCTAATACAAAATAATATTAAATGTAAACTGTAATTGAAAAATAAAAACTAAAAATAAAGTAGGCTTTTATAAAATGGGAAAAAAATTAAAATATATTTGAGCAAAGGAAAAGATTATCATCTAGGAGGCACAGATTTAGATAGCGACTTGAATTGTGCTCAGAAAAGAATGAAGAAAGGCAGGGTTCTTGTTTAGGTCTTCCATGTCAAGAAAGGACATTGGCTAGGTCAGCTGGGAGTGATTAGGCCCATTATATAAATGATGGATGCTGGCCGTAGAAATGGGCTGGTTCCTTTCAAGGTGAAGAATACAGATGGTCTGGCACTATGATGAAGAAAAGGTAAAGTTTATATATGTCCCTGTAGCAGTCATTGATCTAGGATGTTTGTGCTTCAACCTTGAGATGGGCCAGCAACTGAACAGCAGCTGATACAGGAGACATGCATAGGCTCACTTCCTAATTGCCCCCAATTCCATGTAAGTGACTCTCTTAGAGGTACTTGTTCCATTTTATTTTCTCCATTATATTTTCTCCATTATATTTTCTGATATAATAATCTTCTGAGATTTCATCAAATTTAGGTAGGGAAGAAATTTGATCTATATGAATTTTATTTTAATATCAAGTGACATGATCCAAAACAGCATGACAATATCATCATTTCAAACACACACACACTCACATATATCATATATATATATATATATATATATATATATGAATGTGTGTGTGTGTATGTGTATATATATATATATATATGGTGATTACTATAAATGATTTTCTCCTAAAAAAACCCCCTGTAAATTCCAATAGGGCAGATAGTATGCTAAAGAATTATTGCAGTGCAGCTGAGGGTCATTAGCTATAATCAAGGGCCAGCTTAGATACAGAACAAGAAGCAGAAGGTGAGTTTGATCTTTAGCCAGATCAGAAGCCACGCACCATGGAGGCCATCTGGATGCTGGAAAGTTAGTTTAGATTCTGCTCTTTGATTTTTATTTAATTTGTAATAAGCTCTGAAATTCTAAAGCAAGAGCAAACCTTTATATAAGTAGCTTGGGAATCTCCCTATCTTCAAATCTCATGTTACTATTGTAAAATATTCAGTGCCTATCATTTAGAAATGCCACTGTAAAGATGCTAAGATGCAAAATTTCATATATTACAGTTCAACCCTAGCAAAACTGAATTCTGAATATTTACTCAGATGTACACCATATGTTGATATTTTCCTTTTTGTGTTCTTTGGGGGAAAGATTACTGTTCACTTAGGAAAATACTGTATTTATTTTTGAACCACATTTGTTGAATTTGCATTATCTGATTTTTTAAAACAATCTATTGTCTTGGAATGTCAGTGATTCCCATCATTCTTGTTATTCAACTGTTACTGTTACATAGAACCATCTATTATCGGTACTCTTCAATATAGTAGCCACTGGCCAGTTGTGGCTATTTAAATTTGAATGTAAATTTATTAAAATGAAACATTAAAAAATCAGTTATTCAATTATGGTAACCATACTACAAAACCTCAGTACAGGTAGCTATAGATTATGTCCATCATCAAAGAAAGTGCTATTGGCAGAGCACTATTCTAGATCAGGTGTCATTAAATGATCCGTTAGTCAAATCTGGCCCACCGCCTGTTACTGTGAATAACATGTAATGTGAGCACAGCTATACCCATTCCTTTCAGTTGTTATATATTACTGTTTCTGTCTGAAAAGGCAGTATTGAGTAGTAGTTTGACAGATAACAGTTTCTCCCACAAAACCTAATATATTTATTGTCTGGCTCTCTGCAAAGTATGTCTGCTGAGCACTTCTGTAGGCAATCATCTAAAGTACATTTTAAGGGCTATAAGAGTGAGTACATTTTGACTTTTGTTTTCCAGCCTTTTAATTTTGTGTAATTTATGCTTTCCATAAGTATGTTTCCAGGGTCCTATTTTTTCCTGGCTTGTGTGCTTCTGGTAGAGTGATAGCCTGAAGTCAGCAGTTTTTAACCCATGTATTGCAAGGATTTTTAAACCATGCAATACCTAAATAATTAGTCAGGGGCACTGACCTCTTTTTCCTTAGATTTGGGGTCTCCAACACCGCAAGCCTTGGACCAGTAATGCAAAAGCAAAGCTTGCCTGAGGTTCGCCTCCTGCTCTCCTCTTCCCCACTCTTCCCTGAAACAGGTCTGTGGTGCCAAAAGGTTGGGAAAGGCTGTTTTAGGTTGTCAAATAAAAAGATTACAACAACCAACACAACAATAGCTGTCCAGGGTAAGTGATTAAAAGGTATACTTGTTTTTGTCAGATTGGCAAAAACTAACATATTTTTTGGTGTGCCACAGAATTTTAGTAATTAGTTTATGTGTACCGTGAGCTAAAAAAAAAAAGTTAAGATCACTGCCTCCAGTGCTTTTTCAGATCCAGGCTGGAAAATGAATACAAAGAATGGCTACTCTTGATGTTTATGTCAAATTGAAGGCATAAATTCTGTAGGTATGGGGAATACTTGGTATTACATGGCTAAGCCTGCCGTTACAGCCACCAAATGTATCATAAATCAGTTAAAGTTGGGAATATTTACAAGACTCTTTCTTCATGTCTGTTTTATAATATGTAACAAATGCAGTTCACGATGTGCCTCAGTAATTTGAAGTTCATTTTGTATTTACAGACTCGATTGCACTTTATATGCAAATGACTCATTATGCTTTAGAAAAGCAGTATGTTAATTTGATTAATTTCTTACCTTATTTAAATCTTATGAAATGTCACCTGCCATTCAATCTCAACGCCAGTTATAACGAAACAACAAACATTACAAAGTACTGAAGCATTAAATTTCTCCTAATCAGAAGACAGATATGACAGGATTCACTTTATGCACATAGGAATACTGGGTATGTTAGAGACTTGGAACACTTTGTTACCAACCTCACCATAGGCCCTAAATAACACATTCTATAATAAAATGGTCCCTCTAAAACAGATGTCTGAGAGTGCTGGCTCCATATTTGATGTAGTTTCAGAAGTTGGAGAATTAGGTAATTTCTGTTTGCAAGTCTGAGGCACAACAATGTAGATATTAATAAAACTTTGCAGTTATCTTGTGTGCCAACTCCTTATTTCTCACAGGATGCCATCCCCTTTGAAGGAATCTGTTTCCTCTTGTCATTGCCCCTGGTCATGGAGAATGATAGAGATAATTATGTTGTCTACCCCTGTGATACATGGGGCTGCATGTCCTCCTGGTAGGATGCCCTGTTTCCTCTTTTCAAAGCAGCTTCTGTTCCTCCTGTCTGTTGACTCTCAGTTTTGGGGAAAGCAGAAATGTACAACATGACGCTGCAGGTGAGAATTTATTCTTGGAAGCCACAGAAGGGAAATTAGCATGGCTGGGTGGAAAAGCAGCCCCAGAGCAGAGTGGCCTTGGAGGACCAGCTGGCTATCACATGCTAATGCTGTGGGTAGAATAAATGATATTTTAAATCAGTGGACTTGTGTCATCATGTGGTTCTGGTGGTACAACTGGATGATTTATTAAGGAGAATGAAATGTGGGGATTCTTGTTTGTCCCAGCACTGTCATTGTAAATTGTAGAACAGGAGAAGAAATAACAGTGATGGAGAAACCACAGACCAGTAGGAAGTGCTGGGGTATTTAGAAAGCAAAATACAAAAAGGAAACAAAGGCATTTTTGTGTTTGAGAGTAAAAAAGGAGACATTGGGCCCTGGCTGGTAGCACAGTGGATAAAGGCGCCAGCCTGCGAACCCAAAGGTCGCAGGTTCGATTCCCCAGCCAGGGCACATAATCAGGTTGCAAACCAGGTCTCCAGTCAGGTCTGTGGCTGGAGGCAGGTGAAAGGCAACCATACATTGATGTTTCTCTCCCTCTCTGCCTCTCTCCCTTCCTCTGTTTCTAAAAATAATGAAATAAAATCTTTAAAAAAAAAAAGGAGACATTGAAGAACAATAGTAACAGTATGAGAAAAGTTGTAGAGTAGAGAGGATTACTTAGATGAAGAATATTCAAATGTGGGAAAGGGTAACACATACCTTGCCTCACTAGAAAAGAGAAAATCACAGGGAACACTAAAAGCCCAATAAAACAGAAAGTATAATAAATTATGGACATTGGCTTGACTAAACACATTACCAAGGAGTCTGTTTGTTTTTCAATTGAAGCTTATGCTCGAGATTGGCCTTCATGGGGTTACTTTTAATGATTGTATTGTTTTCTTTCTCTTATTTTTTACATCATCAGAAGTATTTATTCTTTTTCAGGTTTGCCAAGAGCGATTCTTATTTTCATTGGTTACATCAAGTTTTATGTATACTCATCTGAAGTTGTTCAGACTTGCATTTTCTTTTCACTGGACTGCTAAATACAGATCCCTTCTATCTTTTATACATAGGAACTTTGTAGTGACCTTGACTAAACTAGGAGTATATAGGCAGACATCTGGTAACTCAGAGATCTGTTGTTTGCACATAAAACTAGGGGAAAGATTTAGTAAATTTGAGAGGTATGTATAGCCAGATTAGTAGAATCCTATTAATGACATTAGGTGATAGTTTATATGTATCAGTTGATGTTTATAAATAGATTTGCTCCCTATGAATATATAACATAACATTTTTTATTGTTTTTTTAATCCATTATAACATGACATTTACCAAACTTCTTTTTTGATGGAATTTACATATGGCACATCAGGATGATTAAAAGCAGGCAGTCTTTTCACAGCATGGCAAAAACTAGGATTTGATTTATCTTCTTGCCTTGCCTACCACTTGCTGTGACTGTACTTTTGAAATTTTAATATTCTCATTTCTTATAAGGACTTTGTTATGTGAAATATCATATAAATAACTTTTAACATTTCTAAGTATTATGTTTGAATTTTTAATCAATGAAGTAATTGATGACAGAAAAATATGCTTGGAATATTAAAAACATTAATACCATGACTTCTCTTTTTAATATTTATTTATTTATTATTTTTAGAGAGAGGGGAAATGAGAGAGGCAGAGAGGGAGACAGACATCAGTGTATGGTTGCTTTCACCTACCTCCAGCTACAGACCTGGCTGGAGACCTGGCTTGCAACCTGGTTATGTACCCTAGCTGGGGAATCGAACCAGTGACCTTTGGGTTCACAGGCTGGCGCTTTATCCACTGTGCCACCAGCCAGGGCTTAATACCATGACTTTTTAACAAGAGTTTAAATAGTTAAAAGTATTATCTAATTTGGCATATATTAGCATTGTTGGAATATTATTAAAAATTAGGAGATTAATAGAATTTAACTTGCAATTCTAGCAGCAAATACAATTCTGAATTCATTGTTAAATTGATGTGATGTATAGAGTAGAATTTGTGTGTTAAAATGTTATATGGCCCTGGCTGGTGGCTCAGTGGATTGGCACTGGCCTGAGAACTCAAAGGTCACTGGTTCGATTCCCGGCCAGGGCACATAACCAGGTTGCAAGCCAGGTCTCCAGCCAGGTCTGCAGCTGGAGGCAGGTGAAAGGCAACCATACATTGATGTTTCTCTCCCTCTCTTCCTGCCTCCCTGTCCTTCTCTATGAAAATAATGAATAAAATCTTTTTAAAAAATGTTATATGGTTACACATACAAACTGGTGATAGCAGAAGTGTATATGTGTATGTGCGTGCCTGTGTGTGGGAGTGACAGAGAGGGAAAGAGAGAGCGTGAAATACAATGTTAATGTAAGAATCCCCTGTCAGGTCCTGGAGCTTTGAGCTTTGGGCCACTAGATTCTGATGGTGGACAAACCTCTGGTCTGGTGATAAACATGGACTTTCTCAGAGCTTTCAGGAGATCTGGCATGTTTTATTGCAGGTGGCAGGCTTAGGACCATGCAGGCCAGGAAGCTAGGGTGTTGGCATTCACAAGCACGATTATCCCACCCTTAACCCACCTGTACTTAGATTAATGACCTTAGATAAAGAGTCTAGGCCTCCTGCACTCATTCTCCTGTGCAGGCGGCTGGGTGGCTTGGGCGAAGGTGTCAGCATTCCACACACGGTTTGTCCACCCTGTACAGCAGCAGGGTGTACCTAGCTTACAGCAGGGGTATCTTATATGCACATTGAAACAAAGGAGGCTCTATACCTGCAGGCAGCACCTGCCTGCTCAGGGCCGCTATGGTGGCCACTCCTGGGGCTCAGTGTTCTGAGCTTCTGGGGTAAGATGAGCTTCAAGGCTAGCTAGTCGGCAGACTCTCGTGCAAGGGCCAGCCATATACAGAGAGGAACTTGGGACCTATGCCCCCATCCTGACACCCTCCTCCCAAATAGAATTATCGCAAATTGGTGAGTGTATATCTTTTTCATATTAATGTGTCAACATTGGAACAAGTTAAATTGTGTGATATTCAAATATAGGTTAAATAGACTTGCTTTAATATATTATCCCCTGATTGCATATAAAATATTACTAGCCACTATGAAGATGAATTCTGTGTGAGAAATTTAACACCATCGTTTTACTTTAGCCTTATCATAAGCCTGATTTATAAGTAACATTTATATTCCATAGATGGGATAACTTTAGACTGGTGGGGGTAGGGAATTCATTAACGTGGCAGTGGTCATAGGCAGCAGATAGCAGTGACAAGATTTGAACCCAAGGTGAAGGGATTGAGAACTACAAATTGATAGTTATGTCATCACGGGGATCTAAAGTGCAGCATAGGAAATATAGTCAATAGGATTGTAATAATTATGTAGAGGCTGGTGGGTACTTGAAATATCAGGAAGCTCGCTTTATAAAGTATATGATTTTGTAATCACTATGCTATACACCTGAAACTAAAAAATAATAATATTGAATGTAAGCTGTATTTTAAAAATTAAACTAATATCTAAAAACAGATTTGAACATAGATGTCAATAGCCAAAGCTTGATTTAAACCAAAGTCTGCATTATTTCATTTAAAAATCAGATTATTTACTTTATTAATGAGGGCCAAGATTTATTTAAATATTACAGGTTTTAGTTTTCCTTCCAGTATATCCGCCTTGGGTGTGGGGTGTCTAAGGTGAGATTTTAACATATTGGAGGGAATATATAGTAAATACATACCTCAAATGTTGTAAGATAATTCTAACAAGAATTCTTACCCATCTAGTCCTTTAATAGCATAACACTTCAGTGTTAGTTTCTAAACCACTTTCAGGCTCATGGTTTCTCTTTGATGCCCACAGCTTGTCACCTGTTCTCTGATGTGAGTTTCATTAGATCCACCATGATCCATGTGGAGGCACTGAGGCTCCTCATACAAGTTCCCATGGCTGTGAAGTGATAGTGCCAAGACTGGTCCCGGCCTTGAAAGTAGCTGTGTCCTTTCCACTTGACTATAGCTGCTTTCATGCATGAAAGTGGGAAGAGCCCACTTTGTTCATGTTTGTTTTCATGCTTAAGGTGAAAACTGTCAGAAGTTTAAGATGCTGGAGAAGATTTCAAAGTTAAAAGCCATGTGCCTGGAGGTCAAGGTCAGATGATAGACACTGTGTTGTATGAATTTTTTTCTCAAGAATACTCTTGTCAGGAAATTGTTGATGCCATTTCTAGTCTGCTTATAATAAAACTGCAGTGTTAAAATCCCTCCACAGACACTGCTTCTGTAGAAGAGGTGGTTCTGTCAGATGTGCTTGGGTTTCTGCCATGTCAGTCTGATGTGGGAAGTGAGGGAGGTGATGGTTGGGCTACAGGAATGAGTGCCTCATCAGCTACCCTGACCTTTAAGGGCTGTAATGTTGTGAGAAGAATACATTATATTGCAGAGCTATATATACCATTGTGAGGGGGAGGCAGAAGAATTCGAAATGTATGCCATTTAAGGTGGAATATATTTGTGAGTAGGAGAAGCTTCTTAATGCAACACTCAGATTATGAGTTGCTTTCCCTTCTTTATAGGGAAGCTGGGATTTAATATATTTGTGATTAACTCGAAAGCATAAAATTCTTGGTTTAAATGACATGTACAAAACTTCCGTAATGACAACATTTTGATCCCAATTAATATTACATAAAAAAAAAGTTTGTGAAATTTTTCCAGTGCTCAACTTGTGATTTCACACCTTTGCTAAATATGATTATAAATAAGAATGTCATAGATCAGTTTGACTAAGATGAATTATTGTTGGCACATAAATCAACATATTTTAAAAGTTCCCAGTACCCTAACTTTATTAGTAAAATATATTTCATGATGATGCTAAAAAGACTTCCCATTTTTGTTTACTGCTGTGAAATATTTCCAGAATATGTGAAGCCCATGAAGTTTCCAGTTTTCTCTGTTCTGCTCTCCACCCTCCCCACTGCTCAGCTTGCCCGTATAGGGATTCCTTTGTAATTCCATTCCTATCTCCTCACTCCTTTCCTTGCTGGTGTTAAGTGCTCCAGCTCTGTGATTTCCTGCTTCATTTCATTTTAATATGTTTGTTTTTAGTCCTATTCTGTTGGAGATTCATCAGGCATTTTAATGAAACCTTTATAAATAGTGCATGCTCTTGTCAATGGCTGAAACTTTTTTGTCATAACATTCCTTGATTTATTATCATTTTCAAGTTGAAAAGACAAGTGAAAATGAAATGGGTTGGATAACAGAGGGGGATCAAATAAAAATGGCCACTATTTCTGTCTGGAGCAACTGGCTGTATAGAGTACCAATTTTTAAAATAGGGGAAAACAGACCAGGTGAAATTTAATGGACATTGGTGAAATTGGATAAAATCAAGAAGTCAGCTTGGGAAATATTAATTTTAAATTGCCTATGTGACTTCAAAATAGAAATATTACTTAGAAACTTCAATATATAAGTCCAGAGTTAGGAAAGAAATATAACTAGAAATAATAATGTCTGATTCATGGAATAGATATGATTTTTTGAGGAAAGAATAGAAGAGAGGGGACCTGGGATAAAGCCCTCACTCGGGATCTTAATCATGATGAATCTATCCTCCCATTAAGTGTGATTTTAATGGAATTCTAACTTTCAAATTGCCTGTTATCATGAAAGCAAAATGAAATCCCTTAGGGTAATATTCATTTTCATCAAAATCTGTGGGATAAAGAGGGCTATAACTATACTAAGTTATCATTTATATAGTAAACAAGGTACCTTTCAATCTCTTCTAATTTCCAAAGACTAATCAGAACCTCTTATTAGCAGCCTGTGAAGTATTTTGGCAGTTTTAGGTTCCTGAGTGTTTTGTAGGATTTCGTTGAACATAGAAGTCAATAGAGACTATTATAACATTTTATTGTCACCTTTAAGAACAGATTCTTTTCATGTTAGACTGAAGACCATGTGAAATATTTTTACTTTAATGTTGATTAGAGATGATGAACATTCCCATCCATGCAGCTACCCTCCACTTGCATGCCAGGGGAAATGAGCTCAACATTTATAACAATTTTTGAGTCTAGACCTGGCAATAAAATACTCTGCACATCACATAGAAATTATTCCAACCTCTTATTCTTGGTGTAAAGATCAATCCTATTTATTATCCCTACTATGATTTTAATGTATGATTGTCAAACATTTGTCAAATACTTATTTCATAGAGATCATTTATGGTGAGGAATATTGTACTAGTTTGCTATGGCTATCATAACAAAATACCACAAACTGGTTGCCTGAAACAGTACATATTTATTTTCACACAGCTCTAGTGACTGAGAGTTCAAAATCAAGATGTCAGTAGGTTTGGGTGCCCCTGGGCTTGTGGAGGGCTGTCTAATTCCTGTCTCCTCACACAAACATTTCTCCGTGTATGATTCCGATATCTCTTCCTCTTGAAAAGATGCCAGCCCTCTTGATTTAGAGCCTACCTCTCTGACCTCTTTTCACCCTAATTGCCTCCTTATAGGTCCTATCTCCAAATATAATCACATCTGGGGTTAGGGCTGCAATATAGATTTGGGGCGATACAATTTACTCCATAACAGATACTAAATCCAATAAAATGGCTAGTAAAATATAATCTTTCCCTCAAAAACTATGTAGTCAATTTGACACAAGGGTATGTATTTATATCTTTATTATATGTATGTATCTATGGATGTGTGTATCTTATCTAGCTATACACAGTGGGGCAAAAGTAGGATTATAGTTTTGAATAGGAAAAACACAGAGTTTATACTTGTATTATTATTTATTAATTATTGTATTATTTTTATACAAACAACTATAGATATACTTTTGTTCCACCCTATAGATCTGTATGTATAATACATACAATATATATATTATGTGGTAATTTTTTTCAGGATAAGTATAAACTATTCTGAGTTTAGACATGCATCGTTAACAGGTACATAAATGTATAAAAATATAAGGCCAGAGTAATATTTAGAAAGATAAGAAGATTGTATATTAAAAAAAATGACTAGAAGCAGTACTATGGGAGGGTTGGTGCCAGGCTCCAGAGGTAGACTGAATAGGTTCAAGTCTGGCTCTACTTTCTATATAGCCTAGATCAATTAATTCATTCTCTAACTATAATGATGATGATAGAATTGTTGAGGAAATTCTGTTATATGATATACATAAAATGTTTAAATCAGAGACTGGCACACAATAGTAGGCTTTTAATATCCCTTATAATTACCTGTGGGGTTACGTAGAAATAAAAAGTGGACCAACACAGAGAAGGACAGCAAACAATGTACACTTAATATTGTCTTAATAATTTAAAAAATCAGTCACTCCAGATCTCCCTCCATGAAAGTATGGTAGTGGCTCTCACTCAATTGCTCTCTATGAAGACATAATCTATCATCTCCCAGAGTGATTGATTGCCTGACTCTTCCTATGAGTTGATTGCATTGTGACAGCCCATAAATTTCACTACTCTTAAAAAACCTTAAGACGCCCTGTGACATTTCTCTCAGGTTTTAGAGCTCTCACCCATTAAACAGGAAAAGGTTAACCTTACCCTAGAATGTGCACACAGTAGGAAATTAATAAAGCCCAGCCCCACAGCTGCACCAGGAGGAGAGAGACATTTACTGACTAAATTATCTAATCCTTGCTGTGCAAAATTGACCTCATTCCCATCAAGGAATTTACTTTAACATCTATGCAATTATTTTTTTTTTAAATCTGAAAATGTTATTATGTTCCAGGCAATGTGCTAGATACTGTTACAGCTTTTACTGGAGTGAAACAATAGATTCTTTAGGGCATTGTTGTTTCGTTAGTTTTTTTTTGTTTTGTTTTGTTTTTTTACCTTTATCACTCCTAGATAACTATGTGTTATTTTTACCAGACTCCTATTGCATCCTTAAAACTCATATAAACACACTACTCTTAAAAAAGAGTCATCAGAATGGTCTTAGGATAGAATAAAAACCTCATTCTAAATGGTATTTTAAGTAGCCTGTGTCCTAGCTCTCCTGTTAAACTTATATTTAAATATGTTGCCATAGCTATTAAAATTGGCTGCATGTCCTCCAGCAAAATATTCTCCTCATTGCTGACATGACTTTATTATTTCTAATAAGAAATGGACTTGCAAGCATTTGTGCCTATTAGCTAATTATTATAAAAATGTTTATCATCAAGTGCATGCAAACTAACTTCAATAATTACAGATATTCTACATCTAAGTGAGCAATAATACATTATAGTTTCACTTAGTAATTCAAATCATTCAACTCCTTAAGATCACCTGGGCAGCCTACCTCATGCTGGAGTTTCAGTGAGGGCAGAATTTCAAAATCATATGGTCTAAAGTAGTCAAGTTGTACCACAAAGATTTTTACCATAAAATGTTCTTAATATGTTTTATATTGGAAAAACTGGAGAACTAAAGAACTTGTACAAAGTTTTCTGCATAAATTGTTACTTTCTCAAGAAATTCATTCTTCTGAAAGGCAGCAGATGTCATGGTTCTTTACCTGGACAAAAATAAATCAGATTCCAAAATGCACATAGCAACAAATATATTTCCTCTTAAACACACACAGTTATAGAAACTATTTGGCCAGAAGCATAGAATATCAAAACACTATGCATTCAGTAAAAATGCATTGCATCCCAGTACCCTCAGAGCATCTATTTCTCTGCTCTAAACTAATCCTCCTCATCTTCCTTTTTTAAGTTGTTATATTTAATTGCTCTTTTTCAAATTAGAAATCAATTTAAATACTTTTATATATAAATGAAAAATAATTACAGCAACGTATAAAAATGATGTTGAGTAAGATGCAGGCGAATAATCACATATGTGTTTTTGTCTGAGTGTGTTCTGGTTAAATGTAGAGGAGAGAGACCTTCAAAGTGGGGTCAGTGTTTAAGCTCAGGAAGGTCTTGAGAGCAGCCCATGGAGCTGACTTAACTATGCCTATGAAAGCAATAAAAGAGAAAAGGAATTGCTGGTTTAGAGAATTATGTGAGTAAAAGTACAAGAGCCCATGCAAAAGATCCAAGAGAGATGCCAGAGAATTGGGCCAGTTATAACTTCATTTCCTGACTAGAATTCCTAGAATGGATATTATAGACAATGGACCACTTTGATAAATTTTCATCTCTCATGGCTAATATCAAGTTTGTTAATGATATATGTGCCAAAAATAGAGGCGAAAGGAAAGGAAAGATGGGTGAAGAAAAAGGGAAGGAGACAGTGAGGAAAGTAGGAAGAAAAATAGGAAGCGAGGGGAGAAGGAAAGAAAGAGGGAAGGAAAGAAGCAAAGAAGGAAAACGTGGAAAGGAAGAGCTTGTTAGGTCCAACCCTAGTTTATCTGGATGCCTTGCGTTGTGTAAGGTATTTTTGTCAAATCAAAGTTGTATGCATCAAATATTTTCAGAACAGCCCTGGGCAGATCCAGCATCTCTGCAACACATGCTACACACAGGTCAGAATGGTGGGTTCAGGTCAGGACCATGAGATGAGTGCTTTCCAAGGTGTGCTGTCTTTCTGTCTTACACTCTTGCAGCTTATCTGACATCTAAATATTGGGATGAGAATGTATAGAAAAAATGCCTACCGATTTCAGTCCAATTTCTTTTCTTTTCCATTTCCTAATACATGAATGGATGACTACATAGGGAGAATTTTACACTTTTTAGGAAAGTTTTTTTTTTTTTCTTTGAATTAAATAATGCATATAGACAGTACTGATGTAATCACCTAATACAGTATACTTGATCACTGTAGCTCATAATATAACATTAGTTCTTAGGGATGTCCTAAGCTATATTGCTCCATTGCCTTATGCTCAAGTCGCTGGGATATAGATTTTTGCTTACCTAAGAAGGTGATCTGATAAGAATGTGCTTCAAAATTCTAATGTCATGCTGAGCAAATATTGCATAGACCTGTTGTTTGTCAATCCTGACATCTCTTTCATTTTTAAAGGCTATTAATCACCTGCAGAGATACAAAGGTTTGTCTGAGATTTTTACATTTTGAGTTGCTTCTTTGATAGCATTTTCCAGATTTTATTTAAATGGGAATTCAAATAAACAATTAAAACCACTAATCATGCCATCTCTCTTTCCACTTGACAACAGATATAGAAGGCATTTCTGCTTTTTCTCTTTTTCATTCTCCCCATCTTACTCTCCTTTTGTTTTAAAAGCTGACCAGAATTAAAATATCCTAGATAGGTATAATATAACATTTGTTCACACTCAAATGAATTTACAAAAAAAAAAAATGGAATACGGCTATCATTCAATTATACGTAGGTAAGGTTAATTGAAATAATAGACCCAAAAAGGATATAAGCCATAGTAAACTGAGTTACAGATGATCAGGTTACTCACAGGTATGCAGAATATTAACATAACTGCTTTGATGAGGTTACTCCCCTGCCAATGTCTGCCTTCTTTACTGGTGAAAAGAGATCAGATAATCAAATGGAAAGAAGTGAATCAAATAAGGCCAAAGAAGGTAAATGAAGCAGTATATAATTCAAGGTGTAGTCAAAAGGGAAAACACAAAGAGACATGAGCTAAGACTCGGCATGTTTAGCAGAAGAAATGAGGCAAATACTATCGTTTCTATCTTTTTTGATTACATGTTTTTATATTTGACATTGTCTGTATCAAGTATTTTTTTACTTTGTAAGCTTATTGTGGTTAAAATGAAAATGGAGGGGTTTCCATTTCCTTATTTTTGAATAAGTCTGGAGGTAGGGATAAAAACAACTAAACAAAATATATTTTGTTGAATAATTATTATTTTGATGAATGTATATATATATAATTATTCAAGTAAAGTGAATTAGGTATTTGTTATATTAATGTAAAATTTAATCTGACAACTGCCATTTTCCAAGCTAGTGATAGCAGATCTGTAATATAATATCTAGCAAATGGATAGTTCTTTGCAAATATTTGTTCAGCGCTAAGCACTTGGAAATTTTGGCATGGTGATTTTATAAAATTCAAGCTGCTATTTATGATTGTTTGAATTATACAGTGCAATGGATGGTAGCAATTAACCGAGAAATTATGAAGTGAATTATCCAAATAATTAAATCAGAGCCTAAGCTGTAATTACATATTGAAAATCCACTTGCAACACTTAATTCAGCAAGACTTGTATTCTTTTTTTTTTTTTTTTTTTTAATCATAGGAAGCTGCATGATATTGTGAAAAGAAAGCTGACCTAGCAATCAGGAACTTTTGGTTGTACTGCCAATTCTCTAACTTATTTAGTGTCTAAATTCATCACAGGTTATTTGGCTTTAGAATGAAAGAGAATTGATCACTTTGGCCCCTTCCATCTCAGAAACTGTTATGAAACCAATCACAAAGTTGAAGCTCCACTTTTTCCAACATGTAATGTGTTATTTGGACTTGAATAAGATATCATTGGTAATCATTAGGATTAAGACAATCAGTCTTTGGATAAAATTGAAAACTCTAGCAATCACCTTCATAGGGAAATCACAAGTCAATTCCAGTGCTAGAGATGGCTTTTAGAGTAAGTTGGCCAAGGTAAGTAAGGCAATAACTGCCCATTACCATTCAATTTCAGGGACAAGGACAGGTGAACCTTATGGAGAACATTGCTGCATTGTAAGAACATAACAGGGGATGCAGCATCATGCTTTGTTTATGCACCTGATTTCAGTGATCAGTCCTGAATTGTAATCAAGCTTCTGCCACTTATGTGCTACCTTAACTAGGGCATGTGTTTTTACTTTGCAAAGGTTAGTTTCTCTACCAATAAAATGATGCCTACTTCATAGCATTCTCAAATGGCTAAAGAATGAATGCACTCTATAGGATACTTATCCTAGTACTTGCCAGATAATATGTGCCCAGTAATTCGACATTATGATAGAAAGTATTGGTCATGAAGGAAAGGAATAAGTGATCAAGAGTGGGTGAAATGGATAAATGAATTCACATCCTTTCCCATCATATTCCCTAAATGATTGCTCTCCTGTGGAGACAATCCCTGGAATGAATATATATATATATATATATATATATATATATATATATATATATATATCCACCACTCCCGGAAAATTGGCTCATTCCATTTGTTTGTGTTTTGTGTTTTCAGAGATGCCTGAGAATGAACTCTTAAGAGCCTGGTAGATGCATGCTTAGTTGAGGTTTATCCATTCTTTTTAAGTTATACCAAACAGCTTATCTTTGTTCCACAGGACAGCACACAGTACATAAGAATGTTGACTATTAACAGAGCAAGCCTTTAATTCTGTTAGGGAGATTAAGACACTGCTGGGAAATGAACCCTTTGTCTAACCACAGACCATGGAGAACACAGGCCCTGGAACTCCTTTCTTCTCGCAGCTCCTGCTTTGCTCTGTGGCCTGCCCGAAGGGCACTGCCACTCATTCACTGCCCGACCTTGTCCCAGGTCTCAGGAGTGGTGCAGAAGTGTGACTGATAATTCTCTCCTATTGAGAAGAGAAGGGGCTGTCCCATGGCATGTTTGCATCTGTTTTGTGGGGAAATTACCAAGACAAGCACCTATTATTTACCTATAGCCAATAGGTAGAGAGTGTAACTTAAAGAATGATTTAAAAACCCTTTCTATGGCATTTTTTTTTTAATTCAAAAGATCATAATAAGTATTTGTAAGAGTTTGGAGGGAGCTTCACAAATACGCTACCATCTATCTCTGCTGCCTCAGAACCCTTTAGACAGTATGTTGTGTGAGGCTGTGGGCCTCCGCCTTCCTTGTGGCGCTGTTAAAATAAACATGTATGACCTTGTTATTTCATAGGTGATTTGGATTTCAAGTAGCTGACAACTTGCTTGGCGCTCCCATTTAATCCTTACATTCACCCCCAAATCTCTACTGATTTCATCCTTTTTCATTGGACTTGAGTAATTTCATGTTATGACCTCAGAGGTAGCATGCCCTAGCCTAAGATGTTTAGTTAATACAAAACTGTTTTAGCCTGTGGCTTTGCCTAAGGACAAAGGTGTGCCACTCACACCAACATGAAGGGGACATTTGCAGCAGTGAGCACTCGACAGTCTAATTAATTATTTAGAGGTTTCAAGAGGGAGAAAGAAGCCTAGAGTCCCAGAGTTCCCATTTACAGTGCATTAAACATCAGAATAGTAATATGAAAAAGCAGAGGGAGACTGTCCTGGCTGTCTGGAATGTGTAGGATGTAACTTAAGGGCCAAAATTAGAAATAACCTAAGATCTTAAAGACAATTTCAAGGCTGAAGCTTACAAGAAGGCAAATCCTTCTAGAATTGCATTACAATTTTTCCTCCCTTTGTCTTTCTTTCTGTATCTTGAAATGTCTGCAGAGCTTTACTTTCTTGCTTCCTAAATTGCCTTCATGTATTAGAAGTCTTTGGCTGAGCATATAATTAAAGAGTCCAAATGTGAGCACCAGGGAGAAAGGTGTCTAATAAAGTAAGTGGCAAATGTGAATTTATTAAAAGTAGGTCACATCATACATTGTATTAACCTTCTTTGGCATATCTCCTAAGTTAGGAGATAAAAATAATGAAAGGATAGTGCATACTTAAGTTTAAGAAAGGCATTTGTTAAAGAGCTACATAAGAGATGCCTATAAATTAATTGCGTAAATACCTGAAAATAAAAACCTGGCCATATAGAGTAAGCATAATAAATAAATGCAAGCCCTCTACATGGAGAGCTGCAGGAGGGTCTCAAGGGGTCAGTATTAGCACATGTTAAGTATTTTGTTAATGACATGCTCACATCTGTGAAATACATTTTCTGATACCAGAATCAAATTAGCCAGGAAACACACAGAAGGGCAAAGCAACCTGCAGAGTTAACAGTAGTGAGATGAAAGTCATAATGAATATAAGCTAATATTAAAATAGAGAATACACAAAAGATAAAGGTAGCACAAGAACTTGGTCTGGAAAACACTGAATTGGAGACACATGCATGACATACACAGTTTTAGGTAGTTCATTTTGAGCTATCGTTGCACATAAAAACAATTGCTCGCACAATAAAATTAAGAATTAACTATAGATATGTACACATTCACATAAGAAATTTTCCATATACTTTATAGTAAGTAAAGATCAGTAGAGGAACATAGAGAAGTAAAAACAGATACTTGATGAAAAAGGAAACAAAATGGTTAAAAACACTTTTTCTTGTTCATACTCTTAAGTTATTAAATTTAAATTAAACCATCTTTTTTTTAATACAAAAGGGGAAATTTAAAAAATGATAACAGCAATAGCAAACACATACATTTCTTACCATATACCAGTTTTTGCACTAAACTGAGTGACATATTAACTTACTTAGTAACCACGAGCATCCTATGAGGCAACTATTATCTCAGCCTATTGTGGAAGAGATAGGGAGTAGTGTAGACTAGCCCAAGGTCATGTCACACAACTTGTAATGCTGGAATTAGGATTTGAACCCTAATGTCTGGTCCCAGAATATGTACTTTGATTCATTACTTTGTACTACAATTACCCGTATTTCTAGGGTTGAAATGATAGAAGTTGTATTGTGTATTTTAGATATGGAGACTGTGTACTAGAAAGTAGTTCTTACCTAGTTAAGGTTAACATAAATAAGAATCTGATATGGGAGAGAGATTCAAGAACTCAGGCCCTTGGGTCATTCATGGAGGTCAGTGGTTCTCTACGTGTGGTACCCACAACAGCAGCGCAGCATCACCCAGGAATCAGTTGGCAGCAAGTGTGAATGTGCAGGCCTTGACCCAGACATTGAATCAGATACTTGGCATCAAGGCTTTGTCATCAGAGTTTTAACAATATCTCTGTGTGATGTGAGTATACTCCCAGGTTCGGGAATCACTGATCTATCTAATACAAGCTCTTTCCCCCTGGTAAGTTAGGTCATCACAAATTAAAGATATTTAAAAAATAATTTCCTAAATGAATAGGCAGGATTTTAAAAGCAGCTAATTGTGTTGCTACATTCACAAACCCTCTTTCCATCAACTGTGTTTTCATTATGCAGCAGCAAAAGAGCAGGACTCTTAACTTGACCTAAAAAGGCTTGCTTTCTCATTCCTCTGGCTTCCTTTCTAGGCTCATCTTGAACTAAGTTCTCCTTTGTGCTCTTTAGTCCAACCACAGGCTCTCAGTCCCCCAAAGGCCATTGTCATTCTACTCACAGGCCTTTTGTATAGGCCTTTTCCCAAAATGGATAATAATGATTTTTGACCTTCTTCTCTACTAAACTCCAGCTCAGTCTTAGATTTGAATTTAATTATCATTTTCTTGGAAAATCTGATTGCTGTACTTAGTAAGTCATTATTTGATCTTTTAGGTGCAAGGACCTGTATTGAGACTGTACTTTTATAATTACTGATGGGTAAATATCTGTCTCCTCCACCGAACTGTGAGCATTATTTGAGTAGGTACTATAAGTGGTCTTGGATCATACAGTAATTCATTGAACAAATGAATACATGCATTCCTTCCACTTTATAGTTTTTAGAATTTTAAGCATGACATAATTTCTCATGAATTAGAAAGTCGATATGTTTGTCTTCTCAAAATCAAGTTTAAATTTTTCTATTTAGAAAAAAAAAATTTCTCTTTAAAGATTTTTAAAACTTTCTGTAAAAAAGAAAAAAAAAAAAGAAAGAAAGAAAAGCCCTGTCATTCAAAGTATTATTCACAGTGTTACAAAGTTTTCCTAATATCAGTTACCACACATTAAAGTCATTTTTGGAGTAACTTTTAAAATCTAAAGAAAATTCTAAACTTGCTCTTATAAAGTTCCCACTTTGCCTATAATCTAAGAGAAATCATGGACAACCTAAATTCAAGGTAAAAAAAAAAAATTTAAATGATTTTGTCAAATGAAAATACATTTTGTCCTCCTTCAAGTTATGTTTTGCTCATAATTATTTAGAAAAGGAACCGTAAATCTTAAATTTAAATAAAATATTTTATTATACATCTATACATCTATACGCATACTTTTACAGAAATGATAGACTTGAAATGTGTCTACATTTCAAAAAATTCCTTTTGAAATTGTAAAGACAGATACGTTGAAATTATTTAAAAGTTTTATCGTTTATATTATGTTTTGTTTTAACAGAATCAATTAATGGGACAAGTAGTGCAAAAAGTTTCCTAAATAAATATGATCTGTAGAATTTTAAAACATAGAAAGTACAAAAGACTTTAAGCATTAACTATTCAAACATTTTATAGGTGATGGAATTAAGTTCTAAATGTGATAATTGGCTCATTAAAGATCAAACAATTAGGAAGCAGAACTAAAATTAGAGCTCAGTTCTACAACATTTAACTATGACATTTAAAAAATAAATAGGAGACAGGTGTACTTTATCAAACATCAGAATCCATGAAACTTACTATAATTAAATCACTGAAAACCTTGTAAGAAATCTATGGCTGAAGGATAATCTCATTGGAAATGAACTCTACAATTACGTGTTCTTTTAGAAATGTATCTTGTTTTTGTTTTCATTTTTTTAAGATTTTATGTTTTGGACAACATATTTCTTAATACAAATAGTTAATGTTACACTCTTTGGAAATCTAATTATTTTTTATTTTCCAAAATTAAGGTAAGATTGTTGACCAGAATAATAAGATAAATACTACTACTGGTGGTAGCTAAGACAGTAGATAAATGACCATGAGAAAACAAAACATTGATGTACTTCTACAACAAAATTGGAGTTAGGACCAAAAAGTTAACCATGACAGTGATGTTGGAAACTCTTCACTAATATCTCATATATCAGGTACTCACTTAAGACAATTCATCGTGCTTCATTTTTTTAAAGGGCAGATATTATTTGTAACTGTATACAGAAAGTAAGTTCCTAAGAGCCTAACCTTCCCACAGATGTATAATTTTTAAGTGTGGCAGGCCTGGCTGATTTTGAGAAAAGCTGATTTAAGCCCCTCTGTTACATGGACTATTTATGGTCACTTGGAAAATTTACTTAACTTGGCCTTCATTTCTGTACAAAACATTAGAGTTACATAATTTACCTAACTGATACGTGTGAAAGATGTAAGCCACTACAACTTCTAATGTTCTCTTAAAAGGCAGTCGGCCTCAAACATTGCTGTTCATAACAATCCTAGAAAAGCACTTTAAAAATGCCATCTTCTGAGCCTCTACTAATCAGAGATTCCAATTCAAGCTAAGGGAGACACCCAGTGATCTGTATTTTCAGTGTGTCCAGGAGTGGAGGCAGTCCCATTGCCCTAATGATGAAGGATACTTTTAGAACCAAGCTAAACTATTAAAATTATTAGAACATTGAGCAAATTATGATAAAAAGATTCATTTCCTACCTCCAGGAATAATCATCCATAAACCTTATCCTCAACAGACATGAAACAGATTATTCACACAGTTATTTTAATCAGGGAAGCTCCAGAGTATTTGTTCTGAGCAAAAAGGAAGATTATGGTATGTGTTTGAGTAAAGTCTCAATGTGGCAAATAGGTAGTGAATTGATCCACTGTTTATGCTTCAAAATTAATATTATCTGTATTATAAGATTTTCTTGTAATACCTTTAAGGCATCTGTAAACAAGAATCAAAAAATAAATGACAGAAGTAGAACATGATTTGTAAGATCTTTATTTAAAAATCAATATTATATACAGTTGTACAGGATAAGCAACTATCATATTTTTGCTAAGATATGTATCCAAATTAAAGGGCATACTGAAATTTTGAATTTAATTGGCTTTAAACTTTCATGAGTTAATTCTAACTCTATCCAAAGGTGTCTGGTTTGATTCCTAGTCAGGGTACATAACCAGGTTGTAAGCCTGGTCTCCAGCCAGGTCCATAGCTGGAGGCAGGTGAAAGGCAACATACTTTGATGTCTCTCTCCCTCTCTGCCTTTCTCCCTTCCCCTCTCTCTGAAAATAATAAATAAAATGTTTAAAAAAAATATATATATATATATATATATATATATATATATAAAATTTCAAATCATGATATTACTCAACCTAAAACCTGGTGATGTTATTTTAAGAAAACAAATCAAAGTATGACACTGCTCCCACCGTGGTTTTACATGTAAAGTAAAATGTTGAGTTAGGGCAAGATAGTACAGTATAATAATTATATGAATTGTATAAATATTTTATATACAAAAGAAGTGTTTTATAGGTGGCTGATACAATACTTAATATATATGAACCTGATTTTAGATCATTGCCAGTGTGTCTGATGCTTTACAACAATTTAAGATAATTGGCGTTGCTTCTGTCACATTCCTGTTCCTTTGTTGGCATTTACAATGCATGGTGTTGCTTTTTATACATCTCTGATGCAGTTATTCTTGATTTAAGATAACTGCCTTTGTCATGATAACTGACAAAAATAGTGACAAGGAATAGATGAAGTGTACAGTAGCATTTCTTGCTTTTCAATGTGATTTAAAATAATATAATTTAAATACATTTTATATAACCAAGGTAACTGTGTTGTAAGATGTTATGCATAAAAGTAGGAAAGAGATGAATCTACCTTGAAATTTGGTGTTATTTTTATTTGTACTCTAAGTCTACATTGTGCTTTTTAAATTGCTGCTCAATATGCTTCCTAGAAGAAAATAGAAAATTTTATGATACATAGAAATACCTTATACTTTTCTATTGAATACACCTTCAGATTGTCATTTGTTTCAGGAGATATTTTAAATCTCCAAAGTTACACATAGGACAGGCTTTATATCTGTGTTGTCTTTTCAATTATTCTTTATCAACAGCAATAACAATTATATATATATATATATATATATATATATATACACATACACACACATATATATACATATATATACACACACACATATATATGCTAGATTATAAATCAGATTGTATTATTTATTTATTCATTTAAGAAATTTGAAAGATACCCTGCCTGGTAGCACAGTGGTTAAGGTGCCGGCCTACGAACCCAAAGGTCGCAGGTTCGATTCCCCAGCCAGGGATATAACCAGATTGCAAACCAGGTCTCCAGTCAGGTCTGTGGCTGGAGGCAGGTGAAACGCAACCATACACTGATGTCTTTCTCCCTCTCTGCCTCTCTCCCTTCCCCTCTTTCTAAAAAATAATGAAATAAAATCTTAAAAAAAGAAAGAAAGAAAGAAAGAGCTCTGGCTGGTGGCAGTGGATAAGGCGCCAGCCTGCAAACCCAAAGGTCACTGGTTCGATTCCTAGCCAGGGCAACATAACGAGATTGCAAGCCAGGTCTCCAGCCAAGTCTGTGGCTGGAGGCAGGTGAAAGGCAACCATACATTGATGTCTCTCTCCCTCTCTGCCTCTCTCCCTTCCCCACTCTGTAAAAATAATAAATAAAATCTTTAAAAAAAAAAAAGAAATTAGAAAGATTAGAAGTATTTTCATATTTAAAATATTTAATTTAATATTGAAACACTTAAGATTTAATATATTTAAATGTTTATAGATTTTTATATATAACTAAAACCCAGAGTAAAATCTAAAGTTTAAATTATAGGCATTGTCTGTATATCGTTTTGTATGAATACAGGTTATTTTACACACTCTAACCTCAAAATTATATTGTAACCTTTTAAGTATTCATAATTTACTTTTAGCAATATTACTGTTGAGCCAAATAAAAGAACTATACAATATTAAAGACTAAAATTTCATGCAATTTACAATGCTAGAAGTGATTTAAATCTTGAAACATATCAAAACATCTTTTTAATGCTCATCAGCTCAGTTGGGGGAAAGCACAGAATGCTCTAGTTCAGCAGAGGCACTATTTCAAAATTGTAGCTCTCTGAATAACTTGATATTCTCTCATTAAGAACAACAGTACAGGAAATAATTCACTGATCATTTTACAATGCATATAATATCCTATGCATGCATAGGCAACTATATGGTGATTTATAAATCAGGACAGGCATCAAAATTACTGAACTTAGAAAATAATTCGTAGTGTCAATATGAATACATTTTTAGACTTTGACAAAATATTTAGTTCAATAAAATAAGGATTTTTATTCATGAACAAATTTGAAAGGTATTCAAGCAGAACTCCTAAGCCATTTACTGTGAATTATTGGCTTTATTATTTTAATATCATTTTCATGTCACTTTGTGGTAACCTTGTGACTACATAACAAAACTAGAAAAAGAGATCAATGCAGAAAAGGATAGAGAGTTTATAAGTCAACATGTACATTTTTTTCCTATTAGAGAAGGCAGGGGAAATTATGGGTTATAGTCAGATTTAGCTAATGCCTCAAGGCTTCCTATAGGAATGAGATGAAGAGGTAAAATTTGAATTTGCCTCTGTGTATGTGTGTGTGTGTGCTGTGTGTGTGCATGCTGTGTGTGTGTGTGCGTGCACACACACACATCTTAGTTGCAACTAAGATGAAAATTGTTTATGCTACTTACAAATTTGGTGACAACAGATCTCAGAGAATTGAAAGATAAGTAAAAATGAACAACCAACAATTATTAAAATTGCAGATATTTAGTTTTTCAACACAGTAAACGATAAGTTCTTGTTTACCCTGTTGGTTTTATTTCATCAAATCTTTCTTAGGAAAACCAAAGGTAACTAAATATAATTATTACTGAATTATAAAAGCCAGTTTGTGGTTCTGTTTAAGAATTAAATAAAATTGTAATCCTTCATTGACTTTTATAGGGATAGAGAGTTCATGAATACAATTAAACTATTCTATAGTAACAAAAATAGCTTTGTACTTTTCGATGAATATGTTAACTTACCAAATGATTTACTTAGTCATAAAAAAAAGTCAATCCACATTACCTTTAAAAAGCCACTAGTAAACATATGTTCATTTTGCCACTTGAGACCTTTGAGAATATTTAATATGCTATTGAATCTATTTCTCATCCACTACCTCATGGTCCCTAGCCACAAGAATTTATCCTTCATAAGAAATTATTTCACCTTTGTTATCATGATACTAGTAAGTAGACATTACCCAGAATTCAATTCAGTGTTTAATCCCATAAATATAAATCTATGTTTGTAAATACAGAGCCAGTCTTAAGACAAAAAGTTAAATACTTAGAGAAAGTAGCAGGTGGTAAGCATTCAAGTACCTTTCATATTTACTTGTTTGCTTATAAAACCAGTCCTAATTAAACCTTAGAAATGCAGACCACAGCTATTGCCCTGGTGTGTGTGTGTGTGTGTGTGTGTGTGTGTAGAGAGAGAGAGAATATGAATCTTTTCTTTGTTTCTCAATGCCAGAATTTTTATTAATAATGTATGAGTCCTTGTGTACTTCTCATTAAATAGAATCAAATTATTATAAAAAATATAAATATATATAGATGAAGGCTGGCTCTTGTTTTGAATCAAAATTTTGGGTCTTAAGCTAAAAATGTACTAATTTCATGGTTTGCTGCAAACAGTGTCTAAAAGAGTTAGCGCCTCTAACTGAAGAATAGGATAGAAACTAACAATAATGTGGATTCTGGATTCTGTCATATAAGATCTAGAATAAATTTACTTTTCAGAATGGCTTTCAAAATATCATAACAGTATAGTTAATATGTTGATGCATTTTTCTTACTGTATTCAAATTGTAAAATATGTAATGAGTTAATTACAAATTTTGCAGACTTAAGTTTATAGTTGATACTTATTTCAGTTTTCTAAAGGAACATTTTCTAGAATATCTTCTGTGTAAATGTGTGAATATTTGTACATTATATCCTCACAGCTACTTGCTAATAATAACTTGCAACTTTATAACCAAAGCTCAAGCATTACATTTCAGTTAGAAGAAGTGTTGCTTGAAAAGCTATCCCAATATTTAGTATGTATGAGGTCCCATGCAGGGTACAGATGGCATCTTAACCCCATCCATATGTTGAAAGCATCTCCTTCATTTGGAAGTCTTGCACCAAAACAATCATGGAGTGAAATGGTCTTTAAATTTTAATTTGATCAAATACACCAGCTCTCTCGGGTATAAAACCTTTGCCAAAAATGATTTTTCTTCAACAGACAACAAGCCAAACTTATTTGTAAAGGCCAAGGGAAAGATTGATAAGTATGCATTTGATTTTGGATAAGATTGAATTATCTTTGCTATGGCTATGTTATTTTTGTTTATGTATATACTTTGCTGAGTATTTTAAAATAATATACAAATAACTTCTGTCTGTTTTCAGATATCATTTGGATTTTACTCTCCATTTATTTAATTACCTGTGTGTAACATTGTTATATATTTCAAATTATAAATTCATAATTATACCTAGGAAAATACATACTAATTATGAGTATATAGTCTGTCCTGAAAGTATTGGCTGCATGAACTGTTTTAATTATATTGACATTGGCTTGATACCTTTGGGATATATATATATATATATATATATATATATAGAGAGAGAGAGAGAGAGAGAGAGAGAGAGAGAGAGAGAGAGATATGTTTTACCTAAAATCTATTAGTAGTTATTTTACTCTGAATACCCTGAACATATAAAAGTAATTTATTTTTATATTTTTCTTTTATGTATGAAAAAAGCATCTACTTTGATAACTACCCAGTACATTTTCCTATTCAAAATCTAAGAGGAAATGACTTGCATTTGCATGTTTCCATTTTATCAAAATGTAGTTCTGACATGGTCTATCAATGCATTATTGATCTTCTAAACTAATATAATATATAATATACTAACCAATTCCTAAGTCACAGCTTGTTTTCATGAGAATTGTCAGGAATTAGATAATAAATGTTCTTTATTATTTTTTAATGAGAACATTAAGCATTCAGAACACACAACTTTATAAAAAGTTATATTTATCACCTAAGCCCTAATTCTTCAGTGATTCAAACTTCACTTCTGTTGAGTTTGAAAACAAGCCAAGGTTTGTGGAAAGGTGGGTAGAAGCATTTAGTGATGGCAACTTTTGACTGATACTAATTTCAGTGGAAGGTTTAAGGAATTAAATGATCAGAGTTTCCCATCTGAAGAAATTTCCCCCCCAAGCATCTCCAAATAACCTTAGCTAAAAAAAAGAATAAAAACATGGTCACATTGACAATTCCAGTGTCTTGGAATAGAAAGTTCTTTGTGCCATAGTTCCAATTTGGGTATTTAACTCTAGTGGTTCGGAAGCACATAAAAGTGATTGTTTATGGATCAGGAAAATGAAACAGAAAACAAAGCAGAAGTTTAAAAGAAAAAAATGTATTCCTGGAAATGTCTTTACTTTTTCCAGGAAACATTTCTATATGCCTGTAGTTTTTGTAGTTTTTGGCGCTGAGCTGGTGAACCGTGAGGGGATTACAGTTTCATCAACAGCCTGATTCTGTACCAGCAGCAGGTGCATGGGCTTGATGACCAGTGAGGCCACTGGTGTCACAGAACCTGAGTTTCTGGCAATAGTCACTTTGTATTAATACCATTATTGATGGTGGTCCAAGCGAGATGACGTGCCAAGGAATGATCTGAAGTACTAGATATTCTTTAAAAACATGAAGAAAGAAAGAATGAAAGGGAAAAAAGCCCCAGATTCAAACGCTTGGCTTACTTCTTTACTACACCTGCCAAATACAGCCAACGTGGAGCTATGAGACTTCCTGCGACTGAAGAGGTAGACACACTGCTGGAGGAAGTTGGAATGACTGAAAAGTCAGTGCCAAAACTAAAAGCAAAGTGTTCCAATTCAAATACTGAATTGTGCAAGTACAGAACTTTTTTTTTTTTTTTTCCACAATGAGGAATTTCTCTTACTCCCTCCTGTTTGGATTTTTTAAAAAAAATGTTCTCAACTCTCAGTAACTGAATTACTATGATTTTGTTACATTTACAAAATAGTCATAAGTTTATAGGTTACTAAAATAGGTTTACCTGTAAAATGATGAAATTTTATAAGGTAATATTTCAGTTACTCATGAAGCCAACCCCGAATGTTAAATGAAAATGTGTTGGCAGATTTTCTTCAGATTTAAAAAAATGAAATAAACTTAGTGATCCCTTTGCCATTTGTGTCACTGATTTGATTCCATTACTACATCCCCATAATTATGACTGTTTATTTCAACATGTACACGAATGATTTTGTTCACTGTATGCCCCTTGCTTAGAATAGTAACAGCTGCAGAAAAGGAAATACACATTTTTGACTGCATGACTGCCAATGAACCAGTAAGTTGTTCCTTCACAAACTTCTTTTTCATTCAATAATATGTCTTTGATATTTACTTATGAGCAGGCTTCTTAGACACTAGATAGTACTTCAGTATGTGAATATGCAAGAGTTTCTTTAGTCACTCTAATCTCCATTTAGGATAATATATATGTAATATATTATTATTAATGTGAACATTATATGTATAAAACCACAAAGAGTAACCAATGAATCAATGAACTTTAAATAAAAGTTTCAAGTTAAGACATTTATCAATACTTTGGTATGGTGTTTACAATTTTCAGTGTTTCATACTCAATTAGATTTTAAATGCCTTGGAATATTAGTTACCTCATTTTTATTGTTATCACCCACAATGTAATCTAATTAACAATTAAATGGGTTTCTCAGGTAAAGAAACTCCCACTTAAAAATTAAATTAAAATCAGAGGACAGACCATTTAAATTGCCCATGAGGGTGCACATGATCCCTAATAGAACTTTGACTTAGATAAAGTTGTTTGGGAGATCAAAATGGGGCAGTCAAACATTTTGCATACCTCTTATTTACCAGATACTGTTTAAGCATTGGGTACCCAGCCAAGAACAAAACCATCTGTTCATGCATTCATTCAGTAAACATATATCAGTCCTTTTTGTGTAGGTGGGCATTGTGTTGAATGATAAAATTTTAAGGGTAAAAAATATACAAAAGTTCAGAATTTATCTAATTTAAGACTCTACTCAAATTTTCCAAATATCTTGCTTCTACGTATTTATGTCTGCTCTACAATTTTAGAGAATGATTCTTCTCATTGATTAAAAGCAGAAAATAAGCAAGACAAGATAAAAACATTTTGTATTTAGGGAGGTGATCATTAAGAAAAATGAAAGACAATTTGGTAACAAATAAAACCTCAGATCATAGGTTTTAAAAAAGATGCCCAGTTAAGCTACAGATGCCCTCATAGAGTTTCTATCAACTTTGGTACTTGAAGCTGGGTAGTGTGTGTTCATTGAACCCATAATGAGTTCCTGGATGATTACTGTAGATAATTTGCAGGGACAATGGAATAAAAGACATCTGGATTGGAATCTGATGACTAGTCTTATGAACTCTCTCATAACTGTTAGTGTAATGTTAAATTGATAATACCTGCTTAGAACTGAAGACATGCATTACATATAATTCCTAACATAGAATCTTAATAATTTCTAATTTCCTAGGAAAATATACCTCTCTCACTTTATGGCCTGGTTGTAAATATGTACACACTCATCTTTTTCCTCTATTCACTTTGTTTCTAGGACTAATAAGGGTAGAGATGTATAAGACATCTATTAAAATGTATTACTATACTTTATTCCTGTTATATTACATTTCTCTTGCCTAAATCCAGGTACCTAGCCCATTTTGAAGACTTGTTCACATATACATATACCACAATCTCAATTTTATTTTTCATTGAGAAGGTATCTGGTATGCAGAAATATGTAATTTGTGGCTTAACATTTTATGTTAGAAAGGCAATAACATCCTTGAGTTTTCTAGTGCTTCCATGAAGCATGATCACAGCATCACATTGTAACATTTTGTTTCTGTCATCTTGCTCAATTTATAAATTGAACCTGATGCAACAATATCACCTGGGAAAATAAGATTCTATTTATTAGAAAATTACTAGGCAACACAACTGCGGCAGAATGTAGAAGTCACTTAGCAAATGAACTTAATAAATTATTAAAAACCTGAAATTTCTGTTGGGGTTAAGAGAAGGACAGTGTCGCATAAAATTCAAACAATAGCAAATCTGGCAGAGTACCTACAGTAAAATCTGCTTATAGTAATATTGATTTTCAGAAGTTGAGTGAGGAGATTAAAGTAGAAATTTGATATTAAATCAAACACCCACAAACCCACACCACAATTTTAGACCTTTCATAACTTAGAAAATGATTTCACATATTGCAAGAAAAGGGATCTTTTTAGGTAAAAATATAATTTTGTTAAAGCACAAGACCAAAATGAAACAAATCAATTGATGTTACTCAATTATAAGGAGACAAAAATATAATACAAAGAAAAACACTAGTGTACCCTAAGGATGTGAAATTGTACATTCCATAGATATTTATTTTCATATATTTATAATGTAGCTATTCTTTAAGATCTATATCTAGTTGCAATTAAGTTAGAATATAAATAAGCAAGGCATGACAAATTTAAATCAGTCTAGTAAAATTGCAATAAGACCATCTT
The DNA here is from genome assembly GCA_004026585.1 of Noctilio leporinus. Lineage (NCBI taxonomy): Eukaryota > Metazoa > Chordata > Mammalia > Chiroptera > Noctilionidae > Noctilio > Noctilio leporinus. The sequence goes on along the minus strand of PVIW01001358.1, from coordinate 195,454 downwards.
AAGACTGACTTTTTATAATATTAAAAATACATATATAGCAGTGCATTAGATATTTCAAAATAAAAGGAAACCACTAGTTTTATTTCTCTTTAAAAGTGCAAGTAAGACATTTTCAAAAAGAGAGAGATGGCTGTAGTGTTATTTTAAATTCTTTTGCTACCTCTGAACATGCCAGCATAACCCCTTGAACAAAACCGCAGTTCTATACGGAGGCACTGGATATCAGCAGGGGTTCTAATGGTGATTCTCATTTTTCTGAGAACTTAAAAAAAAAGTGGAATTCCAAGCCTTTGAGTCAAGACATTCCTTCACACCTGGAGCCACAGAGGACAGACACAACTAAAAATGAAGCTAGGGGCTACAAGCTTGTACAAAATTATTGCCCCTGAAGGGCTGATATATGTGATGATTTCCAGGGTGCCATGCCCCTGAAACCATGGAGAAGCAGACCTCCTGGGTTGCTCCAAACATGCTTCTGGTGCCAAGAGAACAGGGATCATCAGTGAATCACAGATACTTTGATTCATTCAAGTGTGAAAATTGATCAAGAATATTTTAATCATCTCTTCCTCTGAATTCCTTTAGCAACATTTAACTTTTTTTATTCTTTTGCCTTTACAATAAAAATGTAAATAATTTCAGGGCAGAGTATGTCTTTGGTCCATGTTCACATTGCTTTGAGTGATTCTAAAATTTTTATTGTTCAATGCTTTTAGTTGAGTTTTGTGTGTAACAAATTAAGGAAAGGTTTATTCTCATCCTCTCTCTCTCTCTTTAACTAGACAAAGTAAGATAGGTGAGAAATTTATTTTGAGGACATCAACTCATGTATTTATATGTGGGTGCTTACTAAAATAATTTTAACATGCATACTTATATCTTTGTATGAACCAATAACATATTGATTGGTTATTTATAACTAGATGTTATAAATTATAAGAAGGAAGGAGCAAATGTATAGAAGAGGTGTTCTGACCTACCAATTCATGACTGAAAAATATAAATTACCTTAAGACATTAAGAAATACCTCAGTATATAATTATTTTTTAAATGTAGACTTTGAGATTTGTGAAGATGTTAAAGGATTATTTCATCAGAAAGTACCAAGATGTAAAATAAAGAAAAAGAAGGCATTAAACATTCTGCATAGATACAAGATGTGTATAGCTCATTTTTTGTAGATATATGTGTAGATATAATTTATGACAATTGGGCTACATCTGGCAATGTTGAGATCTGGACAAGAATTCACTAATCAAGGGAGGGGGACAGAGGGGAGCAAAAAGGGGATGGATGTAATACAACAACAATAAAGTTAAAAAAAAAAAAGAATTCACTAGTCATCATGAACAAAACAGTTAACTAGGTTATGGTGTTCTTAGTTGCAGATGTTATCATGCCAACTTATTCATATTTCATGAAGATTTTTTCTGTTTATGCTCATTGAATAGCACTGTTCATAATTGCTCATAGAGTTGTTTAGCTTTGTGCCTTGCTTATGTATCTGCCAACCTGTTTGTCTACAAGAAAAATAGTAGTTTGAAACATAATTTGAAGCACATTTTAGGCTATTTGCATTATCTTTAAAAAGGGTTTAGAGTGTTTTAAACTGACATTTCAAACATATAACCTTTCATGTAACAAGTTTCATCTCTGTGTCCTGAGGCTTCTGTTTATATATGAAGAAAACTGCAATGTGACATTAGCTAATAATGTCTGCTGCAGGAATGCTACACCTTCCTGGTACCTCTTAGACTTCAAAATGGTAGCAATTATTAATAAATGAATGGAACCATTTTATATAGCAAAACTACTTTTTGACTAAACTCATTGCATTTGATGTATGCTAACTTTTTGACCCTAAAAATCTGGATTGAAAAAGCCTATCTCTCTTTGTGGGTTGTATCTCTATGCTGTCTAAACAGAAAAGAAATCAGGTTTTAAAATACCACTTAATAGGTGTGTATACATGTGAAAAAGACAATCTCTATACTAACCTCTCCTAGCTTTAAAATAGGGATAATCAAATGTTCTTATTTCTTTTCGAAAATCCAATGAGATTATGTACTGGAAAAATATTCAGAGGTGTATTATACATAAAATTAAATATTAGTTAAAATATGTTATTAGAATTATTTTACATTTAAAGAATGTCCAATCTGATTTTTAATTTGTTTTTAATTTACAGATTTTGGGAGTGGTTTAGAGACTCCAAACTGTTTATGAGTAAGGACTTAAATGTCTACCAAAATCTATGGCCTAGAAAATGTCTCTAAAGACTACTCTGTCAGGCTCAAGCAAACTATGCTTCCCTAAGTCTCATTTGAGCTGTAGAAGAACATTTGAATGCTGGTAAGACACCAAAACGTTTAGAAAGCAAAGTTGTATAAAATGTATTTTGTTGTTAATCAAAATTATGGATTGATAAAAAGCCCAAGCTTTAATTCTGCAAATGGTATATATAAGGATAAGTATCAGCCACACAAACCGTTTTAAGTATATTGACATTGGCTTGCTACTTTTAGGATATACTATTCATACACACACACATACACACACACACACACACACACACACATATTATACTATATTATATATATTTATATTATCTGTATTATATATTTTCAAACAATTTTTGCATATAGTGCCAAGGATTTTTAAAAACAGATTCTACATTGCATCCCATCAAAAAATTATTCTTAATAATAACGCAAATCCTGGCCTGCCAGTCTGGTTCAGTTTGTTGGAATATCATCCTATAAACTGAAAGGCTAGGCATGGGTTTAACTTTCCAGTCATGACACACACTGAGGTTGCGTTTGAGCCCCAGTCAAACCCATTTGGGAGTCAATCAATCAATGTTTCTTCCTCACATCAATATTTCTATCTCTATCTCCCACCCCCTCCCTCTCTAATATCAATAAGCATACCCTTGGATGAGGATAAAAAATGTAATGACACAAAACCAGAAATGGTGAATTTTATTTAGATGTCTGAAAGCTAAATGGTGAATTGTCAAACTTATAATCTGAGAACCAGTTTATGAAGCTATCAAATTTTCTTAAGGTATATTTTAAATAATTAAATAAACTTTCTACTCTTTTTTCCCCACTCTAAAAATAATCTATTCATATAATGTAGCCATGGTTTCACTTTGACAACATCCTCTATTTTAAATTACATTTAAAGTAAGTCCCAGAATCAAAAGGAAAGTGAAAATGAACCATTTAGTGATGTTATATGCTACTAGAAACATTTAAAACTATTAACTATATAAACATACATTTATAGAAGGATACTTTAATGTATAAATTATTGTATTTTATGATAAAAGTTTAATTTAATTTGAATAATTATTTTCTATGAATATAAGTTGGCTTACCTCTTCTATTTAAATCAATGAGAAACATAAATACCTAAACAATGCAATCTTTTCTAGAAAACATTGGAAACTTGCTAATACATGAATTATCTCATAGCTCTACGTAATAGTGTATAGTGTAGTAACTGAGAAGATGGAATTTTATTAAATGGTTTTTCTAGAAATGTTCTAATGCTTACATGGAACAAGAAATGTACAGAACATATTATTCAATTAGGCTGAGAATTAAAAAAAGTAAAATGCTTTGAGTACTGTTTCCACATTGAACCAAGACAGTGATAAAAATAATACCCCCTGCAAATGAGGATTAGGCATTCCATACTAAACTGAGCCTCTCAGCTACCATCAGGCTATAGGAAAAAACAGGTATAGAGATTCTCACTTTACTGGCTCAAAATCTGGAAACTACTCAGTGTATTAACATCCAAATTTACTGAATTTTTTATTTCTGCTTTAATTGAAATAGAGGTTATATTATAAACTTTGGGTATTTTCAATAAATCTTCGCAGCATCATTTGCTAAATATTTTAAAGCAATTTGAAATAACAAGTACAGTATTCACTGTGTCCACCATTGTTTTAGCAGTGTCCTTTCTATAAGAAAAACAGGCAAAATTATTCTGTTCTCCAGTTCTGAAACATTCATGGTTTTCACAAACAACTTTATTCTACATAATGAACATTGTGACTTTTTCAGTGACCTGTTTTTTTCCTTTGTATTGACTGCTAGAGAGCTTATAGACAAACCTATTTCTCATTTTTAGGGAGTAAAATGTACATCCTTTGTAGTCAAGTACACCTGGGTTTGATTACAAAATGTGTCACAGTCCCCCTCTGAACCTCAATTTTTAAAAATTCTATAAAGAAGATAATGACTATTTCCTAGAGTACAATTGATGAATAAATTGGCTGACACTTTTAAAGCACATAAAATAGTGCTTGGTACTTAGAAATGTTGAAAATATTTTATTGTATGCATGCCTCATCAGGTTGCATGATTTTACCCATTGTAAATGATGTCCCCTGTAGGTGAGCAGTGTGGCAACATGTGGGCAACATACCTACCTCCTTTTAGCACATTTTTCTTACTTTATAAAATGTGATTAAAATTGTTATATTACCCTGGCTGGTGGCACAGTGGATAAGGCGCTGGCCTGCAAACCCAAAGGTCGCTGGTTTGATTCCCAGTCAGATCACATAACCAGGTTGCAAGCCAGGTCTCCAGCCAGGTTCGTAGCTGGAGGCAGGTGAGAGGCAACCAACCATACATGCATGTTTCTCTCCCTCACTGCCTCTCTTCCTTCCCCTCTCTCTAAAAATAATAAATAAAATATTTTTAAAAATTGCTTTATTGCATGAATTTTGATACTAACCTTTTTTGAGCAGAGCACAAGCAATTAAACACATTAAAATTGAGATTATTTTCCCCTATACCTAGATTTTATAACACAGAAAAAAAATTCCTGTTTTGTTTGATTTCTCTTTTCTCCTTCCTGGTGGATAAGTGTACACATGTGTATTAGTATGTATTATTTTGAAGGAGGAAAGGAGGAAAGCTGTGAGCAGAACCCTTGTTCTTAGAATTCACTGGTAATGATAGAGACCACTGTAGAAGACCACACTTTCTTCTGTTCAGTGGTATGAATGATATAAGCAAGAAACTTTCCACAATTTAACATGTGTAAAATATAGATTACAGGGTAGAAAGAGGGAGAGAAGAGCTAGTAAAAATGATGAACATAATAAACATCTGAAGGACATTCTGATGGTATATAACTTAGAGAAATGTCTAGTTATTTGTAAATGCTGTAAAGTCATCATAGTTTTTGTTTTAATAAAATATTTCAAGATAATTTTAAGTTCATGTAAAATTTTAAGAAGTAATAGAGATTACTGAACCCAGTTGTACAACACAGATAATGAAAGAATAAGATCTTGCAAAACCAGGGTGTATGGCATAGGTAGAGTGTTGACATTGATATAGTCACCACAGTGACCCCTGGTGTTGTCCTTTTGTAACCATACTCACCATCCCTCCAATATCCATTCTGAGTCTCCACTATTACTAACAAGTGTTACCTAAATGAAATTATATGTACCATTTAGAACTGTCTTTTTCATTCACTCTAATACCTTTGAATCCACACAAGTTGCACATGTATCAATAGTGATCCTTTTAGTCACTGACTAAGGTACATATATTAGTCTCTATTCTATATAATAATATAGACTATATATTTTTTTCAGTGTTTTAAATCATTCAATCACTTGAAGATATCCAGGTTGTCTAGTATCTGGCTTTTATGAGTAAACTACTATGAACATCATGTACAAGTTTTTGTTGCAATACGTTTTTATTTCTAGTTCTCTTGAATAAATGCCCAATGGTACAATTTGCTCATACGAATCATAGCTTCATGTTCAGTTTTACAGGAAATTACCCAACTGAGTCATATCTAAATTTTCAATTGCAATATATAGGTTATCCAGTCTCTATGAATCCTTGTCAGTATTTAATGTTGTCAATATTTATTTTAGTCATTCTGATAGGGATATATGTTACTATAGGTTTTTAGTAGTGGGTGATTTGAGTTGATCAGTGTTTGAGAAGAAACTTTTTATTGGCCTCAAAATAGGAGGTGAATGGAATGGGAGAAATTTGAGCCAGAGATATGACTTAGAAGTGTAAATTAGTGAGTTACACATAGATCACAGGAAAATGACCTAATTTGAGGTGAGACAATGAAGGTTGGGAGGAACTGCTGTAGGAATTTCACAGCATTGTAAAGATGTTACTCAATATTTCTAGACATTTCTGGGTTGTCAAAGTAAAATTGGTTGTTTGATTCAAACTCAAAGGACATAAACTCTAGAAGCAGAGCAACCCTATCATTTGGAAGCACAGCTTATTATATATGACTGTTATTCAGAGAACAACTAAATAACACAAATGCTTAATGATCCTCCTTTAAGGTAGATTGCTTTTACAAGTGTAGTTTAAAGATTTGACAGATTAACCTGAAAACTCAGGCTATTCTGTCATCAACAAAAAGATAACCCCTGCTGTATCTTTCAATCTACATAATTATTTTTCAATCTATATGTCTACTACCTATATTTCAAATATATGTTTGATTCATTTCTATTCACTTACAGATTTTTTTTTTTTTTTTTTGGTCCCAACAGAATCTTAAATAAACTTGGGTTGATAGTGGCTATACATTAAACAGAGGCTACTAGGGAGAGTACCCAATACTAGTAGAGAGGAAATGGTATATGGAATCCAAGTAATAAGCTTATGAAACCTTAATAAATAGAAGTGAATATAAGAATCAAAAAGAACATAATCTTTTAAGAAGCTGAACTAATAGGTTCCACCAAATGCAAACTACAATAATGTATTTAGTTTCAGTCTCAGGCAGATGGAGCAATTAATGTCTGCATTGTAGTATTAAAGTTCTCTATGCTCTAACATAACATTTTTTCAGGCATATGGTATTTTTCTAAGTACAAAAATAGGTAGCATTTCTTAAAACTGATTTTGTGACTTAGAGTATCAAAAAATATGTAACTTAACAGACTGATTGGATATAATGTACACTATTAGAGATAGTTGTTTTATTATCTAAGGGAAAATATATAGAATTCTGGGTTCTTCCATTACAGATAGAATCCATAGCCACAAATCTGAAAATCAATAAAACTTATTTTGGGAGAGTAAATGATTATTTGATATTTTATCTCCTACACCTTCTTTTAGTGAAAGTATTGCCAAGATTGTGTGTGAATCTGACCAGTGTGGAATGCTATTGAAAAAGTAAGAGTTGCAGTTCATAAAAAGGAAACTTGAACTGAGATTTTTACAGAACTACCTAAAAATCTTTTATTTTTTTGATACAAATAACTGTTAGCAGCATGCTTGTTGTTATCCTTATTATTCAAAACTAATGTTAAAATATGCGATCATGTACAGAGCTGAGAGACTGCTCTAGAAATCAGTTCCCATTTATTGCAAACTCTGTTGCAATACTGAAATTATTGCAGTAACTGAAATTAGTTACTCCCTTTAATTCTATTTGTACTCTTCTGAAGTAATAATCCCATACAATACCTTTATTTGACATAAAATTCTAATAATTTTACCAAAGAATCTGCAAAGAATATTAAACTAATAAATTATCTCTATGATTATGCTATAACTTTTAAAAATATTTTATGATTTTTAGAGATAGGGGAAGAAAGAGGCAGAGAGGAGAGAAACATCAGTGTATGATTGCCTTTCACCTGCTTCCAGCTACAGACCTGGCTGGAGACCTGGCTTGCACCTTGGTTATGTGCCCTGGCTGGGAATTGAACCAGTGACCTTTGGGTTTTCAGGCCGGCACCTAATCCACTGTGCCACCAGCCAGGGCTTGAAATATATTTTTAAAATAAGAAAATAATGCTGCAATGAACATGGGGTACATATATTATTTTAAATCAATACTTTAAATTTCTTCAATATATTATCGTAAGTAGAATTACTGAGTTCTAATGCAGTTTTATTTTTACTTTCACGAGATAAGTACATAATGCTTTCCACAGTGGCTGCACCAAATTGTATTTTCAAGAGGGTTCCCCTTTCTCCACATCTTCACCAACACTTTTTATTGATTTTTTGATGATGGCCATTCTGACAGGTGTAAAGTGATATCTCACTGTGATTTTGATTTGCATTTCTCTGATGTTTACTGATGTTGAGCATCTTTTCATGCATCTATTGGCCATCTGTATGTCCTCTTTGGAGAAGTGTCTGTTCAGGTCCTTTGTCCATTTTTAACTTGGATTGTTTGTTTTGTGTGTGTTTGTGTGTGTTTGTGTGTGTGTGTGTTGAGTTTTGTAAGTTGTCTATAAAGTTTGGATATTAATTTCATATCAGGTGTATCATTGGCAAGTATGTTCTCCCATTAAGTGGTTTTGTCAATAGTTTTTATTGTTGTGCAAAAGCTTTTGAATTTGATGTAGCCCTATTTGTTTATTTTTTGTTTTGTGTCCCTTGTCTGAGGTTATATATATGGAAGAAATATTGCTTCAAGAAATGTCTAAGATTTTATTGGCTTTGTTTTTGTCTACAATTTAAAAATAGATCCATAGATACAGAGAGCAGACTAAAAGCTATCAGAGGTGAGAACAGCTGGGGACCTGGGTGAAAAATGTCAAATGATTAAACAAAGAAAAAAAAAAAACAAAACTGATAGACACAGAGTACAATCTAGTGATTACCAGAGGAAACGAGTGGTAAATGAGGTAGAAGATAATTTGGGGGAATAAGTGGTGATAGAAGGAAACTTGACTTGGGGTGGTGAACACAATACAATATACAGATGATGTATTATAGAATTGCATACCTAAAACCTACATAATTTTATTAAGTAATGTCACTCCATTCAATTCAATCATTTTTTAAAAATTTATAAAAGTGAAAAAGTGTATTGTAGTAATTTAAATATGAAGTAAGTGCTAGTTTTAAAATTCAGCTTCTGCTATTCCCATCTGTCTACAGTACTGATTCCAGAATATGCCTCAATGTATCCATAAAATTTATCTTTATCATTCTATGCATCCCTCCATTTCAGTTTACCTAGTTTCCTCACCTATGTGGGGTCAGACTTTTCTCAGTTAAAGTTCCAAGACATTCTTTCTGGTCCTCTGTCTTGACAAACATTTTCTTCTTAGACAGTCACTTGCTCTTTCTGTGAGAATTGGAGTTTGCAGCTTGGTGTTTGCTCACTGCCTTCACTCAGTGGCTAATCATAAGCAAGGGATGGGCTTGCTTTAGCCACACAGTTGATCTCCTTGTCTAATTAGTGCATCCCTGGCTGGGGCGCTACTAAGGTAGCAAAAATTTGGCTGTAGATTTGTACTGCTAATGAGGATTTTCTTCAACAAGTATGTTTTGCCTATGGCAACTTGGTTTATTCTGTTTATTTTAGGTCCACTTATTAGTCTATTACACTGTTCCAATTCTATAAAATGGTACATAGTCACAAGAATGTTTTCCTATTATGTCTCCAAGGCAGGTTCATCTGCAAAATGTATTTTCTGGCTGAATCTTGTACAGACCCAGAATCTGTTCAGTTTCCCATGGCATTACTAACCTTCAAGGACTTAGTTGTTCCATCTCTTTGAGCAGCATAGAAGTAGTAAATAAATTCAGTTAAAGAGAAAATCCAACTTGGTAAGTGTGCCAAACAGAATACATGCTCAACATGAAGCTCTGTGTTGCATAATCTATTTCTTTAGCTATGCATTGAGAATAGTTATCTCTTTTTCTTTTCTTTTCTTTCTTTCTTTCTTTCTTTTTTTTTTTTTTTTTGTGGACCTGCACCGCCTTCCCCAGGCCTGGCCTCCTGGTGCCAAGAGAGTATTTATCTCTTTATTGTTGATATTAGAAGCCCTATCTACACATTGGGAGATTTCTCCTCTCACTCATTCCAGATGCTTCTAATGAAAATCATCCATTAGTTAATTTGACACATTCTCTGGTCACAAAAGGGGATACCTGGCTGTGACCTAAACAATCATGGAATCTCATCCTTTTTTCTATTACCTGGACTGGAGTAGTGCATTTCATTGAGATTAAGTGGATGCAAAAGAGTGAATGTTTCTCTCTTCTATTTAAAATTGTCTTTTGCAGACTGAGTGACCAGAAGTGATAGGAAAGGGGAGTAATGGTGGATAGAAGGGAAGGGACTCTTCAAAAAACATGTATTAATGACCCACAGGCATGCACAATGGTGTGGGATTGACTGGGAACAAGGGGTGGGCTGGGAGGAGGAGGGCAAAGGGGGGAAATTGAGACAACTGTAATAGAATAATAATAAAAATGTTGAAAGCTAAAATTATCTTTTATAAGTATATTTAACTTTTATTAGAGTGCCAGCCTGAGTCTGAAAATGAAATGATGATGGTAAAAAAGGCATGCATCTGGCTGGATATAGGCAGTTGTTAACTGAGACTACTCCTGTCATTTTCTTTTACATGTACCAATAAGTTCATTTTTTCTTTTTCTTTTGTTTTCTTAACTTGGTTTTATTTAGATTTCTTGAACCAAGGGACTTTAACTTACCAAAAAAATACTCTTTTGAAATAATTAATACCACGATCATCTAAAAGTTTAGTCAGTTTTTTCCATGTAAGATAAAAGGAGATAGTATTGATTATATCTTTTACCATGATGTACCTGATGTAGATGTGTTATATTAATTATGTGGGGTTGTATGCTTGATAATATCATTACAGAAAATTATTACTTAAGAGAGCTCTATAGAATATAACCTAATGGTTATGTGTATAGGATAGGTTTCCCCACAGACAACATGATGTGAGATCATCTCTGTAGGATGGTAAGATGCTACACTGGTGATGAGAGAAAGGAAGTGAGATTGCAAGAGGTAATGTACTACAAATCAATTTTTAAAATATTGTGCACAATTTTTTTAGGAAGCTGCAAGTAACTCAGCATAGCATGACTTTAAGACTAAAGAGGACACTCAAAATGTACACAGGAGCCAAAATAGGAGTTCTAAACATTTCTAACCTCTATGAACCTTAGTTCCTTTATTGATTACATGTAGATAAGAAGACTATATTTCCTATAAAGTTTTGTGAGTTTTCTTTTTTAAAAAAGAAATTTTATTTATTATTTTTAGAGAGAGGGGAAGAGAGAGAGGCAGAGAGGGAGGGAGACATCAATGTATGGTTGCCTTTCACCTGCCTCCAGCTATGGACCTGGCTGGAGACCTGGCTTGCAACCTGGTTATGTGCCCTGGATGGGGAATTGATCCAACAATTTTTGGTTTTACAAGCCAGTGCCTTATCCCTTGCCATCAGCCAGGTCAAGTTTTGTGAGTTTTGACACAATTTCTTCAAAGTGCTTAATCAAAAATTGCTATGTAAATGGTTTTGCATAATTATACATAGTGAATTATGTGAACTTTCTAGTAGCTTTCCAAGGTAGCCAGCTTTGTTTTAAACATAACTTGTATAGCCCTGGCTGGTAGCACAGAGGATAAGGTGCTGGCCTGCAAACCCAAAGTTCCTGACTTTGCGAACCTGACTGGTTCGATTCCCCAGCCAGGGCACATAACCAAGTTGCAAGCCAGGTATCCAGCCAGGTTTGTAGCTGGATGCAGGTGAAAGGCAACCATACATTGATGTCTCTCTCCCTCTCTGCCTCTTTCCCTATCCCTCTCTCTGAAAATAATAAATAAAATCTTAAAGAAAAAAAAAAATGTTTAAATAAATAAATAAATAATATAACTTGTATATTATAAAAACTACTTATATAAGTACTAAATTTTATACCTTTTAATACGTTATTAGGCACTATCTTCATTTATCGTTATTTGACTGAGAAATTAAAACAAGGCTGTCCTCTAGTGATAACATCATAGAATTGCAGGCAGACGGTCCTCATGGCTGGGAAAGGTTTCAAAGTATCTACCAAATTCAAAGCACTTGATGGCCTAATTAGAGAAAAAAGTATCCCTGACTGCCCCTGGAAACATCAAATCTGAATTTCTACTTTATAATTTCTATGAAATTCCTAAAATATATTTAAAATATAAGTTTAAGACAGCACTTCCCAAAGATACTTTAAAAATGGTGAAATTCCATAGCAGTACACAAATACACATGCACACACACATACACATACATGTTGGTATAAGACATATTTCATCTCTAGAACTATTTTCTTCTTTTAGAAAATGAGACTATGTTGTGACTCTTTTTAAATTTATTCATTTATTGTGACTCTTAATTAATTTAAAGTTAGAATTTAATGTTCTAACTTTCCCAATTGAGTAGCCGGTCCAATTTTAATTCTCACATTTTCTTTCATAATTTTACTTTCCTCCCCAAACAAAAGTTTGAAGTTATCTGATCTCTATTTGAGGTGAAAAATCTCCTTCATTGTAATTTATAGTAGTCATTTATGGTTCCCCAAAAGCCACCAAGAGGAAATAGTAACAAATGGAACATAATTGTGGACAACATATTATTCACAGTTATCCATAATAAAGATCATTGTGATAAAATTATTCTTGATGTTAGTTCAGGAAAAGTAACTTTCTAGTGTACAGTAAAGTCTGTAAAATCAATCTGAATGTTTTATTAGCTGTGTCCCCATTTTCTTCTGACTTACATTGGGTTTTCAGTTTGCATTGTAGAATCAACATTTATAAACTATTTACAAAGTAGAGTTTCTTTTAGCTGCATTTTAATGGCAAGTTATTTTTTAAATTTTTCTCTTATTAACACATTTTAAATGTCTTAAATTTAGCATTATAGTCTTTGAAATCAGTATTTTGTGGTTTCATTGTTTTATGTAAATTTAAAGAATATTTTACTATAATTTTTATAGAGTTATGTGTAAGATTGACAAATAGATGACATTAAAAAAAAAAGTGTCTTTTCTATTTAGAAAACACATATTCCATTCAGTCTCCCAAATCAGGTTTTTTGTCCCACTGAAAAAATCCTCCTTTAATATTATATGATTTATTTAAAACTTCTCTATTAATCACTTCTCATTTTTCTCATATAGCTTTCACATATCTGCTGTAAGAAGTCAGCAATGTCAGTTGTGATGGTGATTATGAAGTAGTTTCAAAGTAAAACTAAAAGCACAAAAGAATGCCTCCTGAAAGGTAAATCAGAAGACACCCCCACTCATCACCAACCCTGCCATAGCAACAAACAGATTGTTTGAAGTAATATTTTGAGATTAGGCCTTGGATTTTTCCTTGAAATGGGTTTTCATACTGGTGTAACAAAGATGTTTTCTTAATGAAAGTCAAGTAAATTGAAAAACAGGGCAAAGACCATACATTTTTTTATGAAAGTCTAATAGATTAAGATTCTAGAGTTCTTTTGTTTAACAGCCCTCCAGAAGGTAAATGTATATGCAATTTAAGCACTTGAAACCATAATATATTCATCAGCATCACTTTCTCTAGATTTTCTTTATGGAATGTCATCATGATACCTTACAATGGAGTGTGATTGTGCAAATTGGTATTACTAGTATGTGTTGATATAGGAGGAACTGATGATGTTATTCTTATTTTTTGCACACTGTGAATTTAAATTCCAATTAAATTAGATTAGCTGCTCTGTTCTATGCCATCTTTATTTGAAATTAATTGTAATTCATTTCTAATATCCATTGCTGTTGATATCACTTTTATACCGTCCTTGAATATAGTAAATCCAAGACAGTTATATATTTTCATTACATTTATTTTTACAGAGCTTTATACATCTTACAATTTGTGTTAAATTATGAATCACAGATTTATAAGTGTTAAAGCACAATGCAAGGTATTGAAGTTTATAGCTGGTAAAGGTTTAAAGCTAATTTTAAGTTGTGTTTTATTTTCTTCTTAAAAAGAAATGAGTACATAAATTAACAAAATATTTTTAGGTATCTTCAGGTCCCATGCTAATATCTAAATTACCTAATAAAGAAATTTGAGCAAAAAGTTTTGAATCATGAAATTGATACATAGTGTTTAAAATCTAATTCTTTAAAAAATATTGAAACCTTCCTGCAAACTTTCATTCTTCCTTATTTAATCTCCTTCCTATATTTTCTTTGCATCCAATTGAATCTCAAGCATTCACTGACTTGAAGAATCTTTTCCTTACTTCTCTTCCTTACCTCTCCCACGTTCATTTGGTGCTACTGTCACTGTATTAGGTTAGGGCGTGGCTGCCTCTCACTTCACCCCTGCTACAGCCTCCTAGGTGACTTTTCTGACTAGCAAATTCACCCTCTGTGACTAGGCTGACTTGTCTAAAATGTAAATATTGTTGGTGCATTCCCTGGCTATCCAATGCTTAATGATAGAGTCAAACTTTGTTAAACTGGAATAAGATAGCTATTAATGTATTCCAGATAATTAAACTTCTTTTGATTTTGAGACTATAATGGTAAAATTAAATCTTAAAGTGACGGAAGCAGTGTCGTAGGCCAAAGACGTCAATACTGATACTAAATGGGCTTTGACTACTTCCAAGAAACCAGGACAGGGCAAATTTCATTACAACTGACATTATTAGATGAGATATCTGTGCGTTAGCAAAATTTTTCAAAAGTCCCCGGTGATCCCCTTTTTGTGTAAGACAACAGACTGCTGGTTGTCAGAGGACTACATGATCAACTGACTCTCTCATCTCTGCCTTAACTAGCTGACAAGGCCCTTTTTTGCCTGCTGCTTTAGTCTTTACATCTGTCAGACAGGGATAGTAATGCCTGACCTTTCTCCTAATGGGGAAAATGAGAAAGAGATGTTACATCATTATATCTAATAACTAAAATAGATAATCACCTATTGCTGACTGCTGTATTCCAATGTTTCAGGCTTTATATCCTCACAATAGGGCAGTTGTTAAAACTACCGGATGCTAGACACTTTTTCAAATATTTGTAATGCTCCGTTTACAGAATGAAACTAACACATAGCACAACTTTAATTCACGGGAGTTTTTCAAAGATAATTACAATAAAAGGAATATAAAAAAAATTTAAGTTACTGAAATTGTTGAAGTAATAATATAAAATAAAAATCAGTTCCCAAGTTTAAAATAATGGATGGCCTTCTGCAAATAAAAAAAAAAATGGGACCAATATGTGCCTCTGCATTATATAAATATATTTATGTATTTATGTGTGTGTGGACAGATGGTTGTATATGTACACATTCATTCTGCGATATATGTACATGCTTATATCCACACGTAGGAGGACATCATCAGTCAGATTACTTGATCTACAAATACCTCAAATAAGTGTATATCTCCACTCAGCTAAATCATTGTCAATAGCTTTGACATAAACATTTTTATAATAGCAAAGAATTAGTTCTATTATCTTTTTCCCAATTTATACTAGTTGTTTGAGATCATTTAAAACTGGCAAGCTTTGTAATTTAGGTTATTTACTGACCTACTTAATCATTTCAATTGTTTACTACATTGCTATGGACCCATAATTTGGATGTAATTTCCAAGTTTAAATGTAGGAGAATAATATCACCAGTAGAAAGTGTCAAATTGTTACATATCACTTATGTTTTGATATTTCCTTTGTTCCATTCAGGAAAAAGGAAAAAAAGAACTCTTCTGATGCATCTTAGTTTGTGGGAAACTGTGGGTGGTAGTTTAAAAGGTGGTTAGAAAATTATCCCCTAAAGACATTTGAGGTTAAACAACTTTCAGAATAAGAATGGAACCAACCCAAAGGTATTGGAATGAGAGGGTGATGTGGGTGGTAAAGGTGGCTTGTGGCTACATACTAATTAGCATTGAATAAATTACTAATCAAATTTCCTTTTTCAAATGTAGATATGATTTATTCCAGGGAGGGTCTTGGTATAATTGACCTAAATATTGACCTATTTTTTCTATCTTTCCCAGTATCAAATAAGACTTGATAAATGGGAATTTATTAAGTGACTTCCCAAAAATTACTTCATTATTGAATTTATATTTTTGCTCAACCATAATGCATAGCAAATCCAATTACAAAACAATGTTGCAAAATGTCTTAAATTTTGTTTATAATAGTCTTGTGTTGGTATTGTAAATGTAAAGTAGTTTAGGACAAAATTTGGCCAATGGTAAGTGCTCAAAATATTTTAGCTGTAGATTCATCCCCATGTATAAAAGTGTACATTGCTATACATATGCATTTTAAAAGAGTGGTGTATTATATACCCAGAATAATTTTTTATTTTGCTTTATTTTTATCTGCTGAGACTTTTTTTAAAAAAAAGATTGTTTTTCATTATTTTCACAGAGAAGGGCAGGGAGGGAGGAAGAAAGGGAGAGAAGCATCAGCTTATGGTTGCCTTTCACCTGCCTGCAGCTAAGGACCTGGCTGGAGATGTGGTTGGCAACCTGACCAACCAGCCCTGACTGGGAATAGAAGCAGGGACCTTTGGGTTCGCAGGCTGGCACCTATCCACTGAGCCACCAGCCAGGGGTTACTTGCTGAGGCTTTTGAACATCAATTGTCATTATGTGAAATGAGTGCATAGATTTAAAAAAATAATTTTCTTTCACAATATATTTTAGAAATATGCCTATTTTCCTGGAATTAATTTAATCACATGAGTTTACATTTGAACATAAATCTGTTTTAGTATTAATTAATATATCTATGTTTGAATATTTTTGAAACATGTTCAATGCTGTCTTTCATTCATTACACCATCCAAAAATAACGAAAAAATTAAGTATTGAACACTAGACCTGCACACTTATATTTAAAGAATACCTTTTAGAAAACAAGTGACTATCTAAAGGATGAGACATATGAATAAAACTATTATTCTGTTGTTATAAGTGCTCAGCAGAGGTTTGTAAAAATTAGAACAAATCCTTTCTTAAGAAGTCTAGATGTATTCAAGGAAAAGAAGAGTTTGGAGGTTGAGTAGGATATAGAAGATGGTGATGAACAGATCTGTGAGGAAAAAAGCACGTTTCAAGAAATCTAGTCATTTTAAAATAATTTTGTGTATATATTTGCAATACAATTGCAAAAATTCCTTTGTTCAGTTACCTTTTGTTTAAGAAGATTTTGAACCTGAACCCTATAACACTTGAGAGCTTGCCCACTAATCCTTGGAGCAGAGTAAACTGTTAATATGGAGAAAGCTGGGCTATCATGTCTTTATTTCCCAGTTACTTGATAATTACCTGAACATTTCTAGACAATAAAAAGAGCCAAATAAAGACAATTAGACATTAGCAAACAGTTAGCAAACTTAATGGTATTTAGGCTTCAAAGAAATGTGAACCGAAGGTTTTAGACATGCAGTCTGGATAAGATGAATTCTAAACTAAGGTATTTAATTTGTACTTGCTACTTGGCAGTATTTTGGGGATAAAAATAAGCAAGGCCAATAAAATAAAACATGGAAATTGAAAGGAGCCAGGAATCATATTAGATAAATCAAATGAATCCAAAAGTTCAAGCTGATGATAAATTAGTATTAATTTGGTATGTTCAATATACAAAGGATCTTTAAGACCTTTTATTGCAAAGGTAACACATGACTACTATCTTAGCTTATATTGCCATAACTAAATACCATAGGCTGGGTAACTTAAACAATAGCAATTAATTTTTCACAGTTCTGCACGCTGTCAGTCTAAAATCAGGGCGGTGGTGTAGTCAAGTTGTGGGAAGAACTCTTTCTGGCTTGCAGATGGCTTCTTTCTTGCTGTGTCCTCATGTGGCAGAGAGAGAGAGCGCGAGAGAGAGAGAAGGAGAGAGAGAGAGAGCTCTCTATGTCTCCTTTAATAACAGCATTATCCATCATGACTGCTCCACTCTCAAGACCTCCTCTAAACCTAATTACTTCCCAAAGGCCTCATCTGCCAATATCATAACATTAGGGGAGGGGTTTCAACATATGAATTTGGGAGTGACACAATTTAATCTGTGGAAACCACCTAAAGTAAGGTTATCAGCACCAGTGAGCTAGTTATTTTAGGATGTCTTTGAACAGATGCTGGGGAGCTAGGAGAGGAAAATAGATGGGCTAGTGGAATCCCTGTTTCTTCACACTGCCTTAATGGTCATTGGCAACTCATCTGCCTGCCTTCTCTGAGTATTAGTTTCCTCATTTGAAAAATTAAAGGAATATTGATACCTACCAACAAAGTACTCAGTACTGAAAGAGATAAAGTACCTAAATGTATAAACAGTGCCTGATACAAGGAAAGCAGTAAATAAATATATTTTTTCTAATTTTTTTTACTGTATGTTAAGAAAGTAGTTAAAATGGATTCCTAGAATTTGAGAACTTCTAAAGACATTTCAAAAGTTTTTATCCACTTCATGTATCCGTTGGCAGTCTGTGAAGCTAAAAGTCTCCTGCATAGAAGAAACCATTACTGTAAAAACTCTCCTGTCTGAGATTTGTGTGCTGTTTTCTTAAATTAATGAAGCCTTCATTCATTCATTCATTTAGTCAGTTGGTTTTGTATAAATACTCTTTGGAAGTCAGGGTTTGATATTTTACTTGGTTTTCATTCAGGTTACAATATAAATACAACATGTCAACTAGTAAAAGATTTTGGACCTGAATCCTGTTCCTCTTGAGAGCTTATCCAATAATCCCTGGAGCAGGATGAACTGCTAATATATAGAAAGCTATTATGTCTTTATTTTCCAGTTACTTGATAATTACTGAACATTTCTAGACAAAAATAGAGCCAAATGAAGACAATTAGACATTGACATTTTTAGTTCTGGAAATGACATTCCTACTGAAGCAGTAGTGAAAGACCAAGAGAAGAAAGATAAAATAATCTTTTTGTATGTTAAATTATTAAAATGTCATACAAGCACAATAAACTCAGTATATTAAAAGCTTTCAAGACATAGTAGAAACTGAGAAAATAATTTTATTTTAGGATCATTCTAGATAACTGAACCTAAGGTTTTAAAGACTTCATTAGTATTAAAGAGAAATAAGCTTATTTTTAAATAGGTTATTATTAAATGTGGTACTAAATGAGTCAGAAAATAAACTTTTCAGTAGTTTTTTTTTTTTTTTTTTTTAGATTTTATTTATTATTTTTAGAGAGAAGGGAAGGGAGAGGCAGAGAGGGAGAGAGACATGAATGTATGGTTCCTTTCACCTGTCTCCAGCTAGAGACCTGGCTGGAGACCTGGCTTGCAACCTGGTTATGTGCTCTGGCCAGGAATGGAACCAGCGACCTTTGGGTTCCCAGGCTGGCACCTTATCCACTATGCCACCAGCCAGGGCCAACTTTTCAGTAATTCTTTTTTTTTTTTAATTTTATTGTTGTTGTATTACATCCATCCCCTTTTTGCTCCCCTCTGTCCCCCTCAGTAATTCTTAATGTGACAACTAAACATTTTGAAAAGAGTAATACAAACAATTTTTAATCATTTTCATATATAAAGAATGTCTGGTATAAATATATTTAAGTAATATTAACATTAAATAGTATTTTTCAGAAAGAACTATTCTGAGGTGGATATAATGCTTGCTAACATTTAAATATCATGAAGCGTTGTAATTTAAAATATAATTAAATTTGAAGATTCAACATTTGGAAAATTTTCCAATATAATGGCTACTCACATTTTAAAATATATCTATTTATTTAGATTACTTAGCCTGATCATGTAGGTACCTACAACATCACACAAATACTTTCTACCATCTATTTCTAATATGATATGGCATGTTATTAAAATCAGACAGCAGCCCTGGCTTAGTGGCACAGTGGATAAGGCTCAGGCCTGGGAACCCTAAGGTCAATGGTTTGATTCCCCAGCCAGGATACATAACCAGGTTGCAAGCCATCTAGGTCTCCAGCTAGGTCCATAGCTGGAGGGAGGCAAGTGAAAGGCAACCACACATTGATGTCTCTCTTCCTCTCTGCCTCTCTCATTTTCCCTCTCCCAAAAAATAATAAATAAAATCTTTAAAATAAATAAATAAAATCAGACAACAATATTTTTAATTGTTATCATAAATAAAGAGCTATTTTCATTCAGGTTAAGTTTAATGACCATCTAGTATTTGTATAAACAAAACACAATAATATGTATATATTTCAGTCATAATATATAATGATCTAGTTCTAAGGACTTTACATTTTTAAACAAACAAAAAAAACAAAAGAAAAGAAAAATTATGTTGTTAGAAAAGCAAGCTGTGGAATACTGATAATATTCCACTAGGAACACTGTATTTCATTTTCTAGGAAATTAATTCTTCCACCTTAATCATGTCTACAAAGGTTCATTATTATAGTAAGATATAAAGTTCAAAATTAAAGACGAATATTACGCAAATAATAATATGCCATTCGTTTCTCAACATTAATTCAAAAGAATTCCAAGACCTAAATACTTAATTTTAAGCGTTTATAAATGTTAAGTTATTTGTCATCAAAAGGGGAACAATGTATTTTTCTACTTTTTTGGAGATGTGACATTTAAAGGTGCCTGTACCAACCAGCTAGTGACATTGGATGATATTTATGTGAAAAGTAACACTCCTTTTTCTTATTCAGATGTTCGCATGGGCAAAGATGTTTTGTTTCTTTGTTTGTCTCTTTGAGTCATGTGAAAGAAATAGGATGGTATTTATCATACATTGTCCTTGGTAAGGGAAGTACAACATTTTGGATTGTTTATGGGTTCTAAGAAAGGCTGGTTCTGCTTGTAACACCTGAAAACTGTAACTTAGCTTCCAGGAACTTGTGATTTCTGTATCATTGTTCCTGACATTCGAAACTGGGCTTCTAAGCTAATTCCTTGTAGGAACTCTAAAGATGTTATCGAGTAACTTTAAGTGCTTTTTTCAGAGAATGAACTTGAAGAAAGACTTGTCATATCAAATCTAGTGGTTTTAGAAATTTACCAAGATTTGTTGTGTATCTGTAGTTAGAATGCAATTGATTTTAAAGATAGTACCACAATGAAAATAATACAAGATTTGGAGTTTGGAGATATGAGTTTGAACCCCAGTTCTTTTAATTACCATGTTGGAGAAGTTGCTTAATAAAGTTGAGCCTTGTAAGTAACAACATGAGGAAAAAAACACCTGCCTTACTTTTCCCACAAGGCCAGGCATTTTCACAGATCAAATGAGACAACACATGTGTGAAAGCTCTTAGTAAAACTTGAGCCATGTAAACATAAATGATACTACTCATTTAATGGATGTGATCTTGCTTACTGAGCACATCTAAAAGTTTAACCTAGCTATGCTTCTTCTTGGGATTTTATTCTGTGGTCTGTGATTTTGTTTATTGGGGGGCCACCACTAATTAAAGTGTGCTTGATGTTCATGCTGTTCACATATGTCCAGGTTTTTACCCATCGTCTACTGATAGTAATTCATGAACATTTAATATGTACAGTGAAAGTCTGCTACAGCCTGGCGCATCTCACAGCCCTTTAGCTCATGCTGGGCTTTCACAATGAAGCCTGCTGAGACAAAACAGTTTCACAGATTTCTTAGGGTGAGTTACTCTCCATTCATTCACGATAAACCAAATCCTAAACAATTCATAGCAAAAACAAAACAAAACAAAACAAAAAAAAACCTACTTAAAAAAAAAAGAATAAGAGAATAAAGCACACCGAATTTCTATGCAAACTCAAATGTATCTTTTTCTCCTAAAAAATGTGAATGAAAAACAAAGTAAAATAGAAGAATAATTATAAACACAGTGTTTCATAATAACACTGCTATTTTCCATTTATATTTTATTAAAAAAGATATGAAAAGTAAGTACTGTTACAAATATAGAAATACTTTAATTTTTCATTAGCTGAGGATAAAATTTATTTCTGGAAGTGCAAATATCAATATCAATTAAACAAGACAAACACAGTTATTTTAAAACCACAAATATTAATGAAACTAAAAAGAATACAGATATATCTCCCAATTTGGCTATACAACTTCAGTAAATAAGATCTTAAATTCCAAATCTAATATCATTTTGTTAGGTCAGTGCTCAGTGTAATCTCTGAATAACTGTTTATTTCATGACAAAAGAGAAAGTTATCTAAGCATTATACCAAATGAGTAACCCAAAACAGTCTTCATATTCTGGTGTGTAGGTTTAATGCCTTTCCACTATGTCAAGAATTAACTCGTAACCTGTAGGCAATCATGAATATGGCCCTATGACAGGTAGGAAGTGTGCCCCATGGAGATCCTAATAAATGGGAGGCAAAAATGAAGAATGAATAGCACATAGGATTCATTGTGATAAAAGCAATTTTAATACTATACAAATGAAGATTCTAATCTTTTTTGTTCTTTAAGATTTTATTATTTTTAGAGGGAAGGGCAGGGAGGGAGGAAGAAAGGGAGAGAAACATCAATATATGGTTGCCTTTCATCTACCTCCAGCTAAGGCCCTGGCTGAAGACCTGGCTGAAGACCTGGTTATATGCCCTGGCTGGGAATCAAACCAGTGACCCTTGGGTTCTCAATCCACTGAGCCACACCAATCAGGTGTGAAGATTCTAATCTTAAAAATAGAAATATTGCTGAGATTTAGTTTTTTTGAACTGTAAAATGAGCATAGTAATACATATTTTATTGGGAATCTATAAGGACTAAAACCTTTGTATAGTATAAAGTGGCTAAGATAGTGCTTGATAGAGAAAGTGTTGTCAATAGAAGCTACTAGGTACTTATCTTGGGAAAAGACAGGAAGTTAGACATAAACTATTTCTAGGATGTCCAAAACAGTTACTCTTGGCAGAAAGAAAGGACTTAATTTGCTCCAGGAAAATTAGGGTATATTTTTCTAAGTAACATATTCTTCTAGCTAGGTGTCACCTCATCCATATTCTAAATGGAGTGTAGGTAAAGAGTTCAGATTTCATATCTTGAGGGAAATGGCCTTGATATACCCTGCCATTGACCATATGAGGTCTGTCCTGAAAGTGTCAGCTGTGCAAACTTTTAATTAGACTGACATTGGCTTGATACTTTCAGGATAGGTCTCATATGCTAACGTGACAATGTTAGAATTCCTGGTGAGCCAAACTAAATAGTCATCCTGTATGATCTTTGAGTGGGCAACTCTTTGTTCCCCCCTTCTTTAACCTGATACCAAATCACAGTCCTACTTCATGAGTTTCTTTGCTACATAGGAAGTGTCTCCTCTGGTAAACACCTACAAGTTCCACAAGAAACAACATGGCCATAAAACTTAGTGCATTGACCTCAATTCAATGACAAAGATCTTAAGGGACAATTGGTAAATGCCACAGCTGCCTGACTCATTTCAGAAATAAAATGTGTCACAATAAATAATACATCCCTCACTATAATAAAGTTGCCACAAAATATTAGTAAAAGCACAAATTCAAGGAACAGGAAGATACCAACATTTGTTATAGACCCAACCAACCACAGTTGATGGTGCATAGAAAACTTTCACTTTAAAATTGATTTTCAAATTTCACTGAGGCTAGGAAGTAACTTATGTGTGGTTAAACATGCACAAACGATGTCTAAAAAGTGTGCCTGCTAGTTGATTGGCGGTAGAATGCTCACTCCGCACTGACAGTTTAGTTTACGATACTAGTGCGGCAAGACAGAAGGCTATAGGCCAAGCAGCAATGAGGGCCAGCAGAGCTGCATTCACGTTTTATATGTTGAATTTAATAATGTATTCTTCATGCTAAACAACATTCGGAAACTTATGTCATCTGATTTGAGATGTGATTTGAAAACTGCCAATATGTTAGGCAATCTGCTGCAAAATTGTCTATTTTCATTTTAGTACCTTTGCATCATCTTTAGCTCTGCTGTGTACTGAATTTTTTCATGCCGTCCCACTCAGCAAATCAGAGAGCTCAAACTTATGCTTCCAGTAGCAACAGTGTGCTAGAGGGATAATTTTAGCCACATTTTGAGGCCAGTAAGCAAAGGTAAATGTCAGCATTAGGGCAAACGCTAGGGTACATGTAAATAGTGCACCTGCTCAGAGAACCAATTAGATTATACTATAAAAGCAGGAGGAACTGTCTACCTCATGGGATTTCCAGAGTCTTGGGAATGCCTGTGCATTCCATATACTGGTGGCTAGTGCAGTAAATATTTCACTGGTAACAGTTCATTCTTTTCAGTTCTGTGTTTCCAAAAAGCCAACTCCAATGAAATATATGAAGTCTGTCCAGAAAGTATCAAGCCAATGTCATTCTAATTAAACCAGTATGTGTGGCTGATACTTTCTGGACAGACCTTATAAATACCACAGGAAGTGTTAAAAGATTATAAATTATACCCGACACATACAATTTAGTATGAATGGGCTATTAAAGTGAGTACCAAGGGACAATTTTCATTAGAGAATTGGTCAGACACTACTCTGAAGGAGAACATTGGGTTTTTGCATTACTGCCCCCTGTGCAGGGAGTTTGTAATGAACATTTCATTTTACTACTTCACTGTTCTGTTTGACTCACTGCCCAGAAGCTGGAGTTACAACCTCATTTGAGAAATCCTGTGTCTTCCTAGTTCTGCTATAATATTTGAGCTACTGACCCTGAAAGCTGAATTACTTAGATGCAATGGTTTTTAGTTGAGTCATTTCACTCTGGAAAGCAGTTGCAGTCCAGTAGAAAGCACAACCAAGTAATAACCAGTTCCATTATTGACTACCTGCAACACCATTTAACTATAACCAGTCAATAATAATGCTTCTGGACCCCAGCTCTGAATCGCATAAATGATCCTCCTTATGAACCAGGGTTATGTGCTCCACCAGTACCTTATGCTGCTGTACCACTGATCTGGATCCTTGACTAAACTTGATGTATAGATATGTCGATAACAACTGAATATACACATTGAAAATACAGACAATACAAAATATTATGTTGTATACATGTCATTTTCTCTTTGCTTCTGTTATAACTTGTTAAATTAGTTTGAGATGCATTACTGCTATTTTTATAACACAAATAGAAACAATTACAATCATCACAAAAATTCTGACCATGTTATATGAAACTTCATGGGGTTAAGGTTGAGAACTTACAAAATGACAATAAATGTAAAGGAGAAATAGGAATATATTATTGGAAATCGGTAAATGGAAGAAATGAGTAAAATGTAGAAGCAGACAGAAACTTATGGGATAACTTAAGGTAAAATGCCTGTGGGGTAGCATGAGACCAAGTAGAGACTTAGAAAATATGATATGCTCCAAGAAAGTTCATAAGAATAAAAATACAGCCCTGGCTGGTGGCTCAGTGAATAGGTGCTGGCCTGTGAACCCAAAGGTCACTGGTTTGATTCCCAGTCAGGGCACATAACCAGGTTGCAAGCCAGGTCTCCAACCAGGTCTGTAGCTGGAGGCAGGCGAAGGGCAACCATACTTTGATGCTTCTCTCCCTTTCTTCTTCCCTCCTTGCCCTTCTCTCTAAAAATAATGAATAAAATCTTAAAAAAAAAAAAAAAAAAGCCATGGTGTAAGATACATTTTAAGAGATAGTTTTATGACAGAAACATTAAAGAACAAGCTCATGGAATGTGTATTTAGTTTAGATGAGAATAAGTGACGTGAAACTTTTAACAATCATACAGAGAAGCCTTTCTGCAGAATTCATCAGATTCGGCAGAACCAACCAGAGTACTGGCAAATTATCTAGGGAAGAATGTTTTGCTAATTATATCTATACCAAAGTAGCCTTTGACATACCCTCCCAAACCATGCTAACATATAGATCAGAGTTTGTCATAGCTATCAAAAAATGATGTCTTTTACCAACAAGTGTGAAAGTTGTAAAACACAAATGCTTCATCGTATGACTACAATGAACTCATTATCTAAATAATTCAAACTTTCAGGCTGGAAGCAAAAAACCACTAGGACAGGTAATTGGACTAGAAAAATAAACACATGTTGTATTAGAGTAAGTTGAAAGAATATTTGAAAGATAGAAAAGCATGATTTTATTTACTAGGTACTGTGAGAATAAAACAGCTAATTATATGAATTCTATTTTAAGTAGGAATGAATGTTTTCAGAACTGTTACAGAATTTAAATATTCATTTATAACATTTCAGAACTGTTATAGAACAGCATAGAGTTAAAGGAAAAGCATTGAGAGAAAAAATGGGTGAAAAGGATCTGGAACCCAGATGATAAGGAATTATTTGCTAAACATAAAAGGAGTAAATTTCATGAAATAGAAATCAGTCTGCTGACAAAGACAGTGTCTTAGAGGAAAGCCAAAGCAATTGGTTGTCAACAAAAATAAATGTAATATTAATTGAAATATGTTCTTACTATAAGCAAAAGAGAGCTAGGAAGAGCTTTTAAGTTACACTATTTCCCATATTAAAAAAATATGAATATTAAATTAAATATTTAGGAACTCAGATCTTCTTTTGATTGTAATATTTTTGGTTAGTTGGTTGATTGGTATTTTGGAGCTCTTAACTAGGATGGTTCTGGTTTGCAATACCTTCTATGAGAAAACAAGGGTTTCCTACACAGTAGTTTTATTTTTGCCTAGTAATACTTCAATGTAAGTAACTTTCCTATAAATTGAAAATCTGGTATGTGACAATTGTTCCTGCTTTTTAGTTTAGAGGTTTTGAGTCTGTTACTCATCTGAGCAGTCAGATGTCTTGTTTTGTCTTTGATACCAATGAAACTGAATCTTTACTGATGCTAAAATTCTGTGCACTATACAAATCTGTGAAAATTAAAAAGAACTGAAGATGATCCATTTTCTTAGCGTATGTACTTTTGGAAGTCTGGACAAGTAGGAGTGTATTTAAAATGCAAATATTATACTGAGATGCTAAAATAATTTACATTCTGAAACTGCAGTTTAAATATAATTGCATTACATGAAAGCATAGTTGGGTTTATCGTGTGATATAAATTTGGTTTATTTCTTACAGATTTATGGTTACTAGAATTTTGTTTTGATCTTGTAGTATATACGGAAATTTCAAAACCATCTCTTATAATTTGTGAAGCTTTAACAGCAACATTTGTAAACACAAGGGGATGTTTTCACTTTTTAGTAGGGGAAGAGCAGATGGTTGGGATTAAGGGAACCACTCCCTCGTGTTTAATAATGCAGGAGGGAAGGCAGTAGCAAGCTAACTTTTCACCAAGAGAGAATAATTTTTTAGAGCATCAGCTGGATCTTTTCTAGCTAGAATAGAGCCTCTTCAGATGTGTACCATCTGCATGGGAGTGAGTCACAGCAAAAGATCTAATAATACTTGTAAAAGACAGTTTGTTCCCAATGAGTTCTATCTAGAGAAAATACTTTCTATATTTGATAAAAAGGACTCGTGAGAAGAAATCTACTTAGAAGTAGAGGACTTGTGGATAGAAATTCAGTCAGACAAAAAATAAAAAATAAAAAAGACCAGCAATCAAATATTTTTTTAAATGGCAACTTTTTGCAAAATATAGACTAATACAATAGAAAAAAACCTGATGATTTTAAGAGAGATTATTTAAGTATAATTTAATATATGAATTTAAGAGCCATCTTAGAAAAGTTTTAGAAAAAAATAAATTTTGTAATATCAATAAAATTACAAATGAATTCAGTATATTATGATTGAAAACAAAATATTAGTCAAGTGATATATTATCATGTAATGCAAACACTGAGACACCAGAAAAATTATACATAAATGAAGGGCTCTTAATGAACATAGCTATTCATAGTAATTGATTTTTACAAAGAATTTGATATGCTGAAGATCAGGTGATTCCCTCAACACCTAGCTTTGTATCCACAACTAGGAAAAATTCAATGCCATTGCCCCCATTAATGGCTGTCCCAGTTCAGTTGTTCAACATCAAATGTTTTTTTTAAGATTTTATTTTATTATTTTTAGAGAGAGGGGAAGGGAGAGAGGCAGAGAGGGAGAGAGGCATTGATGTATGGTTGCCTTTCACCTGCCTCCAGCTATGGACCTGGCTTGCAACCTGGTTAGGTACTCTGGCTGGGGAATCGACCAACAACCTTTGGGTTCTCAGGCCAGAGCCTGCCACCAGCCAGGGCTTCAACATCAAATTGTAAAAGAGCCACTTTCAAACAGTCAATGACATGAATCAAAGAAGAAAACTATAACCACCAAAATCAGTAGCCAAAAGAAATTTGGCCTGAAGGAAACACAAGTTGGAGGCTAGAATTTAACTCTTTTTCATAGTCTGTGTCAGCAATGTTTTTATATCTAGGCCTTCAGATACAAAAGAAAAAGCATGTGTTGTCATGAGTATGGCAGTTTTATAGCCATGGATTGAGGCAAGGGATTAACTGAAGAAATGGCCTTAATGAGAATTTAATAGGTCTTAGATTTAAAACAATCAAACAAACAAACAGTTTGTTCATAGACCCTGCATTCAGTCCATCTGCAAGGGCTTCACCAATGGCCATTGTCATATGGCTTTTTGGCTCCAAAGAGTATTCCTCCCTATTTCATTTAATCATGGCCTATCTATGCTTCAGTTTTATTTTTTCTAGATATACAACCTAAACTTAGGTTTTTAAAAATGAGATCCTGTTTGTTTGAAAGTCTAAGCATAGAATTAGGGGTTAGGGTGGGGAATGAGCTTCTTTTAGCCCTTGAGTGCAAATTCTGCCAATTAACATTCCAGAGCCTTCGTTTCTTCATCTCTAAAATGTTATCAATATACCAACCATTACAATAGTTAACATAGCTGTATACTTGGCCTTTGTGGGGATTCCTATGAAACCTTAGACCATTTATTTGGTATGAACAAAGGAATTGTTCAAGGGCTCTGCAAATACATATGAGTATGTGACATTTCCTTTAGGCAGATACACATATCTAAGACCATGAGTGTAGTTGCAGTTAATAAAATAAAATTTACTAATTTCTAAGATAACTGACATAAAAATAAGCATGTTTAGATGTTGTCAACTGTCTGATGTTCAAATAGGAATTCTGTACTTTAGAAGGTTTTGAATCTTTACATTATGGAGTCTAAGCAGGAAGGAATCAAATGAGAGGATTTGCATTATCTGTTAACTGGGTCAAGGACTCTTTCCAAACACTTGAAATAATTCTCATTGTTACCCCTTTCCTAATACGAATAAAGGAAGGCACAACTGTAGAAACACAATAGAGATTTATTTCTGTTAATCATTAGACAAATTAATGTAGGTTAATTGAAGATTAGCACTCCAGCTATATCAGCAGACTAGAATGAAGGGAAAAGAGTAAAGCAGATTATTGTTAAATATCCCAAGTATGTATTTTAATCTTGACTGTTTTTGGCTACCTGTTTGCTTATGTAAATTCACACAAACAGTAATTATAATATCACACTTCTCAGCCTTGATCTTTAAAATATATAATCTTTAAAATGTAAAATGTTGCATAGATATTTAAAGGTCTTTTAAAGATCCTCCATTTGTTTGGCTCAAAGCCTTGAGTTTCATAATGTTAGCGACACTGGTTTCTGACTTAAATAGAATTAGGAATATTCAAATATAAAAAGCCCAAGGTTTAATCAACTAAAATGGCTTTATCTATTTAAATGAAAGTATAAAAAAGTAACAGGGAATTAAGTGGTCATTTAAAATATGATAATTATATTTTCCACATTTTAGACGGAAGACTGTAGGTAGCTGTTTTGTTGCTCAGAAGTGGCTGGCAGGATGTGAATGATTAAAATTAGAAATGTTTTTAAAAGTCAGGAACAAAGTGATAGGACCAATGCTGTGTGTTATAGTGTATGTGTGTATGCATACATATTCATGTTGTGTTTTTGAAATAAAAATAATATCAAAGAGATAATGTGTTTCCATTTAAGCTTCCATTTAAAGATGATAGGGGTGTAAGAAATATGTGACTAGAAATGTAACAATATAGAAAACCTAGAATAATATGTTACCACTACATTATTAGGGTACCATTTTTGTGTTTTCATCAACAAGGTATGTTTTCTAAATGTTGTGTTCCTCAAACTCAATGACAAAGAGACTAGCTTCTAAATTCTGTTTTATTTAAAATATTATAACTTGGGGCTGTGGGTTCATACATTAGCTATGCTGAAAGTATGCTTGTTACTACTTGGCACTGTCAGTTTTAATGCAGCTTTTGTTGGCTTTAAACACTGAAACAAATAGAAAACAATCAGGCTCTAGTGGCCTGGAACCTGGATAGCAGCCCAGCTTTCATTTATTAGGACTCTGGAAACAGATTTAAAAGGGGAAAATTTTCAAATCTACTTTCAGGTTATTTTTAACAAGTACTTCTCCCAAGGATCTCCAAACTCTTTTTAACTCACATTTATTCTGCTGATTGATAACATAAATTGTAGTAGGAAATAATGCATTTCAGGACTGAAGTGTCTATTCAAATTATTCTTGGGTCTGAATAGAGCACCAGTATTTATACATGATTGATAAATCATAGGGGTTTATTTATTAGAATAGCAGCTGCTGTTGGGTATGCAGGTACATGCCCTAATATTCATCTTTAGAAATCTGTTATTTATAGTATTCACTGGCCTTCTCTGGTCCCTGAAAATCTGCTGAACGTTCTAGTATCATGAGTGAAGGACATGATTAGATTGGCAAAATACACAAACAACATACAGAAATACTATATATTTGATTGTTGTGTTATTTCTATAGTTCTCTCAATATTTGGAGTGTCTTAATCTTACCATTCTATGAATGTCGTTTAGGTCAGGGCTTGTGAGAAATTAGTTACAGTCACACTTGGTGAAGTACATATAAATGATTAGCTACTGTGCATAGTGTTAAGTAGTATTCCCGTAAGGTGAGTTCAAGTATAAGAATTGTCCTGCTTTAAACACTTCAGATCCTGAGTTATAATTGTACAATAAAAGATAAAAGTGGTAATAAAAATAAGAACCTCATGCAGTTCTTTCATCTTCTCTGTGAGCAGACTGGAGCCGTGCAGCCTGTGCTGAACATTTCCCGATGTAGATCATTTCATTTTATCCACTGATTTCTCTGTTCTAGTAATTTCCTCTTCTAGAACTGCAATATACATTGCTTGCTTATAATTCTAAAGAAATAATATTTAAGCCAAAATGTTGTAATTCACCCTTTTAATAAAATCATTAAGCAAATGTTTATCTTCAGTGATGAGGTTTATTGGTATTGCATTTTATTTTCTTTTGGCTAGGAAGCTCTGGTATATGAAAAGAAAAACCCTATCTTTGTGTTTAGAATTTTGTAAATTATTAAAGCTAATATTGAAATATAAAACTAACTTTATCATGTGTATTTATATTTCCAACACTAGACTGGATTCCTGAAATCACCATATCAAGTTATTTGTTGCATTTTTCAATCTAAAGTAAATTTGCTGCTTTTTAAAGTAATTGCTTTTTAATGTTTTATAGGATAATTAATTTACATTGCTTATTTTAGGCATATTTATTTATCTGCAAAATAAATATTATTCATTTTTGACCCACACCTATGTCTGTGACTCTATCTTCCTGTTGGTTTATTTATATATTTTATTTTATTATTTTATTTGATTTTCTAAACATTAAGGTCTAATAGCATAACATTTGAAATCTCTTATGAACCAGACTTCCCACCTTGATCTGACTGTATCACTAAGGGACCAAATGGCTACACCAATCACATCTGGAGTATTTTCAGGTAAATTCAGATCATGAGTTCTGCATGTAAGGAGCTAGACTGCAAGCTAATCACAAATAAAAACCTGAACAATCAACTATTTTTTGGATTCAAAAAGGAGGGGTGGACACAGGGGCATGTGCTCCTCCCAGGAATGGAGAGAAGCGCATTTAGGGGGCTGGGGTTTACCTAAGCGAGACTCACAAGTCAGAACCCCCTTGACAGGCTGCAGGGTAAGAAAATGTCAACTGTAACTGTTGGAGTATGGGTGCATAGAACAGAATCATGCAAGAGTGGAAGACTCCAGGGGGCCTTAGAGAATTGTGAGATTTACCTCCAGGACATTATTCAGCCATGAAAAAAGAAAATCCTGTAATTTGTAGCAACAGGAACAGACCTTGAGGACATTATGATAAGTGAAAGAAGCCAGGTAGACCAGGACAAATACTGCATGGTACATTTACATACATAATTTTTTAAAAGTCAAATAGACTTTAAAGAGAATAAAAAGTAGTTGCCAGGGGCTGGGGTCAAGGGAAAAAGAGGTTATAGGCTTTCACCTATGAGATAAATAAAGTCTGAGATTCTAATGTAAAACTTGGTGACTATAGTTGATAACCCTGTGTTACATAATTAAAATTTCTAAGAAAATAGAACTTAAATTCTCTCTCTCTCTTTATATATTATATATAATATATAATTTTTTTCAGACAGCTATCAAACCATCACCACAGTCAAGCTATAAGTGTGTTTTTCTAATTATGATAAATGCATTTAACATGAGATCTGCACTCTTTACAAATTTTGTTAAGTGCCCAATACTTTATGATGAACCATGTTTTACAGCAGATCTCTAGAACTTACGCATCTCACATAACCTTAACTTTATACTCATTGAATAACAATTCCCCATTCAAAAAAAATAATGTGCTTTTGA
This sequence comes from Noctilio leporinus, assembly GCA_004026585.1. Classification (NCBI taxonomy): domain Eukaryota; kingdom Metazoa; phylum Chordata; class Mammalia; order Chiroptera; family Noctilionidae; genus Noctilio; species Noctilio leporinus. The sequence goes on along the minus strand of PVIW01001358.1, from coordinate 162,926 downwards.
ACATTTGACCTCAGATGAGATTCTATTTAGAAAGTAGAAGCCCTCACAAGTGAAACTTCACAAGGAAAGGACTACAGTGTTCTATTTCTAAGACCCTTTTTCCAGCTCTGAATCAGAACTCAAAGGACATTTGTAGAATTAATAGATAAATCAATATTTCAATGAAGTAAGGGTCCCGTTTGATCCTTTATTTTCAAATGTAAGGCAATAGAGGAGTTAACACACTTTGAGACTCTTCTCAGCCTGGAATCCATTTCTGCTTCTCTGAAAACTGCCCTTTGACCTCCAGGGTTTGGTTCCAACAAAGTTCTTTATCTGCCTCTCTGTCCTTAGCTAATCAGTCTTTGTATCCCAACTGCACCCACCCAGTTTTCATCTTGGGGATTGGGTGCTGGTAGTTCAGCTAGATGTCAAGTTAGAAATAATGCAAAAGCCATATTTTACCTTGTGAACTGAGACCTACACACTGAAGAAAAAAAAAAAATAGAAACAAAAACCAGATGGAGATCTGTGGTTTTCCAGTCGTGACTCCAGGTTCAATTGTTTCGATAGGAAGTTAAACTGCATTCACTAGCATGAGGCATTTATATTCTTATAATAAATTTTTCTGTTTTTCTTTTTCTTTTTCCTTCAAGGTAGTTTATTTTGGTTTGTCTTAATTGAAACCAAGCAAGTTTCAACTGATACAATGAGACTGGAGTATTTTTTCCATGTGCATTTAATGGCTGAGAAGATTGAAATTTAGAAAGGTCAGGCTTTGTGCATGCAAAGAAAAAGGCAGTGATAATATCTTTTTTGATCATTGCTTTTTATATTGTACTGTATGTCTTTGTACCAAATTTAAAAAGTAACCTAAAAAAGTTAACAGGGACAAACAATTTAAAATATATTGAAAAACCCTTTGCCCAGTTTCACTAAGGGGAGAACAGTAAGACTCATGCTAATGAGCTATGATAGCAGGCCAAATAATTATTTGTTTAATAAAGCATTTTAAAAAATAATGCACTGAAGAAAGAGCCAGTTTTGTGTCTTCCCTTAAAGATAAAGTGAAAATTGATATTTTAACAAAATATTTAAAATCTTTGAAATGTTACAGGATATCTAGAACTATATAGCCCAATATAATAGTCACTAGCCACATGTGCATATCTGATTTAATATTTTAATTTATTATTAATAACATTGATTAAATTATTAATTAAAATAATAAAAGATGCATTTATTCTTCACTTACATAAAGGAAATTTAAATGAGCAATAACTTCCTGTAGCTAGTGGCTAACACATTGGAAAAGTCAGATCATAGAATATTTTTATCATCTCAGAAAGTTCTACTAGATAGTGATGACCTAGAACAATATTGCCATTGATACTTCAATATTGTTATTGACACAATAATTCTAAATTCATCCCCAAACCATGATTTCAGATTATAACACAAAATGTTGATATAATAAAAATGTATTATACCTAAATTTTATTAAATACCCTTCAGTGTTGTATGCTTCATTTTTTGTGTTTATAGCACCCAATATGAGGTATTTGTTATTATATGTACCTTTGTTTCCTTTACCCTACTTTGATTTATTAATCTACTTAATATACTCTTCACATAAACTGGAATAGACCACAAACTGCAAAAATTTTCTTTATATGTTAATTATAACTTTGTATTGCCCAGGACTCTAGTGATATATGAGAAAGAGATAAGATATAATGCATATGCCATTTCTACAAATGTACACAAGATTGTCAAGAGATAAAAACTCTTTCTATAAGGAATAACTCTATACAAGGAACTTGACAATCTCTCAAATTCATATGGTACTTAAAGGAAGAATATCATCTTAAATTTATTAAATATATTTAGCACTACAGTAATGCTTGAATAATGCAAGGTAACTGCCTTAACTGCTTCCTTATATAGGCACAAATCTTAAATGTTGTTTATTAATGCAAATCTGTATATAATGTATGTAATGTATATTACATACATAATATATAATAAATATAAGATATATATTATAGTTTTGAAACTCTTATTTTTCTTCTACATCCTGTCTATTTTTATGTAACACTGGTATTTTAGTTTCTAACTCTCCAAAAATTGCATGATAGTAGAAAACAAATTATCATATCAGTTATAATGTTTTTATATGTATAGAAGCCAGAAATCTCTGTTGTAAAACTAATTATTCTGCCCTGTCTGGTATGGCTGAGTGGATTGGCGCTGGCCTGCGAACCCAAGGGTCGCTGGTTTGATTCCCAATCAAGTCACATAACCAGGTTGCAAGTCAGGTCTCCAGCCAGGTCTGTAGTTGGAAGCAGGTGAAAGGCAACCATACAGTGATGTTTCTCTCCCTTTCTTTCTCCCTCCCTGCTCTTCTCTCTAAAAATAATGAATAAAATGTTTTAAAAATAGAAAATAAACTAAATATTAACTTCAATTCCTGATACATAGACAATGCCACAGGTACTCAATCAGGCTGTTAGAATGTGCTATTTTGAATTATAATAAAAGACATTTTTGTAAAAAGTGTATCTTAATAAGTGAAGCTATCAGAAAGATTTATTAGGCTTCTATAAAAACATTAAAGCAGCAAAGTTGATTAGAGGATTTTCCCCCTTCTTGATAAAAACAATACAAATCTAATTGCTGCATACTAAAAATTCTAATAAGGCTATTTTTCATAACATATTTAATATTCTTTCGAGCCATCTGTTAGTTATTCACTTTGGAAATAAGGTATAAATGCTGTGATACTTTAAACATTTACTTTTAATATTTGTAGATAAGGGGTTTGGATTAAATTAAAATTACAGTTTTCCTTATGGTAACATAATTTTGATCCCTTCCAATATAATTTTAGATTATATATCCTGGGCCTAGCCAGATGGGTGTTCTGACCTGATTCTCCTGGGCACCTTGGGAGATGTTTTTGGAGATATAAGACTGGCACTATGGTAGATATTCGTAAATGTGACTCCTCTGACATTGTGCTGATTTTTATTGTCACCGAATCAACTTTTTTTTTTTTTTTAAGATTTTATTTCATTATTTTTAGAAAGAGGGGAAGGGAGAGAGGCAGAGAGGGAGAGAGACATCAATGTATGGTTGCATTTCACCTGCCTCCAGCCACAGACCTGACTGGAGACCTGGCTTGCAACCTGGTTATGTGCCCTGGCTGGGGAATCGAACCTGAGACTTTTGGGTTCGCAGGCCGGCACCTTATCCACTGTGCTACCAGCCAGGGGTTGAATCAACTTTTTAACAGAAACTTAAAAAGTTAGATTCTAGTTTGACTTCAGCATTCATGTTGGATTTTAATCTTGCTTAGAGACTCATAGGCCTTCCCGTCAAACCAAAAACAAAATTAGAGACCTGGAAATTGGAGGCTGCCCTGAAATTCACCTAAAAATCAGCACTCTTTCCCAGTCTCCTCCAGCATACTTAAAATATCTTGCATTTTTACAATTAATATTTAGAAGATTTTAGGCAGCTTATATTTATCCATTTTCTATCCATTAATAGCTCTTTCTGCATATTCCATTGTAAAGCACTGAATGTTCCACATGAGGAGCAAAATGACCCATTGACATGAGCTACAGGTGCAACTGAGGGTATCAGTGAGGTAGGGGGAGAGAAATGGAGAGCAAAGGGGAGATATTGGGATAACTGTAATAGAACAACAATAAAAAGAAATGAAAAATAAACTTTTTAAAAATAATTTTTATAAAAGCACTAAGATATAATGAAAAGATCACTTCTCTGATAATTAGACACCCCGAAAACTAGCTCTGGTATATGTCTATTTGAAGAGCCATCTCTCAAAGATACTTATTGACATAAGTATATTATTATTACGTGCCAGCCTTTCTGTACTAGGTGCTGATGACTCATCAGAAGATAAACAAAGCCCTGCATTCGATGAGTTTACATCCTAGTAATTATCTTGTGAAAAATGCTTAGTTTCTGTGTATCTATCTATCCTCTAGCTAGCTAGCTAGCTATCATCTATCTTTACTTACCTACATACCTATCTAAATAGATATTTTAATGCAAAGACATTATCAGTATGTATAGAAGACTTCTATAATATCTCTAAGAAAATGTTCATTTTGTTTGTTGGATTTTACTAATCAAACCATATCGAACAGCTTCGAGTCCTATTGAACTTCCTACTTCAAGTGCCAGTTTGTACAAAGCAGAACTATTGTCTCCAGGTTTGCTCTTATGTATTGCACAAAAGCATTGCCTTTTCTTTATGGTCATTCTGCATTTCGGGCAGACACCTGATTTGTTATCCACCTCAGGGTTCTTTTTGTCAATGTAACACATTCATTTTCTTGTATTCTTTGAGTCCCTATCTTTTAGAATCACTTGCTATAAAACTTCTATTTATTATAGAGCAATGGTTAGCAATTACTCTGTGTAGAAGCCATTATTAGGACTTGGATATCTTTTAAGGACTGAGTTATAACATTATATTGTAGTTTGAATTATAGTCTTTTGACCTGCCATGGATCTTAAAGATCACCTAGTAGCATCCTATAATTTCAGAGTGTTTAACCATCTAACAAAAGGTCACATAGATACTTGGTAGCAGGGTGGGAGCACTGTCCAGATTCCAAACTCTTTCTATGTTCTTTCTATGCACAAAATCCTCATTTATATGCATTAACATCATCCCTCCTTATGTCTCTCTCTCTGCTCCTAAGGTTAACAATGACAATGTACTGCTTTGGCAAAGTTTGTGATGTATGCTAACCATGTTGACCCCCACAATTATTTTCTGTCAAAATTATATTCTCTAAAATATTCACATGCTTTTAAAAAATTAAGTTAGTAACACAGTTATTATTAGAATCAAGAATAAAAGGATCTCAATTGGCTTTAGATGAACAAAAGTCTGATGAAAGTAAGCTTCTTAAAGAACAGCAAAAATGACCACAAAATTTATCAACTATTTTAGGAAGCTCATAACTGATACTCTCCAATATCATTATTTTATTCTAACTCACATCAAGAGTTAGCTGAATTTAACACAGGATAATAAAAATATTTTAAGTTCCCAGAAACTATACAAATAATGATTTAATTTTTTTGCTTTACAATGTTTCAGGACGTGTCTGGAAATTTTAAAGAGGTTTGGTTATTTTTCCCAATGGAGGAAATGAAAATATTTTAATTCAAAAGTATATCAATAAAATCTTAAGCATAATAAAAATATTAAAATCTTGGTGCAACCCTGTTGGACAGTAAAACTTAGTTAATATATTCTTTTTTACTTTTAAATACAAATTATTGCTTGGTAGGTGCTACTTCGTAATAACTTTTACCCTTTCAAGCATCTTTATATGCTTGAATACAAACATGTGGCCTTTTTCTTCATAGCAATTAAGAATTCTAGATACACCAAAAGCAACATATGAACAAGTAAGAAAAACAAAGAAACAACTACTCATAGACACAGACATCAGTATGGTGGTTTCCAGCAAGAAAGGGGTGCGGGGAGTAGCAAAAGGTAGAGGAAGTGTAGTGTATAGTGACCAAAGAAGATTTGACTTTGGGTGGTGGGCACACAATACAATATACAGACAATGTGTCATAGAATTGTATACTTGAAATCTATATAAATTTATTAACTAATGCCACTCCAATAACTTTAATAAGAATAGAAAAAAAAAAAAATTCTAGCACCCAGTGTAACTTTAACAATCATAGATTAATTCAGACAGTTTTGGATGAAGTAGCTGAAGTAGGTCCTAAGGGATTAAGTAAAACACTGACATCCAAAATCACTAGGACTAATGAAAGGAAGTATTTTACTTTTTACAAAGAGGATTGATAGTATAAGACTACTTATGCTTTGTATCTTTGTGAACTTCTTAGAACTTAAAATGTGCATCTAGAAGATGTTAATTAAGAAATAGGATGCTAAAGTTAGGCAGTTTTCTAATATCTTTTTAATTCACTGTATGCTCTATAGCCTTTTTAAAATACTGTTAATTCTTAGGATACCACAATAAACAAATACAAATATAGTACAAAATGTTTTTTGAATTAATATGAATTATTAACAATTTCTATTCAATTGCCTCACTGCTGTACACATTAATGCAGATGATTTGGAGTTTATTCTATAGAATTGTAAAGATTAATCTTACCAACCTATTTAAATTTACTTCTAAAACTGAATGGAAGGACAAATTAGGTAGAAAATAACAATGATAGTCACATCACTTGACTTTTGAGTTCAGTTTCATTGACATGATCACAAAAATTAGAGGATGTGGAGATAGAAATAAACAGAAATAAATCCCCCCCCCAATCTTTGCCTTTACACATATATATGTATATATATATATTTACAGGTACTCATATATCTCTATCTATTCTGTCACCTGTTTACCTATCTTTCTGTATTGAATGGCTGCAAATAATGAGTGTACTGTACATGTGTACCTGGGTATGTCATTTGCTCTCAAATGAGATATAGGAGATGGTAGGACAGTGTGACAATTAGATCTATCTTGAAATACTATTTTTGAAATATGACTACACATTCTATATTAATTAGATGTGCATAGATATTTCCTGTGGCAGAACATTTTTATCAGAAGGGCTTTTATATTAAAATATTATTTTGCAGTCATGACACTTTAACTCATGTCAATTATTTTTCAGAATATCACACATAATATGTTATTTCTTTATTCAATAAAATGTTTTTGGTTTTATTATTTAAATAATTCCAATTTTAGATCAACTCACAGATTCCAATTAAAATCATCCTATTTGTAGACAAAAAAAAAAAAAAAAAAAAAAAAAAAAACCTTTCATCAAATCTTCTTTAATTTCTACTAACTTTTTAAACTTTTATTTCCAGGTAAATGTTCATTTGAATGTTTATTTATTTTTCTTATCTGGAGCATATCCTTATGCTTTCTCTTCTCTTTCAGAATTATTTCTTTGTATTCATTTTATGTATTAGCCTCAGTGATTTTCATGAGTCTATTGTTCATATTCATATTCCCTTTAATTGTGTCAATTTTTCTATTTCTGTTTCCTTTACTTGTTATGGCCACATCTTATATTTATGTATTTAAATTTATTTACAAAGAAGTGTGACTTAAAACTGGTGCAACGTCAGTTGAAATCTTGGAAGGGCCAGAAAAAATTCAAAGCAAGTCAAATTAAAACTGTCAGCAGGAAACAACTTCAAATGGCCTTTCTTTTCAGTGGCTACTGTTGTATTTCAAACTTTCACTTAGAATTAAAAGCATTTATGATTAAAGGCTTTCAGTTTTGATTTTTCATTAAAATGTAGCAATGTAAGTCTGTTAATGCTACAAAGGTAAATTTGTTTAAGAGTATACAGTTGGGGATTTAAATAAAATGTGGTTATTTAAAACCCTCTTAATTTATGTTCCGATACTCCCTGCTGTTAGGACCTGTTCCAGAACTTAATTATCTTGATAACCATTATAAAAATCTGTGAAAAATTACCCTAGGAAATATAAGAACATAATTTAGGACAAAAAGGTTTTAAATTAACTGGCTTTTGCTCAATGGAGTTGTATCAGACAACCTTTACTTTGTAACTGAATATTGATTTAAAGAAAAATAGAAAAATATTACAGAAAACTTAATTCATTTTTGCAAAATAACTTGTACTCTCCACATTCCGTATCAAATAACAAATCATATAGCATAATGTGAAAACTTGGATTGTTCTCTTCTAGATTTGCTATTTTATATAAAACTTCAATTTATTCGTTAAAGTTTAAAAAGAACATGAATCTTCCTCAGCTTGCTTACTGATCATGTGATTTAAAATACACACACACACACACACACACACACACCCCTGCTACCAAATATATACTGTGCATCATGTATCAAGAATATAGGCCCTGCTTGGTGGCACAATTGATAAGGCGCCAGCCTGTGAACCCAAAGGTTGCTGTTTGGATTCCCAGGCAGGGCACCTAACCAGGTTGCAAGCCAGGCAGGCCTCCAGCCAGGTCCGTAGCTGGAGGCAGGTGAAAAGCAACCATACATTGATGTCTCTCTCTCTCCTCTCTGCCTCTTTACCTTCCCCTTTCTCTAAAAATAATAAAATAAAATCTTAATAGAATTATATATTTTTTCTTTTTTTTAAAGTTAATCCATATGAAGTTTGTGTGCATGTGTGAATGTAGGCAATATTTGAGTCTCATATTTACTATGTTTCTATATGTAATAGGTTGCTTATATTTGATATGCATGTAACAGATTAATCTAAATTCAATAGGAGAACTCTGAAGAATAACTGGTGGAAGTGTCAGCAACACCAGTATCAAGATCAGCTAAGGCATTTTTAGATGTGACATTTTACAATTAATTCTGGCAAAGGTGTTCAGTCACATTATCCTTTCAGCATAATTTGCATTTGACCCTTGAAAGTATTCACACTTTTGCATTTCAAACTCATTGTTTTTGAGAAACTATTTTCTTCTGAATCTCCTAGATATCTAGTGTCACTTTTGCAGTGTTTGCTTTTCCTTCTTTTGGTGGTCATTTTTTGTACTAATTTATACAATCAGGGTTAAGAAAAGCCCTTTTATCCACAGGTTATATTGTTTATGATAGTATGAAACATGTTGCTCTAATAATTTTGATTACATCCTGTACCCTACTATATGATAAATTTCTTAACATCAAGAACAATATTTATCTCATGTTTATATACTTAGCACCTAGCACGATTGCCACATAATGGACCCAAAATATGTGTTGAGACCCTGAGTGAATAAAGAAGTCTCTCAACCCTGAGGTTGAAGCAGGCTGAAGCTCAGTTCCCAGGATGTGTTTCCACCAACACTGCTATTGCCTTTCCCTAAGCAACATGGCAGGCATGGTCTTTGGGTTCCTGTTCAATTCCTTGACTTTGCAAATGAAGGTTTTTATTTTATTTTTATCCAGAAGTTCTCAGCCAATAACCTTTGCTTTTTTTTTTTTTTTTTTGTCAATTTCAAGAGTAAACTCATGTGTCAGCTTATAGAATTCTATCAGCTGTCTTGGATAATTCCCTCAGGAACTCACTTGTTACTGAACTTATTTTTTTTCTCTCTTCAGGGGAACCAGAGGGATTGTGTGTACTGTTTGTCATTAACCCCTTTTCACTGCCTCAGCACCTGGTCAATTTTAGTTTCCTTAGGACTTTTTTGTTTTCTTCTGTCCTTGGGTGTGGTCTGATTTCATTGTAACCTGGACAGTTGAATTTCAAGTGGTATACTTAAAAGCATGTTTTAAAAGTTTTATGCATTTTTTAAAATTCGGTCTTCAGCCCTGGCTGGCGGCACAGTGGATAAGGCACCGGCCTGTGAACCCAAAGGTCACTGGTTTGATTCCCCAGCCAGGGCCACATAACCAGCTTGCAAGCCAGGTCTCCGGCCAGGTCTGTGGCTGGAGGCAGATGAAAGGCAACCATACACTGATAGCTCTTTCCCTCTCTGCCTCTCTCCTTTCCCCTCTCTCCAAAAATAATAAATAAAATCTTTAAAATATATAATAAAATAAAATTTGGTCTTCAAAATTAAACAATACAACTAAAAGTGAACTAGACTTCTTAAGGACTCTCTTCTCATCAAGACAACAATTATCTGCTAACCATTGCTATGTTCTTAATGCTCATCTTAAAAGGCAAATATTTTATTTCTAGGTTTCTCTTTCTTTGTGATATTTTAGTTATGAAAACACTGAGATTAAGAAAATATCTTTTATCCCTGGCTGGTGGCTCAGTGAATAGGTGCTGGCCTGTCAACCCAAAGGTCGCTGGTTCAATTCCCTAGCCAGGGCACATAATGAGGTTGCAAACCAGGTCTCCAGCGGGTTGTAGCTGGATGAGGGTGAAAGGCAACCATACACTGATGGTTCTTTCCCTCTCTGCCTCCTTCCCTTCCCCTCTCTCAAAAAATAATAAATAAAATCTTTAAAAAACAGAAAAAAGAAAATATCTTTTAAACCATTTCTCCCCAGTTAAACAAATTAGAATTGTGCTATGAATAGTTAAAATGCATTATTTTACTTTTGTTTTTCTGGTTTTCTTTATTTACTTAATCATCATATGTAAGAAAGCTATAAATGTAATGTTTTATTAAATGTTCATGCTCTACCATTGAAATAGAGCCAATGACAATACTTACGCTGGAGGAACTGATGCTCAGTGAAGAGTAACGTGGCTATTTTTGAAGTACCAAAGCTCAATCTCCTCACACCTCACACATCTAATGCCTTTTTCATCTATGTCATGGTACATCTATTGCTAACTCCTTTCATTTTATTCACTTATCCAGTGTCATTTCTAAAGACCACTGCTACTGAACCTGCATTGTATGTCATATATCAAGAATATACTGTATTAATATACTGTATCCATATAAAGTCTGTATGCCTGTGTGAATGTATGTAATATATGACAGTAATATAATTGTCGAACCTAGCAACTGTTATACATCAATGAACTAAGTGCTATTGAACAACAACAACAAAAACACCTCATGTATATGACTTGCCATTATTTTTTCAGAAAGTTTGGTGGTTATTTCACCAACTCCTTGGATCAATCTCATATCATGGTAAAAGATCAATGCTGGTATCTTTTCATTGTAATGTTAATTAATTTCTGCCTAGATTCTACTGCTCTCATATATCCTTCTGAAGTAATCCATCATCATGCTAAAGCAAGGGGAATTCAATCCATCACTGCTGGATTCTGAGAGAGAGCTTATGGGGATTGCAAGCCGTCTCCCCAGCAGTAATCAAACAGCTGTGATACATGCCACTTTATGCTCATATCATCATATAATAGATGGCTTTCCTCTTCATGGAAGCTTGCCTTAAAATTTTCAGACAGATGGACTCTGATGCAAAGGTTTCATTTTGTGGAATTTAAGGCTGTGAACTAGTTATTGACAAATACTACATCATCAGTTCCAGTTGAAGACACAGCCTAATAAGTAGAACATTGGCACTAATCCTTATTTAATCAGCCTTAAAATGGTAATTTCAAATTGATGAGGGCACAGGGAATAGATTTTGTTCTCATAAAGTGCTTCTAAAAATACCAGTAATGTGTGTGTACAACCCAAGGATGAAATTAAAGAGACCCCCAAACGTATAATGAGATGAATAAACTATAAAGTACATGAGAAAAGTACGACTGAAGGACCTTATCAAAACACAGAGAGCCAAATTCTTTCTGGTCTCTCCAGTAACACATATTCATGTTTATAGTTTTGAAATATAATCCAGGGAGCAAATATTCATAGGATTAAAAGAGAAGGCCTTGCAGAATGAGAGTATATGGATCATGAAGAACCTCTGTCATTTCTGAAGATGGAGTTCAGAGAGTCAACAGCTCTAACGTTGAAAAGGATTTTCAAGCTGACATGGTCCAAGTCAATTATTTGATTGAAGTAGGATAAGTGAGATTAAATTGAGGAGAAAGTGAGCTCCCAGGTAGAGATTAGAACCCAGACCCCCAGTTGCTGTGTGTATTGTGTTGTTACATTGCCTCTGTAACAACAGAGAGAAGAACTGGCCTGGATCCTGCCCCATGAGGAATCACAGTCAAATCCCCTTTATGTCAGCTTTAGAACCCCTAAATCTGAGTAAAGCTATGGTGCACATAAATTTATCTACTGTACCTTTCCAATTTCTTATTTTTTGTGACCAGCCATCTAGGACATGTATTCTCTTTAATGCCTTGCTAGACTTGCTTAGACAAAATATCTGTGCAGAACAACATATGACAACTTTACATGTGTTTACAAGGAAGCTCTTTCCTGAGTAGCAAATCTCCAAGGTAAAGCTTCCTGACCCCAGAATGAGTCTAATTGTGAAATTTTAATGAAGAATAATTGGACAAGAAATTCTGTGAGGCAGATATATATACCTTTTATCTTGTACTTAAAACAGCTTTATAGAGGTGGCTGCTTCTTAGGCACAATTGAAAATTTGGCTTCAATAGTAATGTAGCAGCAACCATATATAACGAATGTAGACTAAACATGGTAGATATTTGCAGGCATCAAGTCTTTCTTCTTTAAACAATCTTTTAAATCCCTGTTTTATATATGAGGGAAGCATAGAGAAGTTAAATAACCCACAAAATGTCTTATGGCTATTATCAAAGTAGATATCGAACCCTCATTTATCCGATGTAAACATTTTCTCTCAGTGATCCCGAGTCACCCCATGCTTCCTTCCTTATACTAGTATTCTCTACATCACATTGGCTTCTTGTCTTTCCATTCCCTATTTCAAAGTGACTAGAAGCTAATGTATGCATAGAAAACTTTTAGGTAACAGATTAGTTTCTGTAGACTTATGATTTTAATATATCTCACTTTTGAAGTAATATAGAATAAGCAGCACACACACACATATTGCAATGATAAGATATTTATTAAAGTTTTGTAGTCAAGAATCACACTGAACTCTGAGACTTAAAAGTATTGACCATTTGGTTTACTTATATAATAAATACATAAATTACAACTATATCCTATATAATATCACAATACCTAATATTCATGTATAATAGATATTTGTATATAATATTTTGGAGCATCTATTACTAGCCATTGTTTTAAATGATATGAGACATAAAAATAAAGCCTGAAGATTTCTGAAACTGAAAGAGGTTAGGATATTTACAGTATGTAGCTGATTGGGGCAAAGTGCCTAGAGAGTTTTGCAGGGTTCACTAGGCACTCAGAAGATGGGGATATTCAGTTGTGACTGGGGAGCTCAATAATGACTTTATGGAGTTCATAGCTGAGCTACACCTTAACATGCCAGTATGCATGAGAGATGAGGGGAAAGACCTGGTTTCACCAGATACAAAGTAACAGGTGCAAGTTGAAGAGATAGGAAACATCTTGATTTTATTGAAAAGCATGTATAGATTAGAAAGAGGATTGAATATGCATATTTGGAAGTGGAGAATATTAAAGAGATTTGAATGTGGAGCTAGTATTTTCAAATTATTAGCAGTGACAAAGTCTCATGACTGGAAAAAAGGGAGATTAAAGATGGAGAGCCAGTAAGAAAACTGATGCCAGTGGCTACTTTACAGGTATTATTTTAGCTATTTTTCCCACAACTCTGAAAATTAAGTATTAACTGTATTTTACAAGTTAAAACATTAAAATTCAGGAAAAAAATGGATATCTTGCCTAAGATCGTAAGATTTTAAAGTAAAAAAATTTCCATGAGGTTTAGGAAGATAAACAGTGATTCAGTGATTAATATTTTTGCTGATTGAATAGTTATTGTAAGTAATTTCGTTTTTTTTTTTAAGATTTTATCATTTTTAGAGAGAGGGGAAGGGAGAGAGGTAGAGAGGGAGAGAGACATCAATATAACCTGGCTGGAGACCTGGTTATGTGCCCTGGCTGGGGAATCGAACCAGCAACCTTTGGGTTCGCAGGCCAGCACCTTATCCACTGTGCCCAGGATTGTAAGTGATTTCTTTATAGAAGTGAAGACTAAAGGCAGCAAAGAGTGCAAAAGTGAAATTTTATTTTTATAAGTGAATAAATAAATTAACTTTATAATGATGGGGTCACATACTAAACTAAGGGATTCTTGTGTGTTCATGAAGACACTGGAAAAGCAGGGTCTGATGGCTTGGATGTGGGGAGGGGAAAATAGGTTAACTAAGTGTCACAATTGAAGTCAAAAGGTGGTGAAAGATTAGGGAGAGATCCTTAAAGAATTAAGACTTAAGAAATTAACAATAGTCATTAAGCTATAAACTTATTTGAAACCAATCATCTCAATTCATAAACTTGTAATTAAATAGTTAAAATGATACATCATAGAGATATGACGCTAGCTACTACATATAAAGTTGCCAAAAACTAGCTCATATTTTAAATGTCTATTCTATTTTTAAACTATGAGACATGAAATGAATCTACTTCTATGTTAACTAATTAATTTTAGCTCGCAGTTTTTACTTGGCACCAAACGTCTGATAAAACCTCATCTTAAAAATAAGATTTATATTTTTTAAAAAGTGTATACTCATGTTGCAAAGTATATTTTCAATACATAGCTGAGCTCTTTGGAAAGGCCGTTTTCTTAAGTAGTACCACCTATTAAGTCACTGTTCAGTAGATTTAGTATAAATCATCAGTCTTATTAGATTGAATAATTAGAATGCAAAATGTTTGGTTTTGTTTGCATATTATTTATTTAAACTTTGTAAGGCACATTAAGAACAATATTGACTGGCTTTTAAAACTTCAGTGGTGATAAGTAAGGCAATTAGAATTGATGAATTTTGTTAATTCAGGGCAGACACAAATAAATGGCATTGGAAAATACATGGGATAAAGAATCCAGGCATACCAGCTATGTCAACTTAAAAAATCAAGGTAATTTAGTTGTAGGTTATTGTTTAAGAGTCTTCAAGGAATAATTTTATGTTGATCAAAATAATTATACACTGTAAAAACTCTTTAGAAGAATTGAAACTCTATCTTATCACAAAGGTTTCTTTTGTCCTGGTGTTTTGTTACTAGTTAAATTTAATTTGAAGTTACTTTAGGGTAAGTAAAAACCTAGTAGGCAAAAAAAACCCAAATAAGAGGAGAAAATATCAAGAGATGCATGTATTTAAAAGCCTTCATGGTTTGCTTTTACTTTTCTCAGCTTGCCTGTTTTAAAATAAGTAATAATGGCATTAAATCAATATCATATTTTCATAATTACTTATCAAAGTTATGATTCAAATATTTGTATATCTATTTTCTTTTTATGGAAGTATAATTGTCATATAATATTCTATGAATTTCAGCTATCCATCATAATAATTATACTGTACTTTATATTCCCATTATAACTGGATGTTTGTACCTCTTAATCACCTTTACCTATTTCCCCTGCCTCCGAACTCTTTGTATGTCTGGTGACCACCTGTTTGTTTCTTGTATCTATGAATATGTTTCTGTTTTAGTTAGTTTGTTTTGTTTTTTGGACTCTGTATGTAAATTAAGTTGTATAGTATTTGTGTTTCTGTTTATTTCACTTAGTGTAATAGATTTAGCTATGTTGTTTTCATTGGCATTGTGTTCCCAAATTCCACCATGTTTTCACAGTTGGCTCTCTCTCAGTCTCGACTTTTCATTTCCATCTGGCAGAATGACCAGTTTGTCACAAATTTGTGTGAGAAGTTCTATTCCTGACTTATCAGGTACAGCAATTGCTTTAGATTTGCATTACTGTAATGAATGATTCCCTAACATTTGTTTCATAATATACCAACTCTCTAGTTTTCTATAGCTTGAGAGGCATTGAAGAAAAGACATTCATCCTGCTAGTCCATATGATTATTTTAATCACAAAAGACCAGTGTATATGCTCAATTAATATTATTGAATGTCTGCTGAATGCAAAATATTTAACTTCTTTAGTTGAATTGTTGTATTTTGTTCTTAAAGCAGGAAGAATAGTACATAACAGATTGAGGCAATAACTCTTGGTATTTTGGGATAAATTTGCATACCTAAAACATCTCTTGAAAATGGAAAATAAATCTTTTAGAAATGATGACCAAAATACTCTTGACCTATTAATAACCAAATAAACTAATATTTTATATAAGTTTAAAATAACTAGTAGACTCTATAATGGGGAAAAAATAGTAATAAGTCATCCTGAAGAAACATGTTGCTATAACAGTTAAAAATATAAATATTCTACCAATATAGTTCACCTACCAAATATATAGAAAAAAAATAAAGCTCTCAGTTTTGTTCTTTATTTGAAATATTACGGGTTGTAAGAAACTGGGTAAAGAATCAATTAGGAGAGAAATTCCTCCATCAAGTAGTCAGTAATGTATAATCATTTCCAAAAAATTTAGGAATAGTGGTAGAATGTTCACCCTTAAAAGAGAGCAAGACCTTCAGCTGCCATATTCTCAGGATCTTTCTTGCTTGAGATAAAATTGCCAAACAAAAAATAACTCCCTATTCTGGGAATTTCTATCTCTTTTTACCAATGTGCTATAAGCACATTCAAGGTTAAAGATATGTTAATCTCTGAACAAACCAGCTCATTTTATAGCTTCATTTGACACTGGAGTATTACTGGTTAAGATTCTCAATTTGGATAGAAGTTGGCACGCTGATAGGATAGGGTAGGTTCTCAAAACTGTCAACTGATTAAGTAAAAAAGCATTTGGTACTCAAAGCCCAGAATTTGAATACTAACATATTTGGTTCAATTGCTTATAAAGTTAAAATAACTTATTTTGAAAAAAAGGATTGGAGGCAGTATAAAAATATTTTAAAATCAAGTCAACTTGGAGATTTGTCTATATACCCAAAGCATTGTTTTATTGCTTTGGTCTTGATGTTAGTGAGCAGTGCAGGTATACTCTGAGGTTCTAAATGGATAATAATAATGTGTTTTACTTTTAAAATATAATAATTTAATGCAGTTTTGTTTTTCAAAAGGATAATTAAAAGAAAAGAAACAGCAATCAGAAAAAGAAGGGATATGATTTTTTTTTTTTGAATCACAGAAAGCCAGTGTATGTTAAAAAGTTTCAGGATGAAGTTTCAATATTCATTAGCTGAATATTGTTTGCTGTGTATCTACAAGACATATTGAATGGCAACTATCTGATTTAATTCTTCCACTGTGATAGAATAGATATGATCATATCTCTCTCTCTCTCTCTCTTTCTCTCTCTCTCTCTCTCTCTCTCTCTATATATATATATAGTTTATAAATTATATAATATATAATTAAATATATAATTTAGAAACTACTGATTGTTTTAAGCATAACTAAAAGCAGAGCTTTCTGCAGGACCAAACTGATTCATTTACTTTGTAGATATCTGCATGTATTTTCCTTTAACATAAGTGCCTGCACCTTAAAAGACAAAATAAAAGCTATTTTAAACAATCTTTTTGTAGATTTTTTATTACAAAAGTGAAAGTAGTTCCTATTACTTGAATGAAAAGTAAGTATATTTCAATATTTATGCTTAGATTTAATTAATATAATTTTATTTTATTTACTTATTTTTTAAAGATTTTATTTATTATTTCCAGAGAGAGGGGGAAGGGAGAGAGACAGAGAGGGAGAGAGACATCAATATATGGTTGCCTTTCACCTGCCTCCAGCTACAGACCTGGCTGGAGACCTGATTTACAACCTGGTTATGTTGCCCTGGCTGGGAATCGAACCAGTGACCTTCGGGTTCGCAGGCCGGCACCCTATCCACTGAGCCACCAGCCAGGGCTCAATTTTATTTTTGGCAGTTTATTTTTTAAAATTTAACCTTTAAAGCAATCAATGGTATCACAGAAGAGTTTTTATCGTAGTAAAGATAAGGAAGATGATTAAATTAAAAACAAAGCAGGTTAATGAGTCAACTACTTTGAGTGCTTACAATATACCAAGAACTCTTAAAATTGGTTTATATGTATTAATTAAATCATGTAACATATGATGAAAGTTAAGGCATAAGAATAATTGAAAGATCATCATCAAGGTCACACAGCTAGTAAGAAATAGACTTGAAATTAAACTCAAATAACATTGCTCCATTGACTGTGCTCTTAACCACTTTCTTATGGCAATGAGTAATGAATGTATTAAGTATACTTTAAATTATTTTTGAAATTTATAACTATGATTATTATTAAGGTCAGAAATTTTAAAATACTAATATAATTAAGGCTTTAAAGTACTTTCAAAATGATTATAACTAAATTTGTGTTTGATTTTCAGTAGTCATTTACTTGAGACTTAGTTTATTTTTATGTATGTCACACATCCTCATGAGTGTTAAAACATGAAAGATAATTATATACTCATTTCTCTGGACAGCAGAGTGTAACCAGTAAAGAGTATAGGCGAATTGGTTGTAGCCATTACTCACTTTGGGATTATCAGATTGCTGATCATGTAAATCTGAAGGGTCATTTGCCAGCATATGAAACCTAATACAATATAAAGAGAAGAGATGAGAAAGTTTATAAGTAATCAAAAGAGAGAATATCAGGAAATTAAGAAAAGTGTAATATATAATGCTTATCCATATGCATTTCCTGATTTGAATATGGCAAATAATGCATTGATTTAGTTAAATGTTAGCATGTTTGGTCATTGCTTTGTCATGGGTGATAACATTTTTTTTCAGTGAAAACATATCTTTGTTTCACTGATGATGATAATAATTCTAATATTGTTAGTAATATGTCTCCATTACCTGAAAAATTTTTGCAGCCTTTCAGAACATGGCCAATACTTTATTAATAACAAACCCCAGCACAACACACACACGCACATACACACACACACACAATTTACACACACAAGTTTTAAATTTATCAAGGATTAATTGAATGCCTATTTTATAATAAAATGTAGTGGGAAATACATAAACAAATAAGGTCATCTCTGCCTCAAGATACATTAAAAACAAAGGGACAGAAGGACCTATAAACTAACTTTAATGTACTGCTGAGCATATTGCAGCAGTTCGGTCCTGAATAACCAAAAGCAATTCTGTAGGAGAGTAGTGGGTTGAGGCTCTCCTTTGAGTGGCCATCTCTCAAATATACCTTGGAAAATGAAAATATAAACTCACTACAGAAAAGGTGTATTCCAGTTAAGAACAAAAGATATGATGAGGTAAAGTGCATGGCCAGTGAGCTATCTTTCTTAGAGAATGGAACCACTTGGTAATTCCATTGAAGGACATAGATTAAAGCCTTGAATTCAGAGTTAGATGTATGTGAGTGTTCAAGAAACACAAGCATTAAGTTGGAGAGCAGGTAGATGTGGCAGCTACATTTGGAAGAAGCCACCCATTGTCTAAGGTAAAATGGGACTAGAGGCAAAGTTTGAAGCACAGAAGAGGGCCTTTGTTTGAAGCTACCACTTCCAAAGTTAATTCTCCAGGGAGAAGAAATTGGTCTCCATACCAGTCATTCAGGACTAGGGAAGACAAAAAGTAAAGGTGGGTAGACCACTGGATCACTGATTAGGAGCAGCATGCTCATAGAAAATCTTCTAAGTCTAGCAATAAGATCAAAGTTGAGTCACATGCTGCATTTCAGGAACTTATAAAGGTGAAAATTGACCGAAAATAGTTCTTAATTTATGTACTTTAGAGAAATCATCTCTTCCTTGCCGCAGGAAATAATTATAACTCTAACAACAGTTACCATTTAGTGATTACTAACTAAGCTTCTAGGGATAGCACTCTATGTTCTTTCCATGAATTTACATCTATACAAAAGTTGACAATTTAGCAAATTATAGTGCCTGGATTTCTAATCTCATTTCCTTAAACAATAAGAATTGCAAAGGTTATTCACACTTTATTTTTAAATCTGTTTATTGAAACTCAACTAACAATGGAGCTTTAAACTATAATGCTCCACTACTGTAAGTAACATTTGTACATTTTATAAGTCATTGGTATACACCTTAGCAGTTACTTAACTGCAGAACTGAAAAATAAACCAAATAGTTAAAGTATCTTAGGTTTATAGGACAGGTCAGCAGATTTAAGATTTAAATACCATGTTGCCAAATTTTAATCATTTTGAAAAAATTAAAATATCACCCATGCTGATTTAAAAACAACTTCTATTCAGTTTAAATTTGTCACACCCTACATTCGTTATGAGAAGCATTTACTGACACATGATAACTACAATACAAGGGAAAGAAAAAAAAATAGCAGTATGCAGCAAATTTTTATTATTAGCTTGATAGTTAAATCTCAATCAATATATAAATCACATATTAATGTGAATTTATCCTAAAGTAGCTGTGTTAAATTGAAATCAAATATCTTTTTGAAGATTCTTTATCTGTACTGTGACCAGTCATCCTATTGATTGCATGTTTAAAGACAGTCCTAATTGATCACGGATTCTTTTGCTATAAATTGCAGTCAAGGAATGATAGATTTCACAGGCTGGTTGTGGCTTAATGACAAATTTCACAGTTTGAATAGAAAAAGGATTTAAACCTACACAGAAATAAGGTAGCTACAATGACTTATGATGTGGAAAGTTCTTTTCTAATGCATACAAATTGATAACTCAAATGTAAGAATACAAAGAGAATATTAAGGGGTAAGGAACTCACAGAATATGCTATCAATTGCATCTATCCAAACCTTTTGTATTAAAAGGATAAACAGATAAATACATTACTTAACGTTGAAAATCTTAAATACGTTACCTGTTAAATAAAAGACTACTGAATGGAATTTAGAATGACTTCTTATAGTAAATATTTTATATATATGTACGTGTGTGTGTGTGTCCTATTTTCCACCCATTATGCCACTTATACAGAAAGAAACCAGTTCATTGCATAAATGAAGTATTTTGCCAAAGTGCAACATCCCACCTCCCCATGAAGCATTGATGTCTGTATCAGATTCATAAATACCTGACCATTAAGAGAAATCTTTGGGTGCTGGTAGAGCATATAGATTTTGTTTGTTTGTTTTACAATTCAAAGGCTTTTATTTTTTCATTATCATTTGTCCCCCTTAGATCCTCCTCCCTCTGTAATCACCACTATTGTCCCTGTCTGAGCCCTTTTTCCTTTTTGCTCCAACCCTGCATCCCCTAAACTCCCTCCCATAGTGTCATCTGCTCTCCATTGGTGAGTTTGTCTCTATTTTGCTTGTTCAGTTTGTTCATTAGATTTCACATATGAGTGAAATTGTATGGTATTTTTCTTTCTCTGACTGACTTATTTCACTTAGCATAATGTTCAGTTCCATCCACACTGTTGCAAAGAGTAAAAATTTCTTTTTGTTTACAGCCAAGTAGTATTCCATCATGTAAATGTAAGAGTTGTTGTACCTGTTCATCTATTGATGGGATGGACACTTGGCTGCCGCTTCCATATTTTGGTGATTGTAAATAATGCTATAATGAAAGTAGGGATGCAGATGTTCTTTCAAATTAGTGCTTCGAGTTTCTTTAGATAAATTCCCAAAAGTGGAATTACTGGGTCATAAGGTAGTTCCATTTTTAATTTTTTTCAGTTAGCTCCATACTGCTTTCCACAGTAGCTACAGCAATCCCCATTCCCACCAAGAGTACAGGAACGTTCTCCTTTCTCTACATCCTCACCAACACTTATTGTTTGTTGTGTGATATGGTACCTTATTTGGTTTGAATTTGCATTTCTCTGTTGATAAGTGACATGGAGCACCTATTTATATGTCTGTTGACCAACTTCATGTCCTCTTTGGAAAACTGTCTGTTAAACACCTTAACACATTTAAATTTTTTTTAAATTGTATTGTATGTGTGTGTGTGTGTGTTGAGTTGTATAAATTCTTTATTAATTTTGGATATTAAGCCCTTATAGATGTATCATTGAATATGCTCTCCCATTTAGTAGGTGGCCTTTTTTAATTTGTTTATGATTTCCTTCACCATGAAAACCTTTTTAATTTGGTGTAATCCCATTTGTTTACCTTTTCTTTTGTTTCCCTTACCTGAGGGGATATGTATATTAGAAAAAAAATATTTTTATGAGCAATGTCCAAGATTTTACTTGCTTGTGCTTCAAGTCTAACATTGAAGTCTTGAATCCATTTTAAATTTATTTTTGTGTTTGGGGTAAGAAGGGATCTAGTTTCATTTTTCTGCATGTATCTGTTCAATTTTCTCAACACTATTTATTGAATAAACTATCTTTAGCCCAATATATGTGCTTGCTTCCTCTGTGAAATATCAATTGACTATAAAGGTGTGGGTTTATTACTGGTTTCCCTATTCTTTTCTGTTGATCTATGTGTCTATTTTTATAAGTGTATACATTTAAATAATCAAGATGCCAGTGTTCAAGAGGCAAATTTTTGAATCTCAATCTTCAGGCTTGAGAGTGATATAATAATATATAATATAATGTAAAATTTCTACTTTATAGCCAATTTTGTAGGTCTTCAAAATTACTAAGAAGATAAATAAACAGTAATTCAAAACTAGATAATATTAAAAAGGTGAAAGGTTAAAACACAATTATATAAATAATAACATTTTAATTAATATTGGACTATTAATAACATAGTAATTAAGTGTTTACTCTTAGAGTCAGATATCTCAGTGTTTAAATATTTCCAAGGAATGAAACTTTACACATAATATATAAATTCACTAAGACTTAGTTTTTAAAATTTCCTTTAAAATACTGCTCTGGTGGTTTTGTAAAAATGAACAAAGTGCATAATTAAATGTTCATTAAATAAACATATTTTTATTGCTACTAGTAGGTAAATTGTATTCATATAGCTCATAGAATTACTTGCAAATATGGTTACATCAAAATTATTATAACTGAATTTGAAAACAACTGAAATATAAATATAATAATTTAGACATCAAAAAGGTAAAATAAGTTTAAGAGTACTGGTATGGATGTAGGTACCTAACAGTATGTATTTTATGATGCAATTTGTTAAAGAAGTATTATTATGCATTAAAAATTAGCAAAACATCAACGAATAGTAGGAATAGTTAAATAGCATTAGAGAAGACCCTATTATTTATAAATATATATACAGTACATATCATGAATGTTTAGAGTTAACATTATAATATTATACTACATATATTCACTACAAAATTATGCTATATTATACATATACTATTACTATAAATTATATAATTATTATATATTCTATATATTAGTTAATATAAATAACTTCTATATCCTGAAAAAATAACTATAATACTTTAATTAAAAATAATGTAATAGACAGAGGGGAGCAAAAAGGGGATGGATGTAATACAACAACAATAAAATTTTTAAAAAATAATGTAATAGTCTTAAAAGAAACTTATTTACTTCATAAGTGGTTTGACATGGTCTGCAATATAAATAAAACAAAAAAAAAGAAAAACTGTGATTTTTTATTTATATACTACTTCATTTCACTTTAAGATGTAATCCTCATATATTTATTCCTTCTCTCTTCATCAATTTTATTGCTTATTAATCCCAATAATCTGCAGGGATTTTGTGTTGTGATGTACTAGTAATGTGCTCATGATCCCTTTTTTTTTTTTTAAGATTTTATTTTATTATTTTTAGAGAGAGGATAAGGGAGAGAGGTAGCAAGGGAGACAGACATCAATGTCTGGTTGCCTTTCACCTGCCTCCAGCTATGGACCTGGCTAGAGACCTGGCTTGCAACCTAGTTATATGCCCTGGCTGGGGAAATCAAACCAAGCGACCTTTGGATTCACATCATGATCCCTTCTTTAGCCTGTTTTTGTATAATGCCAAGTATCTACAAATACACAAATTTCTCACGTAAAAAAAGAGTTGACTTTGTGTGTGCATAAAATATCTATATTTCAAAGATTTGTGTAGATTTATTACATGGCCTCTCAGTTCTGTATCTTGTTTTCCTTTTATTACGTTGGTTTATTCAGACAGGGCCTAAGAAGCTCTTTTATTTCTAGGTGAACTTACTGTCTTTCTTTTATAAATGTCAGAATGACTATTTTTATTCTAAAATAAAATCATAGACACTATAGTTTTTGATAACTATCTTTTAGTTAATAAAATATGCACCCTTTCTCTAGCTACTTACAGTTGATGTAAAAAAGTACTGCTGAGTATATTCTTGCATATCCACAATTAATGTCCAGACATCTTTATGGTATATCTCATTTATTCATTTCTAATTTTGTATTCATGCCTCTGGATATTCTCTATAACTACATTTGTAGAAAAAAATGGGAAAAGATAACTCTTTGATTTCCTAGTGCCAATATTTTCTAGGACTTTATTAGTTTGTTTTAGTGAAACTTTGTGATTTTGTGAACCTTTCTAGCTCCTTCTCCTTTATATAACTAAATTTGAACTGGCCTAAAATATCCAGCATGGATTTAAAATTAGAATGATTTATTCCAAACAAAATAAGATAATTTTAATGGATAAAATTGGATAAATTAATTCCAGATATTGTAAATGCTTATAAATTTTACTTTTTCCTAACCACATACATTTTTTCCTTTAATTTTCTTTTCTCTTTTGGAAGACAGAAAAATGTGCAGTGCAAAATAGAACCAGAAATAATAATGGAACTTTACTAGGCTAAAGTAATCCCTTTAAACTCATGGAATTTCATTTGTAGCGCTAATTCTGTATTCACATGATGTCATCCCATGGATCCAGAGTTCCGACAAAGTGCAAAAGTCCTTAGTACTTACAGATAGTCACATGCTGAAAAGATTAACTTTATGTAATATATAACACTTAAAGTATGATTAGATTGTTCTCCATCTCATTTCATACCATGTAAACAGAGAGTGTTCTTAATAACAATTTTAAGAAAACCATTGACTCAGCAAGTCTTGGGGTGTCTACAAAATTACAGAGTAAGGGAGAAGGCTCTGAGCCTCCATTCTGGGAAGGCCCATTTGGCTTCTAGCAAAGGGTGATGAATCAGAGCTTATTGTTAGAAGTTATACTGAATGGTGGAGTGTTCAGGTAAGCTTTGTTTTGTCAGGCATTAATCACTAAACACATTCAAATTTTTAAAAATCAACATTTGATCATCGCTAGTAATGATATGCAGTAAGAGCTGATATGCTAGATCAGTACCGAAATAAAATCAGTTCTCAAAGAATGTCTACCTTTTAAGTTAAATTTATCAATATAATTATTTATTAGTATCCAAATAGCTGAACTTTATTCTGAGTTGTTAAAGCAAAATCTTAAGCATGGCATAAAGTATTATTTACATACATTTGGATTATGTACAAAGGAACATGAAATTATTATTTCCACAGTGATCAAAAATTAAGTTACTTCCACAGAGACATTTTCCTCTAGCTACATTTAATAATTATTAAAACTTCCTTTAAATGTAGACTTTGAAATATTTTATTGCTAAATTTATGCATTTAGTCATTAAGTAATTGATATTATTCTCACTCTTCTGAACTGGACAAAAAATTTAACAGATGATAAATGATTGGATCTTTCCAATAGGTACAGTCTCAAAATAGAACAATTTTATAATTAAACTCTGTAAATAATAAACATTATAACAAGTTTATATGTTTATTATTACAGTAGGACTTGGTTAAGTAATGCAATTACTGCATATGATAATTAAATGCAACATGTATCATGATACTGGTGGTGACTATGCCATTGGGTGCTAAAAGTGGAGCCTGTACTCTACCCATTATGTAAATGTCTACATCATGCAAATAAAACAAAGCAAAGACTCTAACCACAAGCAGTGGCACAAAAACACAGCCCAGGTGGATTTTGCGTAGTGATCAGGCTGGAAATAACTCAAGTAAAAATAAAACATATAAAATAAATGATCTAAATAAGGGAAATACTGAAACACATTAAAATTACTATGAATTAGGCCCTGGATGGTAGCACAGTGGAAAAGGTGCCGGCCTGCAAACCCAAAGGTCGCAGGTTCGATTCCCCAGCCAGGGTACATAACAAGGTTGCAAAACAGGTCTCCAGTCAGGTCTGTGGCTGGAGGCAGGTGAAAAGCAACCATACGTTGATGCCTCTCTCCCTCTCTGCCTCTCTCTCTTCCCCTCTTTCTAAAAATAATTAAATAAAATCTTTTAAAAATATATTTAAAAAAATTATCATGAATTATAATGAAAGCAGAAGAAAGTATTTTCTTTAAAAATGGAAGATAGATTCTTGATTTTTCAAATTTGTTCATCACCGTTGTACAAAGTTGTTTCCCTGATTATTTTATCAAATGATTACTTTTTTATTTTTTAAAATTTTATTTATTATTTTTAGAGAGAGGGGAAGGGAGAGAGGCAGAGAGGGAGAGGTACATCAATGTATGGTTGCCTTTCACCTGCCTCCAGCTATGGACCTGGCTGGAGACCTGGCTTGCAACCTGGTTATGTACCCTGGCTGGGGAATCAAACCAATGACATTTGGGTTCACAGGCTGGCGCCTCATCCACTGACTGTGCCACCAGCCAGAGCTACCTGTTATTTTAAATGTAGAATCACTTTATTTTAGGAAGCTTGCTGCCTTAAAATTTAGAAATTATTTTATAAATAGGTAGTATAAAACACCTTAAACACTTAATATTAAAAATCTTTGTAGCCCTGGCTGGTGGCACAGTGGCTAAGGTGCTGGCCTGTGAACCCAAAGGTCGCTGGTTCGATTCCCAGCCAGGGCAACATAACTAGGTTGCAAGCCAGGTCTCCAGCCAGGTCCATAGCTGAAGGCAGGTAAAAGGCAACCATACATTGATGTTTCTCTCCCTCTCTTCCTCTCCCTTCCCCTCTCTCTGAAAAATAATAAATAAAATCTTTAAAAATTAAAAAAATATTTGTGAAATTAATCACAGAATTTAATGAATGCATGTAATTTCCTATAGTTTATAGATTCTAAACTGGTATCTTCTAGTATCCTGGAACCAGAGTTACTAACAAGAGATTATTAACTTTTTTCCTAATTAAAGATATTGGGAATTACAATGTATGAGAATACAAAGAAATGAGGTAGCCCAAGATCAAGCTGGAGGAGACATATCACACTGGTCTTTTCTGCTTCCATTATTCAGCGTTACCCTAAAAATGTCAATGAAGTGATTTATAAGCAATAAAATAACACCAATAAAATATATTTATTTTGTTTACATATTATAAACTTTGGTATGTTTTGTATTGTTGCTTGATATTCTCAATCACTTTTGTAACTTTTACTCTTTTTTTCTACTCAGCTGAATTCCAAAGGATAATTTTAATCCAAAGATGTGGCTCACCTACCTATTTCTTTACCTTGATAAACATACTTGTGTGCACATGTGCTTCTAAGCACATGCACACACACAGGACTGCCTTTGCTATATGTTATATGTATAAATGATTGATCTTTGTGTTATTTTCTTATAAATTTCACTTCTTTTCAAGTTTGTAAGAAGAGTGCCTATTTTTATCTACGTATACCATTATTTTGAATCAACACTCATAATTCACCTTTCTGCAAAATAAGATGTCCTATATTCCAACTGATCTTTCTCCCTATAAATAATCAACCTCTCAAACTGCTTATCAAAACATGTTAAAACTTTAATTAGCACATGTATTTTAATAGATTAGCATTTATCTTTGTATATAACATTAGGAATTTTGAAGTTTGGTAAACCTCTCAATGGGAATAACACTGTGATATAGTCCTGGTTTCACAGAAGATAAGAGAAAACCCCATATTAGCACTCTGTAAGTATCTATACTGCTGATATTGGGGTATCGAAGGATAGACCTAAACATGTATGTATGCACACGTGTGTAAGTTTTTTATTTTCTCATAGCTCAAATTTTTATTTTGCTTTCTAGATCATGGGAGAAAAGATGCCTCTTAACAATTCTTAATACTTAGCTATTCTCTAAATTATTTTAGTGAAAAATAGTGAAGTATTTTCCAAGCTTTGATTTTGAGTGTTGGGCAAACAGTGTAATGTACAGATGATGTATCATAGAAATGTATACTTGAACTTCATATAATCTTACTAACCAATGTCACCCAGTAAATTTAATTTTAAAAGTTAGAAGAGAAATATACTACAATAAATTTAAATAAAATTTAAAGCCCTGGCTGGTGGCTCAATAGATTGGCACCAGCCTGTGAACTCAAAGGTCGCTGGTTCAATTTTTAGCCAGGGCACATAACCAGGTTGTAAGCCAGGTCTCCAGCCAGGTCCTTAGCTGGAAGCAGATGAAAGGTAACCATACACTGATGTTTCTCTCCCTTTCTTCCTCCGCCCTTGCCTTTCTCTCTGAAAATAATGAATAAAATATTTAATAAAGTTTTAAAAATTATGTTGAAATGCATGAAAGTGGAAATATAAATAAAATCACTAAAAATAGCTATTTCAAAAATGACCTGAATTATTATCTTGTATGTTCATTAAATATGCAGTATATGTAGCATAGAAAACAGGAAAGCAAAGACTTTGGAAAACTGAAAAAAAAATTCATTAATATATAAAGGTGAGTAGGCAAAGAAATCAAAATACCTAAATCTATTGGCATTAGGATTTTAAAGTTTCTGGAGCATCTGATTCCAGGAACAGAACACATATATCCATATTCCTAGACACTATTATTAATAATTACTCCCTAAAAAAATAACATATTGAGAAAGTTCAGAAAACAAAATTGCAAATTCTTCCCTCTTACCTTGTTTCCTATTGCAGATACCTTTTTCTCAAGATAATGCTATTTGCATCAATTAATAATTTCTTTCAACTTGTTTTTAACAAGGATAAAACTATATTGTTGTGAAAGTAACTGCAAAATGTAAGACTCTCCTCTGTACGAAATTGCCAGGCTATTCTCACTTTCTCCTCAAAATAAAGATCCAGATTTGGATTTTACATTCCCTATGCAACAGAGTCAGTTCATTCTTCTTTACAGATTAGTCCTTTGTTCTGCACTGAAACAATCTGTTGCCACTTTGTAATGTATTATGTGAATCCTAGCCACTCATTAAATTACACCTGTTGGTGCCTGACATGGTGGTGAGGAGCACAGAATCCAATGATTAGGACTGAGTCTGATTCACTTCCTAGTTATTAATTTTATGTAATTTACTTTACCTCTCTCTGCCTTCACTTCCAGCCTGGTAAGATGATGATAGACATGGTATCCTATGAGTGCCTGGCACATTTTAAGTGCTTGATGAGAATAGCAATTAGTATTTTTTTATTCATGTATCTTCATCTTAATAAATGTTAACTGAACAAAAGTAATCTAACCCTATAGTGCCAGACACTAAGTTAAATTACAAATGGGGATAAAACCCATAAGCTAGACATTTAAATGCTTCAAGATCTACTAGGAAAACAAAAATGCCACCCATAAAATTAAGGCATAATTTAATAAATCCTAATGCAGACTATGCTCAGGGCACAGTGCAATGCAGATTCAAGTACTGAAATTGCAGGCACCAGCACTGTGCTTGTTACTTCAGCATTGTAGATAACGCCACAAGGATTAATGATCAGTAGTTGATGAAAATATAAGCATCAGGTCAGGCAGTATTTTTCTTGAAATTAGAAGGAATAAACCATAATTATCACTAGTGCTTAGATTTATAGATATTTACATGGTAGATATTGGTTTTCTTAAAAAATGCTACAGGCCCTGGCTGGTGGCTCAGTGGATAGGTGCTGGCCTGCAAACCCAAAGGTCGCTGGTTTGATTCTCGGCCAGGGCACATAATCAGATTGAAAGCCAGATCTCCAGCCAGGTCATTAACTGGAGGCAGGTGAAAGTCAACCATACATTGATGTTTCTCTCTCTTTCTTCCTCCCTCCCTGCCCTTTTCTCTAAAAATAATAAATAAAATCTTTTAAAAAATGCTACAGGAACTTCAACTGTCAGGAAGGAAAGAAAGGAAGGGAGGAGAGAGAGGAAAGAGTGAAGAGAGAACAGAAGGAAGGAAATATTGCTTTTAAACCAACTACAATGTAGTCCCAATTTTACCAATATTCTTGCCATTTCACTCAAGAAATCCTAAGGTCCATACCGATCACTGCAAGTCAGTTAGATGTACCACTTAGTACTTGTGATCCTTGGTTGAATTCAATTTGGATTTTTTTGACTATGAATTCCCTGATGGAAGAATTTGGCTTATCTAAATCCAAAGCAAATTTAGATTTCAATACCTGGCACTAAAGAATCTCTGAAAATTAAAATACACTAAAAATCACTCATTCCTTTCCTTTGCCTTTTTAGAATTTTTTTTTTTTTTAATATACTCAAGAAAAGTCAGGATTCTTTTCATCAGAAAGTAAGATTTAGATAGTGTAATCAGGCACCTCACTTATCTTTAAGGAAGATTTCCACCACTACCCCCTGTCCCTATTCTCAACACATGCCTGTAAGTAATAGAAAATCAACATTGCTTACACAGGAGCAAAGAGAATTTGTAACTAAATCTTCTAAAGCTCAGACTGTCAGAAATTCTAAAGAGACAAACATAAACCAACCTATCAACTGATGAAAAGCATTTTAGAATCTGTTATACAAAACCAAATACAAAGTGTGATTAAATATCTTTATAATGAAAGTGATAATTATTCTCAAATATGTGAATTGACACTATGCATATGATGCCAAAGCTTTAAACTATTGGCAAGCAGAATTCACTTATATCTAATAGTTTCATATATTTCCTCTTATAAAGTCCATGTGTGCAGAGTGATGAATTCACATGCCATGGAATTTAAACTCAAGATATGATATTAAAAGCAAACAACTACAAATAAGTAGATCATGCAATGTTTCGAAACAAATAGCCTAAAATTCTTTTTTTTTTAATTTTATTGTTGTTGTATTACATCCATCCCCTTTTTACTCCCCTCTGTCCCCCTCCCCACCCACCCATTCCCCCCAAAATCAATCCCACCTGTTGTCCATGTCCATGGTTCCTTTATACTAGGTTCTTGTCTAAGCTGCTCCCCTTCTTTGCCTCTGCCTCCCCCCTCTCCCCAACCCCGTTCCCCCTTACCACTGAAGGCCTATTCCTTGTATTCATATACTTGGTTCTGTTTTGCTTGTTGTTAGTTTTGCTCATTATTGTCCCGTAATGGGTGAGATCATATGATATTTGTCCTTTGGCTTATTTCACTAAGCATAATACTCTCCAGTTCCATCCATGTTGTTGCAAACAAAGGGTGTAAGTTCCTTCTTTCTTTCTGCTATATAGAATTCCATTCTTAACATGAGCAAATAAACAAGATGGTTTTATTATTTGGCTTAATTTTCGTTGTGGAAATCTGCATTATAAAATGTAGGAAAAAAATAGAATTTTATATAGAAAATTCTTAGAGCAAGGAATAAATACACACAAACATAAAACCCATGTATAAAAATAATTGATCAATCAATCAATAGATTTATAGATACATATGTATAATATTGGGACTATTATAAAAGAAATAGCTTAATATTAATGGATATTCCTTTAAGTAATATTCCTAATTTCATACATAAAATCATGAGTAGTGGTTGTTTATTTTCCTACTAGTAGTTCATTCTTTCAGTGCCATCCAGCAGTTTTATAAAAATAATGACATAACAATATTATAGGTTTTAAGAAGAAAATTTTAAACATTTGTGCAAAACTGAAAATATCTTTTTAGCAAAGATATTATATAACATAGATAAAACTCAAGGTCTTGGTTCTGGAATAACACTACAATAAAAACTTTTAGTGATCATAAAAGTTATCTAGCTCTGCCTTCATTGATGCTGACTTTTTTTTTTTTTAAGTGTGGCTGGACTGACCTTTAATATTTGAAAGAATACTGCTTCATATCAGTATGCATTTAAAAATTTTTCATTTACGATTCCCCAGCCAGGGCACATAACCAGGTTGCAAACCAGGTCTCCAGTCAGGTCTGTGGCTGGAGGCAGGTGAAAGGCAACCATACATTGATGTCTCTCTCCCTCTGTCTCTCTTCCTTCCCCTCTCTCTAAAAATAATAAATAAAATCTTAAAACTAAAATAAAATAAAATATTTTTCATTTAGGTATAAGTATATGTATCTTAGAGAGGAAGTGAGAGAGAGAGAGAGGGAGAGAGAAAGAGACCCATTGTTCCACCCGCCTGTAAATTAATTGGCACGCTAATGAATTGAGAATAAATTGAGTTGTCTGACCAGGATGGACATACATTTCTTTTTTTTTTTTTTTTGAGTTCTAAATTTTTAAAAAACTTATTTTAAGGCAAAAATCCACTTCCCAGTAACTTCCATGTTTAAGATGTCTTTTGTTTTATATTTTAAATTAAGCTCAAAGGATGATTTATTTTTTAATTTTAAACTTTTTTTTTTCTTTTAAAGATTCTATTCACTATTTTTCAGTGAATGGGGAAGGGAGAGAGGCAGAAAGGGAGTGAGATATCAATATATGGTTGTCTTTCACCTGCCTCCAGCTATAGACCTGGCTGGAGACCTGGCTTATAACCTAGTTATGTGCCCTGGCTGGGAATCGAACCAGCAACCTTTGGGTTCTCAGGCTGGCACCCTATCCATTGTGACGCCAGCCAGGGCTTTCAAAGGATGATCTTTTAAAGATAATGTTCTTCAACAATGAGAGCATCCTCTATTAACGGTTCTATGGTTATATGTCAGACATAAATCGGTCTCTGTTCTGACAGAAATATACAGTGGCTTTCTAGTTACATTGCAATGAACCAAAGTACATAACTAGTATTGGTCAGAGTGAAAACTATGTTTTATAATTAGATAGTTAAAGGTATGAATAATATGACAGTGTTTCAGAGATATGTTATATAAACCGGTATACAGAATCTGCATTCAAGTTCAATGGGTTTCTTTTAAATAAAAGACAATGATGTCTATTCATGAGTGAAATATAAAAGAACTGGGGAAAGAATAATCCAAAGGGGGTATCATGTTCTGATATTGTTAATTTATAAGCATACTTATTAAAATCAATAGCTAACTTTGAAAACTTGAAATAAATGTTTGATTTATTTTTCCCAGTACATATAATAGAAAATAACTTATACCGGAAATATATTATGTCCTAAAACCTCTGTTGGTTCAATGCAATTACTCTGCTCTTTTGTAATAGTGGAAGCCTGTAATAAAATAGACTCAAGTTTATTCTGTGCAGATATTTATTTCTACTAAATTGTATTGCTTCAAATCATTTTTATTATTTTTCCTTTGGAAGTGTGAAAAATCCTATGATTTGGATAATGAACACGGAGTTTTCAGATTTATAAAAAAATCCATCGCAATGTTTTTGACACATCAGGCAATCCCAAAACACGTACTGGCCTGAGTGGGATGACAACTTGTCAGCCTGATGTGCAGTGCCTACCTGGGCATTTTCATGTTTTGTAGATAACAAGGTGAAAAGTGAATAAACACTGCCCAAAAGCACAAAAGAATTTTCCATTTGCATTCTATCACACCTTCTTCAAGGGTTATTTTAGTTTCACAGAATGAAAGTATTCATTTAAATTAAAAATGGGCAAATGAAAGATATGAATGTACATAAAACTGTGAGGTTAGCAAATTAGAAATTTAAACAATTACCTACATGACCTGAAAAGATAGATAGGCTATTTTCATGTGGTTACGTATATGGATAGAAACAAAGTTTGAATTTGTACAAATAGATTTAATAGATAGACCTCAGTCCTGCCTACTGCCACAAATAATGAGGTTTTTATTTTTTGGAGGAAAAGGAAGAGTGACAGAGCAAGTTTGCTATATAAACAAGGCACTAGGTTCTGTCCTTAAATGTAAAATTTCTATTTAACATTGCTTTGTGACATACTAATTCTACATATAATCCTAATCTTTTTTTCTGCACAAAACTAATGTATTATCTCCAAATTAAAGAAATGGTATAAATGTAGGCTCATTCTAAGAATAATAAGATATCTTTATGCACTTTTACTGTAGTTTAGTTCATTTAGACTTGCTGGTATTGTGTGTGCGTTTTACTCTTGCCTTGTTCTCATGTTTTCCTACATAAAATTTTGTATGCAGTCTTCTACAAGTTCTTTTAGCTGATTATTGTAGTTAACTCTTACTTTGAAGATTGACAATTCTTAGGTTTTCCTCAACAAATGTAAGCCAAAACCTACTGACTTTATTTTCTTCCACTATTTAAACTTGTATACTTATGATGGTGATTTTAATTATCCTAATCATATTTCCTACTTCTCTCTCCATGGGGTTTTGTCTGTCCATGAATTGTGGAAACATTTAAAAATATAGCACCAAATATCAACTCAAATAACATTAATCACTTAGTAACTTTAAGTTACTTCATAGCTCTGTTTTAAATTGTAATTGTTAGAGTATTTTAATTTATGTGTAGTTCAAAGGTATAAAATAGTTGGAGGTGTCATAGTATCTCCTTTTTCTGTTAGGACAAGTAATTATGGGATCATTACAGTCAATTTGAGGACATTCTCTACTAAGGAAAGGAGTCAAGTGTATTGCTTTATTTTGAGGCTCTTTTTCCTTTTTCTATGAGTGTTATCAATAGCCAGTTGTATTTAGTAGTTTCAGTATTCAACCAGCAAAAATGTTGGCTTAAAGTCAACTAACCACTTTAAAACCAAATTGCTCATATTTTAGATTATTCTTAAATATTTAACTGGCATATTGGCATATTTGAAAACACTAGATTTCAGCCATGCACTTCTGTATTTTATTTCCACTAGTCTCATTATTTTTCCTATTTTAGTTTTGCCACTTCAAAAATATTATACTAAATATATTTTTATAGATGGTCTTGAACTCAATATTTAGAGATGCATGGGTGTAAATAGATAAGTATTACATGGTTACCTTGGCAATGGATAATATCATTTATAAGAAATATTTGTTTTATTACTTTCTATCATCATTGAACAAAAGCACTTATATAGACCCTTGAAACTTATAAAGATGAGCAGTCTAAATATGCACTTTGGTAAATATATCAATTTTCTGAAAGTGTATTATTATGCATAGTGTTGACTGGCAATGTTTAATGGAGGGTGAAAATTGAGAAGGTGCCTATAATGCTTTTTAACTTTATATAAATAACAAACCTTTCTCTTGTATGCTGGTCCAGAGAAAATTAACAATAAATTTAGAAACTGACAGATAACAGAACAAATTTGTTCCATGTTTTGATTTAATTACAAATAAAACACTGATTTAAATATGATATTTTACATATTGTTAACACATTCAAAATATTATAAATTGACATATAACTTTGATCTTACTTTCATATCTATCAAACTTGACAGCCATTCATTTTAGACAATTATTTTTTATTTCTTTTATTTCACTTTTTTTATTTAAAAAAGTTTTAAATTGTTGTTCTATTACAGTTGTCCCATTTTGCCCCTTAACTTTGTATTGAGAGCAAAGTTCTTTGAAATCATGTAATTACTTTAAAATTATAAGGGCAAATAATTCAACACATACACATGTTTTGTGCTTTTAATAAAAAAATCTTTGTCAGATATATAACAGATGCATAGAAATTAAACATATGTTGCTAAAATAGAATAAAAATTTGAACAGTGCAGTATTATTTTACACAGTGTATGCTTTGGAGATTCGCAATTACAGTATGCTTTCTAGTTAAATTGAAAGGTCATAAGAAAGGAAAAAGATTACATGATGTCAAAGTGACAGCTCAGCTTATGACAATAATTACAAGCATTCTGTTTAATATGAATATAGCTGGTCTATCAACTCATTTAGTCATCACTGATGTTCCTTCAATAGCAGGTAATATTGAAAATGTTGAATTAAAGAGTTTAATTTACAGTAAAATGAAATGAATCTCAGTAGAATGCATCAAATGTCTCACCCATGAAGGGTAATTATCTCTTTTTCTCAAGAAAATAAAAAAGAAACTCATGACTAAGTTATGCCTTTTCAAACTTAAAAAGTAATGCAAGCTCTTTCTAGGTAGGTATTTATATCCCATCATTTACTTTATAATATTTTCTTATAATTTTACCTGATTTTCTAGAAATATTATTAATAAGACAGTTCATGTTGACAGCAGAAAGGATTCTTATTTAGTTAAATATTAACTATTAATTAAAAATATGTAAATTGAAGAAACTATTACTTATGAATAACTTTTATCTAATTTTTAATCCTCTTTCTTTTTTAAGAGCAGTAAGGTATATATACATCAAAGAAAGTTGAAATCGCCTAATGGCCTATTAAGTCAGTGCATAGTTTGGCTTCAATCACTGAAGGCAGAAATGAAACCTGTTACTATAGATAAATTTTAAACTGTCATAGTTAAAACCCCTGTCCCTTAAATGGTTTGCAGAGACTACAGGGTCAAACCGGGCATTTTGTTGAAGAATGTTATGGAATTGTACTTAAATTGCTTTCATTAGTATTAGTAAGAGACTCAAAGAAAAACCTGCTCAGCACTTTAAATATTGAATAGTAGCAATAAACTTTCATTAAAATATTTTAGTAAATTTCCCTTTATTATTTTGTGAGTATTGGAAACCTCTAGTATTTATAGTCAACATTATTCAGAAGATCAGTAAAATGATCTTTCTATCACTGACTATAACTCAGTCCCAAGAATAATGAAGCTGCCTTTATAATTCTGTATGCTTTTTTTCAGAAACAATTTCACCTTCCCTGCGGAGGTGCATACTAAATGCAACTAATTTGGCATGGATCCCCATTGTTTTTCCTGTAAGATTCTGTGTGTGTGTGTGGGTTTTTCACACATCCATACATATGCATTCATGTACATAAACACTCATGTATGTGTGTATATAAGCATACACATACCCAAGAACCACGAATAAATATGTAATAGCGATATATATCATAGTAAATGTTGGTAGTCATAGAAGAGAATAGAGAAAGACTATCTGAATCATAATGGTCTAGCCACTTTAGTGCTGTTCTCTATTGTGGGCAACTGAACAGCTGCAGCATATGTAATTTTTCCCAGGTGTTCAAATTAAGAAAAAAAGATATGGCTTTTTTTTATACACTAAAGTTTTAACATTGTATTACTTAAAATTTGAAGAAAAAAACAAAAAGGAAAAAGTACTCATGGACATGGACAACAATGAGGTGTTTGCAGGGGCAGGTAGTATAACGGGACTATAAGATAATGGGAAAAAAATACAACAAAATTTGTTAAAGTCCAACAGCAAAATAAAAATATTACCGAAAAACAAGAAATATACAACAAAGAGAAGGTCAGCCTGCCAACATTTTATTTCGGATTTTCATTAAAAATAAATTTTAAAAATTTTATTGAAGATGTAAACTAGTTAGAGAATTTGGACAATTGCATCATTCAGCTCGGGTAGAGTTACAGCAAACTGACTGCATGTTTGCTATGACTCTGACTGGATTCCCCTGATTTCTCATCCTAATGTGGTTCTCTACTCTATTTCAAAATAAACTACTTGCTAAAGCCTCCCCAAGCGCTGGAGATGTTTGAGT
The DNA here is from genome assembly GCA_004026585.1 of Noctilio leporinus. Lineage (NCBI taxonomy): Eukaryota > Metazoa > Chordata > Mammalia > Chiroptera > Noctilionidae > Noctilio > Noctilio leporinus. The sequence goes on along the minus strand of PVIW01001358.1, from coordinate 125,854 downwards.
GTTGGGCCAAACAGTGTGAATCGCTAGTAATAAAAGCCTCAGCAGGATTCATTTGCAGCCTCCTGCAGAGAGACACTTTACCTTAGCACCTCAAATTATATTGAATCACAATGAATGGAGAAGTGCATCCCTGCCAGGGAGTAGTGTTGTAACGTGGAAAAGTAGATATAATTACATAATAATTCTTCCTTTGCAGAAGGTGGCCCTGCTTTAGAAGTACCTGATCTTATTTATATCTACTTAGTCATTGTGTTGGTGTATCAATTAAACCCCAAAGTTTTATTTCTTTTTACTGCTGAACAAAAAATGGAGTGGCATCTATTTAACTTGCAGTCCATCTAGGATTTCAGTATCTTAACTCTTAACACTCCATTGAAAATTTTGTTTAATGATTATACCTGTCCATCATATGGAGGTATTTTTTAAGCTATCATTTTCTCCTTTTATCTTTTTCCCTATATACATTTGCTAGCTATAGATTTACCTGCATGCTTTACTAGTATAAATATTTATATATATAACCCATACAGGTACCCTGTAGGAAAAAATAGCAAATACTCAAAAAGTTATTACATAGGAATATATTTACTGAATTAGCAGAGTTATTTAAAGGCATGTTCAAGAATTTTTCTCCCCTTTGACTTTTATCATTTTTCTCTTAATATTTCTAAAATTAAAGGACATTGTGGTAGTAAATCTATTACTCTATAATTGTCTTAGTCTTTTAATGAAGCATAACATTACATTAATTAAGCACAAGACTTCAGAAAAGGGATGTATTTGAAACAAGATCTTGTGCTATTATAGGCATGAGGATTATTATTTTTAAAAATGTATTTATATATTTAGTTTTAACAGCATACACAAATACTTCCAATTGATTTATACACATAATAGCAATCTCGATGAACTTCAGATGACATGTTGTGGACACTATCTCTAATCTATCTATGAATCTTTAAATAACAGTTCTGCTACTGGGAAGACACGAGTTAGGGGCTTTCCCATCCTCAGTTTTTGTCTCACATGTAAGAAGTGGTTTAGGCAAGGGGCAAAAAGTGTAGTGGAAATTAGGAACTAAGTTTATTAATGAAATACACTTGAAGCTGCAAGCAGGCACCCAGAGGGCCTGAGTGTCCCACTCACTGGGCTTCTAAGGGTTATAGGTTTGCAGCCTGCCTCTAAACTCCCCCTCTGTTCCCCTTTTCCAGACCCCAGGATTAACAAACAGCTTCAAAGGCTTCCTTTTCCAAATAGTGGAAACAATAAAGTCTCCTCTCATCCCTGGTTATCATATGGGCTCTCTCCACCTTCCAAAAAGCCAGCCATCTTATCTGACTAAATGCAGGACTGCTGGCTTATGGGTGAGGGATGTCTTTTCCTCAACTTCCTGCCTTTGCTTTCTGTCTATGTTGCCTAACAGTTCAAAGACACTTTGATATTATGTTGATAGTACTTTATTGACAGTGCAAAGGTGAATAGAATTAAGGTCATTTAATATTTAAACATGAAACACTGCTACTTCAGAAACACAACACCAATTTTATCTCAAAATGATGAACAACTTCTCTGCTAAAAAAAATACAAATACTAAAGCAATACAATAAGGAATGAAATGTAGCAAGTGCTGATGATAGAGAACAAAAAAAGAAAAAATACCTAGTCAATGACACTGAGAACAATGTTGGAATAGGTTAGTTTATAAATGAGTGTATGTGAACTGTTGCAAATTAATAAGAAATTATTAAAAGCTTTTGCAAGGAGAAAAGGGTATTAAAGCAATGATGATTATCCATGATGTCAGGTATGGTAGATGGTTTGCATGTGTTATATCACTTAATCTTGACAGCAAAACTGTGAAGTTGACATTTTATGAGAAAGTTCCTTTAGACTAAGAGAAGGTAATTTTCCCAAGGCTGTTAAAGAACTAAACTGAGTGCATTTAAAGATGTAATTGGCTTTATTAAGTAATTTGTGAATTGGGCAGCATCACATTTACAAACTAGAAAGGCACTTGGGAGGGACTGTACAAAATAGGAAGGGCCTCGAAGTCAAAAGGCTATGGGCAAAGGGGAAAAAAGGACATCTTTCATAGGGAAGGGACTGGCAATGGTTTTCACCCTGCAGTCACTTATTCCTCTGGGGATGAAGAGGGCCTCCGTGACAAATTACCTCATTAGTGTTGACCAGAAAAGTCCAGACTGGTTGAAAGATAACATATCTGTGAGAGGTTGAAAGAACAAGCAGATCAGGTATTAAATGTGGGTGTGGTTGTAATAATACCATTTTGGACCTGTAGCTTTCTTTTAATAAGGAAAACATCCAAACTAAGGTTTCCTGTAGGTCAAATAATGACAGCTTAACGGGACAGCCTACCATTCCCTCCATTCACAATAGACATATATTCCATATGACCCATTGATACAGTCAACCAGACAATCACATATTAAAATTAATTAGAAATGAGTGGATTATACCACTCCATTTTATTAAACTTTTCAGGTTCCTGATTTATAATATAGGAATGATAAAATCACCTATTTCATAGGGTTGCTTTCAAGTTTAAATGAGTTCATTTATAACAAGTGGGCATTAACTGCTCATTTTTGTTTGTTCATTTGTTTGTTTTTCTCTATTGCCTGGTCCCAGTAGGGATTTGACATTACTCCTTATGACATAAAATAAATAGGAGTAAAACAGACATATTTTTGTCCATTTTAGATATTTACAATACACTTTTTCCTTTCATATTTTACCCTTCATTTATCATAGGTGAGGGAATTATGTGAAACTCTAGAATCTGGGTCTTTGCCATGCCCTGGAAATTCAGAAATTTGTGGGATTCAAATCTTCTCTGCAGTGGTCTTTTTCTTCCACTTACACCATGCTTCCCTAATATTCTAAAATATAAATATGAGGACTTTCCATTCTGATTGATGTATTTTTTAAAATTATTATTTTTAATTTTTAACCCTCACTCAAGGATATATCTATTCTAGAGAAAAAAGGGGAGATCAGAGGGAGAGAGAGAGAGAGAGAGAGAGAGAGAGAGAGAGAGATTAAAGGAGAAAAACATCCATGTAAGAGAAATGTTTACTGGTTGCCTTCCATATACACCCAATCGGGGCAAACCTGCAATGCAGGTAAATGCCCTGACCAGAATCAAATCTGCAGCATTTTCATATACAGGATGATGCTCCAACCAACTCTACCACACTACCAGGGCCATGTCTGATAACCTTTAATATTATAGCTTGATGCATGTAAACCATTATTCTCACATTCAATTCTATCTGTTACAACTGTCTTCTCATTCAAGTTCAAGGACACAGTCCTGTTGGAATCCTGACTTATTGCCATCTCTGTATTGTAGGATCAACCACTTCTCAGAAGAGGAGCTCTCCACTGTTCACATGCATAAACATCACTTGGTTAGATTATTTAAAAATATATATTCTCAGGTTCCATCCCTAGATACTAATTCAAAATATCTGAGATAAGTCAAGGAATTTTCATTTTTAACTAAGAAGGCAAATTATTTTTATACATCTTAGGCTCATACTTTGAAAAACCCTACATTAGTAGAAAATGTAAAATTAATATCAAGAATTATTTTAGAATAACTCAGTAGGAACCATGTGTTTGGCATTAAAACTAGATTTACTAAGAAATAAAACTAAAATTCACCTCTTGAAATTTCTAAATGTCAATTAGATTTTCACCTTTAATCACATTTCGCTATATAATCTCTTCCCACAGAGCAGTGAGAGAAATCTTTTAAAATATCAAACAGATGTCCCACTTAAAACCCTCTAATAGCTTTCTCTTGCAGTTAGGAAAAGAGAGAGAGAGAAAAAAAAAATCCAAACCCTTTCCTCTGCCTGCAAGATATGCCTGGTCATTATCTCTTTCTGGTTACATTTCAGATGGATGTGGGCACAGGGCATGGGGAGGGGGGAGATGGGGACAAATGTAAGTAATACATCAACAATAAATATAAAGTTAATAAAACATATATATATGTCTATTTTATCTCAATTCAGTTTCAAGATCTAATGATGTCACAGTTATTGATATAATTGGCTTGTGGTGAATGCAAATATTCCTGGGAACTATGCAAAATTAGCTTAGCAAAATAAAAACACCAAATAAGCTTTTAAAATTCTTGTTAACTATATCTTTTTTGTGTTACTCAGAAACATCAGACTCCTACTTACCATAGAGATTTTTGTATCCAGTATTATATGGGAAGGTTTCATTCTTTGATGACAACTGCTCAGTCCCATTATTTCAGGTCTTAGACTGAATGTCATCACTTCAGAAAGGCATCCCTAAACACCCTAATATACTCCTGTATTCCACCACAGCCCTTGTAGATGCTGGCCCATGAAATGTCAGTCATAAGCACATAGGAAGCTCAAGAAACATGTCTGGAATAATGACTGGAGTGCATGCAATAGAAACTCTAGATAGATATATTCTTATCCCATTGATTACAGAAAGCTAAGGCTTCATAGTTACATTAATACATTAAAATAAGCCTTTCACTAATTTGAAAAAAAATGATAGGAGCTTCTATAGTTGGGAGAAATATCTCTTCAGCTTGAACTGCCAAGTGAAGCTATGCATATAAAGATAGAAATAAGAAAAGTCAGAAGTTAAGACAGCCTCTTCCCAAAATTGATTTGTCATTAAAACAGCTATTTCTCTTAAAAAGTATACTATAACTGATTAAATGTTTTAAAACGAAATTCTAACATTTTAAATTTTAATGTGTTTAAATACTTTTATTATATTATCTTACTGATAACAATTATATTTTTAATACAAAAATGGAGATTTTGAACAACTGACATTTATGAAAATGCACCATTGCCAAAATATTGTCCAATTTAAATCTCAACAGGTGATAATGCTGTCATTTTCATTCCATTTACATTCCTGTTTTATTTTACTAATATTTGTCAAATGCCAACAAATTTATTTGAGCTTTGTCCCTTAGTTTAAAGACTTGAAAATTTGTGTTATAGCTTTGATTTTGTTATGCTTTGCTTTTTATCTACAAAGCCTAAATAACTTTCAATACGAATTATGCAAGTAAGCAATATTACCAGTCAGAATACAATACCATTCAATGAGCTATTTTGTGCCCAGCTATTTCATTAAAGAAAATTTTGTTGGCTGAAATAAGCAGCTGTTTTTGTCTGATTCTTTGAAATATGGCTAATTCTCTCTATCACCATATGGTTTGTAACTTCAGCCGTAAGTACCAAAATTATGAAGAGCTAAATTTAAACTATGCCCATGACAGCAACACATTCAGAGATTCCCATGAGGTGAATATCTTGTTTTTATTACTCTCATTATGGTGTACTTATGAGAGTATTTTGGAAATTTTCTAGTGCCTACAACAGGCCTTTGTCCATAGTCAAATTTTTTCTTTTTCTTTTTTTTTTTTTTTTTGATTCACAGTGGGGTCGAAAGTTTTCTTCATGTAATGCTAACTTCAATTTACATCTCTTAAATATATAATGTATTTTGTTTGCATGGAAATTTAATGTGCATTGTCATACCATTTTAGATTTTAGAAAACCTAGTATGAAAGGGAATAAGTTGAGTGTTGTCTTTTTTGAAAATTTATTTTTAATTTAAATACTAAGAATGCTTGAAAATATAGTGTAGAACCTTAGGAAATTAGTCAACTATTGTTAAGTACAGATTATTCATTAAATCTATTGACGGTTGCAGTAATTTCCATATTAATAAATGCAGTTTACTTAGTTTTTCTTTTATAATTAAAATTTTATTAATCATATTTGTGGCTAAATAACATTTGGGTCTAAGCATTATCAGTAGTTAATTTTTTGTTACTATGATGTTTCCTTGTTGGTTATAAAATTGAAAAAAAAAAATTTTGTGGGGGAGGGTGCCCAGCTTTATAAATCTAATTTTGTCTAATTACACTTCCTCATATGAGTGTTATATTCCTGCTTTAGGAAATCTAGCAGCTGAAGATAATGCCTCTTTTGTTGATGATATTTGCATCGTTTTCTCATCAGGGGTCCCTATTTTCAGGTTACATAACCTAACATGATAGTTGACTCATTTAGTCTCCATAACCCTATATTTTCTAATCTGGAAAACAAATATAATATTTATCTCAGAATAGTATGAAATATAGTGGTTTTGAGAAATAAATAAAATAATCAATTTGGTTCAACCATATGAAATTGTTGGTGGCCAAGTGAGTGAACCTTGATTTTACATTATCAGTTTAGCAAGGACATGTTCAAACAATATTAATGTCCAGGCCCTATTACAGATTACTTAGATAAGAATTGTTCCTGACCTGTGTGGCATCATCCCACAAAGCAAAAGGTCACAGATTTGATTCCTGGTCAGGGCACAATCCTACATTGTGGGTTCAGTCCCCAGTCAAGGTTCATATAAGAAACAATCCAATTGATGTTTCTCTCTCCCATCAATGTTTCTCATCCTCTCTTTCTCCCTCCTTTTCCCTCTCTCTAAAAAATAAATAAATGGAGCAAGGGCATTAATATTCCCTTAAAATTTCATGGTGATTTTAATATGCAGCTAGAGTTAAGAACCACTGATGTATGTAATTCTTTTTTCTTTTTCCTCGAATCTCAGTCTCCACGCTCACAGGGCTGATCACCGTATCAGCAGAATGACCTGACATACAAACACTAAACAGAATATTTGAAAAAAAGAATAAGAAACTTTTTAAAAATAAAGTGTTAAATATGAAGGGTTCTTAAATACATTCAAATTCAATATATGCCATGTAGCTGGCAAGCATAAACCTTCCTGAGAGAGGATGATAAAACGGTGAATAGTGGTTGCTAGAGTGTCATTGATTTTGCCTCCTTTGGATGAAAAAGAGTGAGGAGACATTTTAATTAAGTATGAGACTGCCAAAAAGCAGCTGTGGAAGGGTATGATTCAAGTTTAAGAATAACATAATAAAAAGGAGAGCACTTTTAGTCTAAATCCAGGTCTTTTCAGGTAGGAGGTAAAGTCTTCCTTACCTGAGGTTGCTCTAAGGAATTTTGGCTCATAGACAAGAATCTAGATAAAGAAGCAATGTCAGGAAGGTAGGAGAGAATCCAGGCATAAGACAAGGTAACTAGGTATAAATGTAGCTATTTTCAATGAGGTATTAAAAATGCACAACTACTTTCCTCATAGATCAAGTATCTTATAAAGGATGTATTTTCTTAACCTATTAAAAGAATTGCAAACATGTGAATTTCAAAGTTTGATTGTTTCATATAGATGTATATTTTAGATGAGGTTAGTGGGCTGATACCTGAAATAAATTCAAGACATTACCTAGGGACTTGTTTTTATTATAAATATTGTTTTTAACCCTTTTTCATCTATTTGTACTAAGTGCTGGCTCTAAGTTATGTGACTTTTAGATAGCTTCCCAAGGGGAAAATGTCTCTATGCTGCACCATTATGTAGAAAAGTTGGCAAAATTGGTGTCAAATCAAAATTAAGTTAGCACGCTTTTACATTCTTTGGCCATTTTTGCAAACAGTTGTTTCCTGGAAATAATTTCCATTTGGACCTTTAAAAAATCAATTTCCTTGTGAATAATGTAATTGTCCCCATATGTTTATCAGTTACAGATTAGAGATATACAAGATCTATTCAGAAAAATTCCAGCCATTATTTATATATCCAGAATGATTTATGTGATATTCATATAATTTGGCAGCCAAGGGTTGAACTGGAATTCACATGGGTGAACAAGGATGACCTCACTGTACTAGTCAGTAGGGGCAGCTGTTGAGTGAGCATATTTACTGTGTGGCCCTTGCATTCAAAATGACTGAGCAAGTAGAGCATTAAGCTTTAACATTCCCCGATGGAAACTCTTTGGATGATTAAAAAGGCTGCAGCTATGGGCAACTGGTGATAGGCCGCCTTCTCATGCCTCACATCTCCCGCAGAGATTTTTGGTGAAACATTAATTCACTTAGGTGACTCAGCCACCCCTCTACAGCCAGTATTTGGCACCCTGCGACTTCTGGCTTTTCCCAAAACTAAAGCCATTTTCGAAAAGGATGAGATTTCAGACTGTTGATGGGATTCAAGAAAAATATGATGGGGCAGCTGATGGCAATTGGGTGCCTACCTTGAACGAGACTGAGGCATCATTGTCCAATGTACAGTGTTTCTTGTATCTTGTATCATCTTTAATAAATATCTTTATTCTTCATAGTGCATGGCTGGATAACTTCCGGACAGACCTCGTATACCTAACAAGCTCTCCGCATGGTATAACCAACCCGTTATCTTGGATATAAATTTATATTTTCAAGTTTCTAATTTTTTGATAAGACAAAAGTAGATTTAATGACAGAAACTACATCAAATATTTTAAATTTTAATGAGTACTCTATGTTTAATTTTGAAACAAATATTTAGAACCATTTATCAAGTGTGTGTTGATATGCAAACACTGTATGTGTTAATTAACTATAGGCTATTAGTAGTTAAGTTTGGGCGAAGTTAAAAGTTATATGTAAATTTTAGAGTCAACACCCTAACTCACATTATTCAAAAGTCAACTGTACAGGAATTTAACAATTCACACTGATAATGTGTGTCCATGCTCCTTCATGTGGGATTGTTGTTCAAATCAAATTAACTTAAGAGAACTATTTACCATAGCACTACTTACATAATAAGAGTTTAAATAAATGTTAGTTGATAAAATTAAGTGAATTGGTGGATGCTTCTTAAGGTGTCTTTTTTTTTTTTTTTTTTTTTTTTTTTTTTTTTTTTTTTTTTTTTTTTTTTTTTTTTTTTTGTAGCTTGTAGCTTGTTCTAAGGCTCATCTGCCATATGGCTTTTTAAATTTTTTTAAATTTATTTTTACTTAAGTATCGTTGGGGTACAATCTTATATTGATTATTTTAGTTTCACGTATACAATCTAGGGAGTTAACATTTTTATACATTACAATGTGATCACCTTGTTAATTCTGGTAATTTTTAAAATAGTCTCACAAAATGATAGGAATCATATTCTACTAGATGCACAAAAATTTCCCAGAAACTCACAGCAAGAGGAATATTCAGAAGGAGAACTTTAGGTACCCTTAAAAATTTTTTTAAAAATATTTTATTCATTATTTTCAGAGAGAAGGGCAGGGAGGGAAAAGGAAAGGGAGAGAAACATCACTGTATGGTTGTCTTTCACCTGCCTCCAGCTACAGACCTGGCTGGAGACCTGGCTTGAAACCTGGCTTGCAACCAGGTCTGGGAAATCAAACCTTTGGGTTCACAGACTAGCACCAATCTACTGAGCCACAAGCCAGGGCCATTTTTAAATTTTTGTAGTATTTTCTTATACCACACTCCCTCCACATTTCCACATGGTGAAATATTTTATAAATGGTGAAAAACATTGGTATTACAAAATTAAGTGGAATGTTCCAAGGGCTAGTCATCATGGAAGTAATTTTCAAAGATTATTTTTGGTAGTATTTCTAAGATCATTCTATACTATACAACATTATTAAAGAAGTATTTTATTTAATCTTTGTTCAACATTTTGCATGTTCTAAATCTTACAAGTAAGAGGAAAGGAAAATCCTTAAATTAAGAGTTTCCTTTTCACTAATCTAGTGTTGTCTTTCCTTGTTACACTCATGTAATAATGGAATAATTTGCTATGTCATGTAAAATCAACTTTAGGATAGAGGAAAATTAAGTGCATACAGTGTTTTAAGTGAAATATATACTAATCTAAGTGCTTGCAATGTATGACAATTATTTTAATTTAAATCTAGAAAAATGTTAGTAAAAAATATGCATTTACTAGTTCATTCAATAGAAAATTTCTGAATGACTATTATATTTTATTATGTAAAATTTTAATATGGAGAATAGCAACAAATCCAACATTAACCTTAAGTTGTCCACTTTTTGGTATAATTTCAGTGTCTTTATCTTGCCAAGACTGCAATCATGTATAATCTTTCTTTATGCAAAGATGTATATATGTATACAAATGTTATGTGTCTTCTGAAATAAGGAAATTATTAATTTAATTCAAATCATAACCATTTTATATTTAATATCTTCTAGGTCTTTACTTAATTCTATTTTAATTTAATTTTCATAAAAAACAGAGGAAAAAATTGTTAAATTTGTTGTTTCAGAAGCACTAAATTTCCAAAAGCGATAACCTACCCAAGGACACCAAGTAAATGATCTTCTTACCCTTTGAGACTGAATTTCTAGAGCAAAAATAATATATAGGGAAACAAATGTTTATCACAAATCTCTAGAGGAAAATAAGGTCAGAATAGAGGTAATAGCCTAATAGTGTCAAGTCTAAACAAAACCAATGAATCCCATGTCATGTAATGTGTTATATTGATTCTATATATAAACAAGGGTATATATAATAATTTAAATAACATTTCTATAGAGTTCAATTCTTGTGACCAGAAAAAAATGACGATTTGAAGCAATAAACTTACTTTGGAAGTTTTATTAACAGTTAAAGAATGTTTAGTGAATAATAATTTACAAGTATCATTATTACCTATTTATTGACTATGTAGATATTACAGATGTCTCTCAAACAAAAAAATTAAACCAGAGAGAATACTCTTGAGATTTCAATTTGAGAAGAAAAATATAATTTAAACATCTATGTAAAATGCATGAAATTCAAAATACATTGAGAGAGTATTTTATACTATGAATAAAGAAGTTTGCCCTAAATCTGGACTTATTTCAAAATTACAGCATTTCACTTCTCTATTTTTAGAAGTTTTTTATCAATTAACTCCATAAATAGATATAACTAAAGTTATAGAAACATTCAAAATATATTATGAACATTAAATATCTGTTACTTGGCCAAATATATGATGTTTAGAATGAGACATTTTTTCTTCTTTTCTTTTCTGTTTTTTTAAAGATTTTATTTATTACTTTCAGACAGAGGGGAAGGGAGAGAGGCAGAGAGGGAGAGAAACATCAATGTATAGTTGCCTTTCATCTGCCTCCAGGTACAGATCTGGCTGGAGACCTGGCTTGCAACTTGGTTATGTTGCCCTGGCTGGGAATCTAACCAGCGACCTTTAGGTTCTCAGACCTGCACCTTATCCTCCACTGTGCCCCCAGACAGGGCTTTAATTTAATTTAATTTAATTAATTTATTTATTTTATAAAAAGAGAATCTTTCTTTAAGATTTTATTTATTATTTTTTAGAGAGAGGGGAAGAGAGAAAGACCGAGAGGGAGAGAGACATCCATGTATGGTTGCCTTTCACCAGCCTCCAGCCATGAATCTGACTGGAAGCCTGGCTTGCAACCTGGTAATGTGCTCTGGCTGGGGAATTGAACCAGCGACCTTTGGATTCACAGGCTGGTGTCTTGTCTACTGTGCCACCAGCCAGGGCTTGAGACATTTTTTTTCTATATGCAGGTTTTACATGTTTAAGTGGAACTACTTATAAGTTATAATTTAAAAATTCACATGATGTCAGTTTTAAATTTACTGTGCATCAAAGATATCTGTGCTACCCTCAGCACAGAGAATATATTCCAGAATATCTTTACTGTGAATATTTTACATTATCTTTATGAAGGTAATTTTCAAACAAAAAGTATTTAAAAATATAGCTGGACTTTTCTTAAAATTTTCTTTAAATGTATTAATTATTCCATATTTATTTTCTCTTCTCAAAGTTTTTTCTTTCTCTCTAAATGGCAGTATTATTTTTAAAATTCAGAATATAATATAAGCAGCTTATAAGCATACATTTATAAAGTACTTACAAGAAAAATATTAGGATATTTTTACTGTATTAATTTTCAAGGTATTTTTCCAATTTAAATTTAGAAAATATTTTTAAAAGGAGAAAAGGTAGGAATAGAACACTGCATCAAGCAACAATATTTGTGATTTGAAAAGTAGAAGCTGCAGAGAAAATTTCTTATTAGAGTTTAAACCAAAATTTTTCCAGATTTATTATTTTGAAATTAATAGTAGGTTTTAAAAAGTTATTACATTTCAAATAATGTGTATATCACTTCCTCTTGGTTTTTCACTTTGAAGTCTCTTAAATATCACAAGAGCCAGTGGTTGGATGTCCCTAAAACATTAAAATATAAAGATATGTAAAGTAATTTACGGTAATCAGAACATTTTGGAAAAAGAGTTCTGCATCTCTATTACCCAGAGATTGCCTGCATACTGGACCTATGTGTTTTCACTAACAGGTTAATACCATGCATGAAATTCAGGACCAACCTTTAAATGATACAGGAAAAGGTACTGACATTGTAAGGCTTTATTTTTTTTTGAACTGCATCCACTGAGGAATCAAAGTCCTATAACTTGTAGAATACTCTAAATACTAGATTTGTCTCAGTTTCTTTATGGTGTTATCATGTTGTTTTGTCTTTGCACTTCCTAGAAACAAAGAAACAAATGTGTAATTTTTCTTCTAGTTTGGTTTCCTATCAACAGGTAAATATTTTTAAATTCTGTTTTATTGGTAATTTAGAGTGAACAAATTTTCTTCTGATATATATTGAGAAGAGATTTTGATCTAAAGGAAAACAGAGAGATAGGATGCCATCCAGAAGGCTGAAGGATCCAGGGCAGAGATTTTCAGACAATCCTTTTCTCTATCAATTTTGACTGAGACAATCCTAATAAATAATAACTTATTTAAAGGCAGGTAAAATGTCCTAAAAGAACTAGCTGTAAGACCAACATTTAAAAAAAAAAAAAAAGAAAGGAAAAAGAACTAGCTCCTAATCCTGATATAAAAAGTATAATGTGTAATGACCATAGCAATGCTAAATCAGACAGGAAAAATTGACATGAAAAGAAATATATTGAAAAGGAAATCTTTCTCCAAATCACTTTATCATTCAAGAGTTTGAGAAAGCAAGACACATGACATAAATTATAAATGCAACATCCATGTTAGATTTTGCCTATTAAATTTTTATTAATTCAAGGCATATGTACTGAGCACCTATTAAGCGCCAAGAAACCTGTGAGCTGTTCTAAGAACACCTTGTTCCTCAATGACCTCCATGTCACTTGGAGGTCATTTGCCTCTGCTCTCCTGTGGTGCTCCATGCATTTTACTACTACAGACTCTATCACTAGGTATTACAGTCATCTATTTGTCTCTATTCCCCAGGCCACTATATTTCAAATTTGATTTTTCTGTATTTTCATTACTAATTATAACACCCTACCAATAGTTTCTCAAATGTTTGTTGAATGAATAAGCAAAGTACAATCTGCTTTAAGAAAGGATCACAGGTTCACCAACCCTAGTGTAATAAGGTTCAATGGGAGAGAAGATCTTAAGAGAGACTTGATAATGTTTATATAGAGGAGATGACATTTAGATGATTGTGAATTAATAATCAGATATTGGCCAAACCTGAAGAGGAGGTTCAGTATTCCATGTATTGATGTGGGGCCTACAGGGTCATAATGTTTTTAAGGAGCAATCAAAGATGTAGTGTGTCATGTGTGCTGGGAAAGCAGGTTGGAGCTAGACGAGGAAGGGACTGAGACACTATGCTAAGAATCTGAATATTTTCCTGAAGGTAGCAAGGTGTCAGTGGAGGTAACCAAAGTCAGGAAAAAGATGATTCTGCTAGCAATTTTAGAGGATAGATGAGTGAGAAAGGGGACTGTAGGCAAAGGGATCGATTTAGAATTATTGCAAAAATCTGGAGAGAAGGCTGTTAAGGTCTGAGCCAAGATTTTGCAGCTTAAGACAATCTTTGAGCTGCATTTATACTTGGCTTTAGAAGGTAAGCCTGTACCCTCTTAGTCTTTGCCTAATTTATACATTCTTGTTCATGTTCCAAACCCAACTAAGCCTCATTTGAACAGTCAAACTAAGGAGCTCACATTATTAGCCTGAGACCAGAGCCCTAATAATAACTCAGGCTAATAAAAATCTAGCTTTATAACTTACAGCATGTTAGAATTTAAATTAGAACCTCCACCACAGCACTAAATGTTATGAACATGTTATTGTTTTAATGTATTGCATTAATGAATTCCAGCTTCTAGCCCTGGCTGTTGCCATTTCTTCATTAAAAAATAGTAATAGAAAATACTGTTTTCCTGTTCAGTTAACCATCTATTATATAAAATTATTTTTCTGCCCAGAAATCTTGTAGCTAGCATCACAAAAAGCATACAACTAGAGTGAGAAAAATTCGCAATAAGTTGGCTTCCAGAATAAGTGTCCCCAAAACATAGTTTTTGTGTAAAGGAGAAAATTAAGTCGTGATTTTTCTAACAGGACTGAAATCAGATTGAAGGAAACTACAGCACCAATTTTAGCCTGAGGGTAATTACTTTTGCCAAATTTCTATTGTTATGAGAGGAAGATAGAGCCTGGAGTTATTATCTAGTGGAATTATACCTAACATATTTTTTAAATGTCTCCTTTAAGCCTCCAAGGGACAGAGATATCAGTAATAATAGCTGGAGTATACAAATAAATGAGGTATGTGTACTTGGTACACCTCTTGAGCTTTCCATATCTTTGACCTTCAGAAGAGAACTTTGAAATCCACTTCTTAGAGCTCAGATGGGAATGGCCACATAAAAAATGAGGAAGAATGGCCTGGTTCAGTGGATTGACACCAGCCTGCGAACCCAAAGGTCGTTGTATGATTCCCTAGTCAGGGCACATAACAGGTTGCAAGCTAGGTCTCCAGCCAGGTCCTTAGCTGGAGGCAGGTGAAAAGAAACCGTATGTGCATTTATACTTCTCTCCTTTTCTTCCTCCCTTCCTGTCCTTCTCTCTGAAAATAATAATTAAATCTTATAAAAAAAAAGGAGAAAGAAGTTATCCATACATTTGGCAAAGATTAGGGAAAGTCTGCTACTGTTTCCATTGCAGAGTTGTATGGAGAGTATCTTCTCATACTTTGAAGTGGAGCAGTTTTTAAATTTACTCTCTAATTTCTAATAAAATTTGGTCATTTACCAGGAAATTTATTCAAAGATAGAATGTGGAATAAAGCTAAACTTTGGATACAATAAATATATTCTTTTAGCTATAAATCTAAAGTTACTGATTTACTGCTAAAGTTAGAAACTAAAATATATAGTGTTACATAAGAAAAATAATAAAATTAAAAATGTAAAAGATAAAATTAAAAAATATCAACCTCATAGTAAGGAAGAAGAATAAAATGGAAGGTTAAAAATTCAGTATCTGAAAAAAAAATTCAGTATCTTTATTGATCTGAGATGATTATGGGAAAGAAATTAAATATTTAAATTATAATGATAAGTTTTTACCAATAAATTGTGTCTATTATTTGCTCAGAAAACTTAACTTTATAAGATAATTGTCCAAAGTTTTATATAACTTACTTGTGAAAAGACTGCTTGGAAATGATATTAATGAGGCAGTAGTAATAATGAAATACTTCTCAGAAAGATAATTCATTATTCAGTGCAGTACAGTCAAGCAAGTTTCAAGTTGTGTAATTGTGATAGGAGGAGAAAGTGACAAAGATAGAAGAAACTTTGTTACAGGGTACAATTTAAATATAGTATTTGAGTAATGAGTGGGGAAGACATTTTCCCCTGAAATTAAAACCATCTTATCTGCCTCACATTCTTTTTTGCAGTGTTTCATCATTATATTTTCCCTTGTTGATTTTAAATGTCTGTGACGTTCTTTTTCCTACCTTGGCATATTTTCCAAGGATTGTCTAAGACATATTAATAATCATTAAATATGTTTTAAATTGCGTTCTTAATTGGCAAAACAATTATAATATTAATCATTCATGGTTCAGTTCCTTGGTAGCTATTTCTTCTGCAAACAACTGTTGACCATAAAAATGGAATTGTGATTTTGAATTATATTGTGGTTATTTAATGTAGCATGTACACTTTCTTGGCTCAGCATGGCTGCTTGTTTTTTAAAATTCTCCAGCACAGGATGGCACACAGCATGCATAATTCAACTTGTTGAAACATGCTGGAAAATTTTTCTTTATTTTAAAATTGTAGCAATATGTAGAAATTAATTATTTGTTATAACACAAAGAACTTTTATGTCATAGCCCCCATGTTGTTTCACACTGAAATCTTGATTTGCAAATATGAGTGAAAGATCGACTTTAAATATCCAGAGATGATTAGCTGCCAGCCCTAATCAAATTGTGAGGTAATTAGCAAATCAAAACTTGATTAGCTCTTTACTTGATTTACTAAAATTATAGTTTATGCAGTTTAAATAATGGGGGAGGGGTGTTGTCTATACTCTAATCCAGTCACAGTCTAGTCTGCTATGTTGGGGCAGGAGGAGGAGAACTTCCTACTTTAAGTTCTTTCCAAGTTTCATAATACATTTTATTGTTTCTTTGTGATACTATAGTACTAGACATTAGCATTTTACTTCTGCTTTTCTGAGAAAAAAGTATTCTTTTATTATTATATATAATACAATAGGTTTTATATAGTTGCCTTTTTAAATACTATTTATAAACTATTTGGAGGCATTATTTGGTCATGAGTGAGTGCCTATCCATATAGTTAATTCTTGGATATTTAAAATTCAGAAAAAGAAAATCAGTACATCAATGACTTAGTCTACTTGGGCTGCCATAATAAAATACCACAGGTTGGGTGGCTTAAACAACAGAATTTGGAACCTAGAGGTTCAAGGGCAATGTGCCAGCAAGGTTGGTGTCTGGTGTGGACTCTCCTTGGATTGTAAATTGCTGCCTTGTTCTGTGTACTCACATAGCTTTTCTTTCTCTGCTGGAGGTGATGGTGGTGGAGGAGGGAACTCCAATGTTGTTTTCTCTTATGAAGACCAAGTCCCATGATTAGGGCCCTACCCTTATGACCTCATTTAGCCCTCATTCTATCCATATAGGCCTCATTTCCAATACTGTCACAATGGCAGTTGGGGTTTCATATAAATGTTGGGGACATATTCCAGTATATATCAACCCCAAATTAATGACTTTATACAGACTTATAGGAACAGGCAAATGATACAAGAGGAGAAAACCATTGCTGTTCATTGACTGTCACTGACAACAGCAGCTGCAAGGCAGTGGGAGGTGTAGCAGCAGGATTCAGAGTCTAAAGATGTATGTCCAGCCCCTCTGAGGAAAACAGTCAGAGTGTCAGTATTACTTTTCCAGTTACCCTCAAGAGGTGGGTGTATTTGGTCACAGATAAGGAACATGATAGCTAAAACTGGATCTCAAACTTAGTGGTTCTCACTCATTTTTACAATGCCAAGTATGCATTTTCATAACTTTGCACAATAATATTTTATATGAAAATATTCTGAAAGATAAAAGAAAATATTTTATTCAAATATACATGCATTTTAAGAAAGAGTATTATAAATAATTCATTAAAATATTGAAGACCAAAAACAGAATGGACTTTGAGGCACCATAATACGTAGTAGAAGTGGAGTTATTCTTAGTAGTAGTCTTCCTGGTTTCCTCTCAAAGCACAACATAAAGGTGGTCTGTTCTTACTTATACTTGAAGACCAGGCCAGATTTATATTAGAGGATAAATTATTATTACATTGACTTCTGTCTAATAAGCTGCAGATGTGTTTTGCTGTTATCCATCTAATCTATTTTTCACTATTTAAAAGATAGCAATGATAAATACATTCTTTAGACTGTCTTCTATCTGGTTTATGGTAAAATATTAGGTATGGTATATATTGATATCCTATAGACATACAAGGTACATCTGTGTCAAATATAACATTTTATTTATGAAAATCAAGAAACCTAGGGATTTTTTTCTGATATTGGTTGGATTTCTGATATTGGACTTTTTAACCATTTAGAGTTTTGCATCATCATCTATAATATCAAAGAGGAAATTAGATTAAGAATGGAAAATATTAGGGACAAAATTTTTAACCCCACCACTACCACACACCCATGGGAGACTCAGATAATCAACCAGTCATATACTCTTTATCCTGCTTAAAAATTAAAATATTTGTTTAAAATTATACCAAATAGCCATTACATATTATTTGGCTTTAGTGCTGATGATAGACTTTTTAAAAATCACAACCTGGCCCTGGCTGGTGGCACAGTAGATAAGGCACCGACCTGTGAACCCACTGGTTTGATTCCCAGCCAGAGCACATAATGAGGCTGCAAGCCAGGTCTCCAGCCAGGTACTTAGCTGGAGGCAGGTGAAAGGCAACCATACATTGATATCTCACTCCCTTTCTGTCTCTTTCCCTTCCCCTCTCTCTAAAACTAATAAATGAAATCTTTAAAAATGTATTTAAAAAGTAAATAAAAAAATAAAAATCACAATCTGGCTTTGGCTGGTGTGTCTCAGTGTATTGGCACGGGCCTGTGAATTCAAAGGTAGCTGGTTTGATTACCCAGTCAGGGCACATAACCAGGTTGCAAGCCAGGTCTCCAGCCAGGTCTTTAGCTGGAAACAGGTGAAAGGTAACCATACACTGATGCTTCTTTCCCTTTCTTCTTTCCTCCCTGCCCTTCTCTCTGAAAATAATAAATAAAATCTTAAAAAATAAATTCACAATCTATAGATATACAGAAAGTATCCATGTTAGCTAAAAATTTATTATTTTGTGATATTTTGTGCCTGGAATGGTGCTTTATTCCCAGAGGGTCCCAATAATATGTTGAATATATACATTTCTGAAATCAATTAAAAGTTCTTAAAATACTAAGATAAATTAAAAGGCCACCCTAATCATACCCCCAGTCAGCAATAAAAAACATTCAAGCTCATCTACTCAGGAAATGAGAAAGTTTTTGAAAAGTGACTGTTTTTGTGATTTTGAATATTTGAGGAAACATTTCCACAATGATAGCTTTTTTGTTTCCAATTGATCTTAAGAAAACTCCATTTAAAGGTAATTTGTGTTATATCTTCACATAGTACAAAAGATTAAAAAATGAGATGCAGTTTTATTTATGAATAAGTTTTATTTATTTATTTTATGAATGTTTACATTATTAATTATCTTCAAACAAAGAATGAAAACTACAGAGTCAATTAGATACTTATTTAGTCATTGCATATCAGCTGTGGTTGATATTTCATAGGTGTACAAAAATAAAAGGTAGAAATTTATTTGCCATCAGTTTATTAGTGTTCTTATACAAAGTAGGTCCTTCCTGGGTTTAATTCAGTCTACCGTTATCACTTCCCTAATAACCCATACATGTCTGCTTTCATTAATTCTACATGTTTATTAATGCCATTTATTTCTTGATTTAATATACAATTGAAATGATTGATCTCCTGCCCATCAAGGAATTGTTTCACAAAACTCTTGTCTGAACTTGAATACAGATTTCTGCCCACAATTCAGTAGTATAATTTAACTAATTGACAGAAACAAAACCAGTTCACCAAGTTAATTAAAATTTTCCATCTCTTCACTTTCAATTAGTTTCATTGATATGACATATTTTTTCTTATTTAATGTCTCACCGTTATCACTAGGCAGTACACAGGTTATACTTGTTTGTCAAATAAATAGTGGTTATTAAAATAATCTTTAAGTAGACACTATTTGATGTTTTAATTGTCCTCTTGTCTTTGAACAGTTGAGTGTTGTAATTAGTTTTACTTCATTTATAGCAACTTTAATTTGTTCTTGAAGGTTTGTTTTCTTCTCTGAGAACCAAAAATGATTTAATGGAAAGCCAAGGAAGTAAGGAATAATAGTATAATATCTCTAACTACATTGTGGTAGATAAAATATTAGATTAAGACTATAAAGTCTTTAAATTTATCCTGATTCCTTGTACCACACCTTACTATTTAAAGATCATTTAGCATTTGGAACAGATAACTATGTTAAATTCTGTTTAAATCTTAAGAAACTTTTATGGAAATATGATTAAGGGACTTTTTATACATTAATGTTTTATTTATGCTAAAGAGAAGTCTAATAGTTTTTGAAAATGTTCTCTAATACAGAGGTTCACCTGATTAGCTTAGTTTTACACACACATTGCACAAGTTTAAGTATTTTTCCTTCTGATGTTTTTGAATTTTGTTTTTGTGAAAGCCAGGTGGTATTCGGAAAAACATATAATCTGTCAAAAGCAGTTGTTTAGGTTCTTACAATTTTTACTCATTGATTTAGACTAATAAAGCCCCTTCCCATTTTCCTTCTACAGTGGATTTCATACCATTTAAAACAGAGAAAATAAGTTGTTGTTTTGGTCATTTATATTTTTACATATTCCACTTGTCCTCTATTGAAAAAAGAGAAGTTAATCAGATTAGGTGGAGGGGTTATTTTTTACAATATAACTTCCTTCTTTATGGCAATTGAGATCACTTAAAATAAAATGTGTGCTTTTAAAGTAATAATAAAAACTATTTAGACAATAAGTACCTTTCAGAAAATGTTATTTGTATTTAGACTACTTCACTGACTCCTAAGAGAAGCAATTAACACCATTTTTTTCCTTCAGTGGAAATCTCAACATTAATCTCTACTTTCTGAGACCACTTCTGTTTCTTAAGAGTTTATTCTGTTTATTTTTGAGTAAATGAGTATATGTGCTCATTGGTTACTATAATATTTTTCTGGAGTCCTTGAAATGGTTGTCCTAAAATAATTATTTTATTTTAACAATAGGAAAGTTAACAAGTAGCCACCAATATGGTTGAAATGTGCATTGCTCTGAATTTTTATCCTGGATTTTGTTTTTCAGGAAGTTCTAGCTTCCATATTTTAAAATATGTGAAGGAAATGTGTTCTAGAAACAGTCAACATTTAATTATTATTATGCCCCATAACCACACAGTTCCGGGTATTATTGTCTTGGGGTGCTTGCTTTTAATTACAAAAATGATCTTAAATGGATGGGGATTTATTATAAAGATATAGATCACATTGAAATAAAGAAAAGGATCAATAGTAGACTTCACCAGGGCAGCTCTTGACCACCAAAAACACCATGGTCCTCCTTTCTTGAGCTTTGTCATTGCTGTGACACAGCTATGAGCTCACTTGCATTGTGTCTCTCTGGTTTTCATCTCCAAGGCTCAGTTAGCTCTGTTCAGTTAAGTAGGATTTGTTCTCATGTGGTCAGGTGCTGGCCAAAAGAGGTTGTGTCATATTATATAATAGTATAATTAGGCCCAAAGGAGAGGGAGTGTAGAGAAGAGGATTGGGGACATGCCAGAATGAAAGGAGATCACAGAAGCAATCAGTAGCCATTATAGTCATCACTGTATGTTCTTCTCAGGCTTCTTGAATCTGTGTCCTCTATGAAATCTACTCACTTCTGAAAAGCACTGTCATTTTTCTCTTTAAGACTCTAGTATTTCTAATTGTATATAATTAAATTGAAGTTATCATGTTATGCCCAGTATGCCAATTATATATTTGGGCTATTTGTTTGATCTCCTCAAAAATTGTTATTATTCAGGAAAACAAATATCCTAAAAATGGAAAAAGTCATATTCTCTGCATTTAGCTTCCCCTTGCCCTAGAGCACAAGGGGTGAAATTCTGCAAAGTTTCTCCAGAAGTTAAGATCTTTGTGTATACCCATTACACTTATGGGAAAGTAGGGAGAAACTTTTCTGTGACAAATAGTACAGATAGAGAAAAATCTAGTTTTTGAAAGTAATATTTATATTTGAAAAGATGAGTAAATATATGTTATAACACAGAGTACAATGTTATAATATTAAGTAAAAAAGCAGTTTAATGTAACAGTTTCAAAGGTATACAAAGGATATTGATTGTTCGTGTGCGTGTATGAATATATGTTAATGTATAGGTTTTTTGTACATTATAGTTTAGGGTAGAAAGAAAGCTTAGAAAGATAAATGCTAAACTTTGAAATCTGATTTATCTAAATTAGTGGCCTTCAGTAGTCCTCAAACAGTAGACATACAACATGGGTCACTTAGGCACTTGTTCAGAATACAGATTATATCTGCTGACTCAGAAATTCTTGGTGTGGGGCCCAGTAGTCTGAGTTTTAATAAGTCACATGCTCTCAGTGAGTCTGTTAGACCCTAAATTATGAGAAACTGTGGTTTAATGTAGAGTATGTGATTACAGATGATTTATTTCCTCTCTGGTGCTTAATGTCTAAATAGTCTGTTTGAATTTATAAACACCACAAATGTTAATTTTCTAAAGAAAGATGCCTTCTGAATAGCCATATTGTATAATAATTTCTTTTTAAATCCTATTTTCACAATAGACATTTGTATATACTAACTACAATAAATGCTTGCTGATGGTAACTTGATTGAATTTAGCTTTAAAGTAAACTATCTCTGCTTGTTTCAGATTCAAAAAGGTGTGCTGCATGTGCTATACCAAGGTTGATGATTTGAGCAACTTTTGGTAATAAAGTGTGAAATAATTTATTTTAATACATTTATTCAGTGCTACAACATAAGTAAAATTTTCTCTTGTGTAAACGACACCACAGCACTAGTATGAAATTAATTAATTTCAAAAATTCAAATAGGAACTAATTGAATACATTCTGGAAAAGGTAAGAAATATTTCCTATTATGCTGGGAGTTAACATAAATGCCTCATTGATGTTCTTTTGTTTATTGATGCCTGCAGGTTATAATAAAGGTTAAGTAACAAATATAATGACAATGAGAAAGCAGGTGGAAAATTAGACCTGTCTTTGGGGATTTGTACTCCACCCATTTAGGTCTTCCAGTTCTTAAATACTTTACAACAGTTGTATTACTTGTATATTAGGTACTCTTGACAACACTAAGTCACCAGTTATTTAACAAGAAGGAATTTGACAAAAGAGAAGTTTGATAGAAATAATTTTAAGGAGTAAGATAGTTTTTCAACAAGATGATAGAGAAATGAAGAAAGACAGTGATAGGAGACTGAAAATATTAAAAATGGCCTTATATGTTTTGAGTTGTTTTATCTTTTTAATAATTGTGTAAATTTCTACATAATCATTCTTTTTTTTTAAAAAAGATTATACTTATTATTTTTAGAGAGAAGGGCAGGGAGGGAAGAAGAAAGGGAGCAAAACATCAATATATGGTTGCCTTTCACCTGCCTCTAACTGAGGACCTGGCTGGAGATCTACCTGGTTTACAATCTGGTTATGTGTCCTGACTGGTAATCAAACCAGTGACCTTTGAGTTCACAGGCTGGCGCCTTGCTACTAAGCCACCAGCCAGGGCCTCACAATCTTGTTCTTAAAGGAAATTAGGTCATACTAAATCATGATAGGTTTCCCAAACATCATTAATATTGTTCTTTCTGCACTCTGATTACACAATGGTTTGCTTTAAAAAATCATAGTACTGGGTTATGTTAATGTATTGACTAAGTTTTTTTAAATGGCTTAAGATGTCACTCTATTTAACCCAATTAAAGGGTGAGTACCTTGAGAGCCAAGATGTAGTGAATGCTTTCTTTATAGCCTCACCATTACCTTAGTGATTGTTTAAAAAGTATATTAATTGATTAGGTCATGAGATTTATAGAAACAGCAGCCAGCATGTGATATCACATTAGTTATGATAACAGATAATTCCCAAATTTAGTGGCTTTAAACAGCACACATTTATTATCTCATGGTTTATTTTCATTAGGAATCTTGGGCTCGGATTAGCTGGGTCCTCTGACTCACAGGGGACTTCACAAACCTAAAATTAGGGTGTGGGGATAAGTACAGTCATATTAAGGCTAGATTCATGAAGAATATGGTTCTAAACACACTCATGATTGTTGGTGAAATTCAATGTTTCAGTGACTGTTGAACTAAGACTCACTTCTGTGCCACAGCAAATAGCTTCTAATAGCAAACGGATCATTGTGGCTAGAACAGAATGAATGATGGGGAAATGTGATAGAAAGTAAATCTAAGAGGAAAGAAGTGGAATATCACATAGGATAATTCTTTTCAAATGTCAAAGTGTGCATGTGAACCAGCTGGTGATGTTTTAAAATGCAGAATTAAATTCAGAAATCTAGATTGGCATCTGAAGTTCTGCATGTTCAGCCATGTGGTGTTGATGTTGCTGGTCTGAGGAACAAATTCAGAGGAGCAAGGAGTGAGGGTATTTGAGATTATTAGGCTTTTTACTGTAAATGAGATAGGGAGACATGGGAGGAATTTGAACAGAAGCATGAAGTGATCTTCCTGGGAGTAGACTTTCACTGGGAGGGTAGAGGTACAGAGACTAATTTAAAAAAAAAAAAAAGAAGAAGAAGAAGAAGCTATCGAACAAGTGACAGTGACCTAGCTAAAGATACTAGCAGTCGTAGGGGTCAGAAGCAGAATTGCACTACCATATTTTGAAGGTGGAACTTAATAATATCAGTTGATGGCTTGGCTGTTCTGAGTAAGAGAAATGTAAATGACCTCAAAGTTTTTGGCCTAAATAACATGATATTTGTGGTTTTTGAGAAGGAGAAGACTACAGGTGGAAGAGTACCAGGATTTTAGAGAAAAGATAAAGAGTTTTAGAAAAGTCAGATGTGATACATACTAGATATTCAAAGGGAGATATTTACAAAGTGGGGCAAAAGTAGGTTTACAGTTTTTATTATTGTATTATTTTCCATATGAACTACTTTATCTTACTTTTGTCCCACCTGTATCTCTCAGTGTTTCAATGGCTTAAGGGAGGGGGTCAATGCTGTCAAATATTGCTGTCATTTAAGTAAGATGCGGACTGAGAATTGACCATTAGATTTAGCAATTGGAAAGTTACTAATAACCTGGACAAGGATTTGTTGTGGCAAAAACCTTATTGGAGTCAACATAAGAGAATTGGAGTGAATAAATTGAAGATTAGATGACTGAGTACTTACTTTGAGTAATTTTATAGTAAATGGGAGCAGAGAAACTGGGTGTCCATTGGAGGAAGACTTGGTCAAGAGAGGGATTTATTGAGTTGAAACAAGATCATAGGTGTGTGCCCATAGGGAATATCCAGTAGAAAGGAAAAATTCAATAACGTTGTGGTTCAGGTAAAAATCACTGGAGCAATAACCTTGATGAGATAAGAGGGTATGGGAACTAGTGCATTAAGAGAAATATAGGCTGTAGAAAGTGGTATGGAGAGTTCATTATTCTAACAGCTCAACAGAAGGGAAGGAAATGTATATGGAAAGAAGATGTGTTGATAAGAGTTTGCTAGAGTTCTCCTCTGAGTGTTCCTTTTTTTTAAACTCCATAAAATCAAGTATGGTAAGAGTAAGTTAAGTGATAGATGTTTGATGTGTAAATCTAGAGAGTCATCTAGACTGTGAAAAATGCATGTGCTAAAAATATATAGGAATTGTAGTTAGAGTTGAGGACTCAAGATTAGTGACTATGAACTTAAAATTATACCAGATAGCCTTTGGTTGTCCTATCTCCCCAGACATAGTTTTTGCCTCTCCCTTAAAATACCACAGGATTCCTTTAGGGTTAATTAATTTTTCATGTGCATATTCCAAGTCTAATGGTAACATCAGGGGCCATGTACTTTATAATTCTCCCATTCCCTACATCATTGACCACAATGCATTAAACTTAATTGTCACTTGATTGATTGAATGCTTTAGTGATAAATGAGAGGCAACCATAAAATGTAGAGGTGAAAAAAGTCTTTATTCTTTTATTCTTGAGTCTATTCACAGCATTTTATGTTGAAAGTCTAAGGACTATATTGGCCAACAGACTGGCCTTTGATCACACAGTGTATTCAGACTAGGAATTATAGAGTGGTGAGGAAGGGGTTACTACAACAAAGATTGTTGGGCTGTATTCCCTAAGTTTCTTTGTCTGTAGTAGGTCTGGAATGTAGCCCAAGAAGTTGCATTTCTAAAAATTCCCTATGTGATGCAAATACCTCATGCAATTGCTCCAGAAGTCCTTCATTTTTATTCTCCTCTTCACTCTCCTAGTTCAAGCCTTTTGTTCCTTACTTTAGTCTCCCCTACACCTAGGATTATGAATGTTATGAACACTTCTCATACATCTAACACTGGAGTACATGAATTATCACGCTTAAGTCACACATTTTCTGTTATTAAAAGGTGGTATGATTTTAACTTATTTAAAAGTTTAATTATTTAAATTTATTTGTTGCTGTATAAGCATTTTTGTTCTTTCAATAATTATAAAAATAAAAATAGAATAAACAAAACTCTCATATTGATTTCCCAGTCAGGGCATATAACCAGGTTGCAAGCCAGGTCTCCAGCCAGGTTTCCAGCTGGAGGCAGGTAAAAGGCAACCATACATTAATATTTCTCTCCCTCTCTGCCTCTCTCCTCTTTCTACAAATAATAAATAAAATCTAAAGACAAGAAAACCTCCCATAGATTAATCTGTTTAACCATTATTATCACTCATTAGAGCTTTAAAATTTTGTGAAAAATGGAGCCAGGCTATTAAAACTGCCTCCAGTGGGACTGCTCTGTGCTATCTCTTTCTGTTATAGTCAAACTACACATATTAACTAAATCAGTCATTCTGAAGTGAAATTCTCAAGAAATTTCAATGAATTCCAAATGTCTAATAAATTAAGTCCATATTGAACCCTTTGGAATTCAAAATATATGTACAATGTGGTATCAATTAGTCTGCCCAGGCTAGTCTTCCAATTCTAGTTCCCTATGTTCAAAACATGTTTATACTACTCCTGAATATTCCAAAATCTGGTACAACTAAGCCATTATTCATGCAATTGCATTTTCTTAGATATTCTTAACTTTCTGAAATTTTACCACTGCCTCTGAACTTAAATAAAACAATATCTCCTCTGTGAAGACTTTCCTAAACTCCTAGATAGTTGCATTTTCTTTCTCTCTCTAATTCTGTTATAGCAAATTTTGGTACATTTTTATAGAACTATTTGCAGTGACACATATATGGATAATACAGACATATGAGATTTAAACTTGGATCTGAATAATTATTTACACAAATTTTCTATTTGTTTCAAGTAAGATGAGGACAATAGTATTTATGTTGTAGACACTTTGTAGGAAATTAATATATTTAACTAGTTCATTTCATACTTCTCTTTCATAAAGAATTCTTAAAATGTTAGTTCTAATCATAACCAGGGATCTTCCATTCTTAAGTTACATAAATCTAACCTAAGTAAACTACCTTGAAAAATGGAATTTAAAGTTTCAAGCCCTGGCTGGTGGCTCAGTGGATAGGTGCTGGCCTGCTAACCCAAAGGTCGCTGGTTCGATTCCCAGCCAGGGCATATAACCAGGTTGCAAGCCAGGTCTCCAGCTAGGTCTGTAGCTGGAGGCAGGTGAAAGGCAATCATACATTAAAAAGAAAAATAAAATAAAATTTAAAAAAGTTTCAGTAACTTAGAAAACTGGGAATGAATTTCAGTCTAGGCCTGTCTATACCCAAGGTTTTATAATAATGCCACTATAGTTATTTCCATCTTTTTGTATCTCTAATTGGCTTCATTCTGTATGTAGGTTTTTAGTCATGAATACTTACACTATTATACATAAATATTTGTAGCAATTAATATTTGCATGCAGTTTGTTTAATATATGTGTGCAATATATATTAAAATCTTTCTTGGTTAAAAAAACAACAACATTGATTTCTGTTCTTGTTTTATACCATTTCAGAGTTTCTGATGAATCCTATTTGGATTACTTGCCAACTGTGGAGGATACTATCCTATGATTTTTCTGATTGGTTCTGTGCCCATGTCTGGGAAATATAATTGGCAGCCTTATTATAATTGTATTTAGTGAAAGTGGTGGTTTCTTCAAGGAAGGAATTCTGTCTGGCATGCCAGGACATACCTACTGTACTTTTATCCCCCTTTCTTTGTTTATAATATAACACTATGTGTATTCCTGATACATATGGAAGCAACTATATATTTATTTTGAATTATTATGTATCTACTTTTAGCCTAAGATTTTATAAACTTAAAAATGTGTGCTATGAGTTACTCATCATTTTATCCCTTATATTCAAACACTTTACATAAGGGAAATGTTTAATAAAGGTTCTGGAATGCTTTTGATTTAACTGAAAAAAGCAAAGGTAAACCAAAAAAATAATGCAGAAACACACACAACACAGAAATCTATAAAAATGCAAGGGAAAAACTATTTCAGGAATGCATGCTATGGAAAATTTTCATTTTCTGGTCCTTTAGTTCAGAATTCTAGATATAATTCTCTGTAAACATTTGTAATATTTATCTATTTATAAATAAATCCAGTGTATGTATGAGAAATAAGAGGAGAAGGCAAAGAAGGGATGCAGTTTAGTCCAGGAACTAGTATGGAAGAACCATGGACATGGACAATAAGTGGGATTGACTTTGGGAGGGAGTGGATGGGTGGGGAAGGGGACAGAGAGAAGGAAAAAGAGGATGGATATAATAAGACAACAATTAAATTAAATTTAAATTTAAAAAAAGGAAAAAAAAAGTAAAACTGTGACAGATATCAAAAGCATGGTTGGGCCAGAGCAGTACTGCTCAAGTTTGATGTGCATTTGCATCACCAAGATCTTGTTAAAATGTAGGTTTTTTTGACTCAGTAGTTGTAGAGTAGCTCTAAACTCAGTATTTGTAGAGTAGTGTAGAGTAGATCTAAAATTTGGAGTATCTAACAAGTTCCAGATTGCCAAGGATGAGGTTCATGTGTAGACCCGACGTTGACTAACAATGGTTTAGACTATAGCACAAAGTGTGAACAGATCAAGCTGGGGGCATATTCTGTTTCACCAGCCCAGAGTATCAACTTCTTCAAATAAATGTAAATACCTTCTTATGTATTTGGATATTCACAATTACTCACTCCCCACTTTATTCCTTTAAAATCTATCACTTTTTGGATTTAAATTATTCATTGGCCATCCATGAATATTTAGGATTTAGATGTCTGCTCATAGACTCTTCTGTTCATACCAAATGACTTCAGTGACAAATCTGAACGTTTCCAGGATAGGCCCTTGATAAGAGTGCCTTTTCTGGGGCTGCAATCAAATGAGAGATTCCTGCATTCTTAGTTAAAATATTTGCGTAGATTTAGATCTTACTCTAATCATTTCTAGTAGTTCTGATTTTTTCTTAAAAAGACAGAATAGAAAGAATATGTTGGTGGGGTCAAGGAGGCAGTAGGAAGTGATAGGAGATGGTTTGCTAGCTTTTAATTTTTAGAGACCAGTACACAGTCTGCAATGTTTTAGACGTTCTCTTTAAGAACTTGCCATGTCCAGATAAAAGACATTTATTAGGCTTTTAGCTCTCCTGTTTTTTTTTTTTTTTATAGCTCAAAATGAACAAATTTTCAAATACAAAAGAAATGCTTTAAAAGAGTTCTTTTAGTCTTTATTTGAAACCTCCAGCTCTCTTCCAGTTCACAGATGTGTCATACACTGAATGGAGAATCAGACTACTACACTTTGATCATTTCACTATCTTGTTTGATTAGTGTTTTCAAACTATGGAGTTTATCAGCAGGGGGCAGGTTGATCCCTGTGGCTTATAATGGGCAAAGTATGGGGGAAAAATAGGTTTTTAGAAATCATTTAAGATCAATCAGTTTCTTCCTTCTTCAAGGTTTAAAAATAACATCATGGACAGATAGACTTTTGACACAGAGTAAGATCAGATATTTCCAAAGGGAAAACTGACCAGCATGGTATACTCTTTTTCCCTCTTTCTCTCTTTCAAACTGTGACTTCCAGTCTTTAGGTTATTACAAACTATAATCAAGCTCCTTTAATACAAAGGGAGCTAGAGTCACAACTGCTCAATTTTAACTTTCATTTACTGAACAAACACCACTTTCAGAATGAAGGTTAAGGTTGTTAAATGAGATTTTAAGAATTCAGCTCTTTGGAGGACAGTTTTGAATTGTGCTGTGTGCTTCAATTTTAACTATTGTTATGAACTTGGGTTACTTATCCTCCATTTAGGGGTTGTTAATTTGCAGTTCTGTAAGCTATAATTCATGAGACATAGCTTTGTCTCTAAATGAAAGCATGGGCTTTCTTGTTTGGTATTTAAAAGTATCCTGAGTGGCAATGCTGTGTAGTTTGTCAGCTGGTGACATTTTAATATGGCTGGCAACATATTAGCACCAGACATGGCTTCTGGTAGATATGAAGAATGCTGTTTAATTATGGATTCTTAAAATTGGAGGTAAAACTCAAGCTGAGTAGTTCAGTTGGTTAGAACATTATCCTGATAAGCCAAGGTTGTGGGTTTGATCCCCAGTTGTGGCACATACAAGAATCAACCAATAAATGCATAAATAAGTTGAAAAACAAATCTCAGTCTTTCTCTTTCTCTTGTTCTCTCTCCCTCCCTCTCCCTGTCCCTACTCCCTTCCTCTCCCCTTCCTCTCTTTCTCTAAAATTTAAATTTGGGGATAAATTATCTGGGACTTTTTTGTTTAAATAAATTTAACTAGTTTTCAAATTAAAATGAAAGTATGCACACAAAGAACTGAAAGAAAAAAAAAATGCTAGTGAGGCCAGATTATTAATGCAAAATAACTTAAGCAAATACCTGATGTTCCCTCCAAGGTATCCATTGGAGGCTTCATATGATGAAGCTGATCTTAGTTGACCAGCTTTTGTGTTGTTCATTCTGGAAAATTCATTTGCCCTTTTTATAACCCTTCTTGTGTAAAAAAGAGAGAAAATCTAGATAAACTATTTCATACTAAAAAGTAAATGAGCCCTGGCTGGTAGCACAGTGGATAGGCACTGACCTGCAAACCCAAAGGTCGCTGGTTTGATTCCCCAGTCAGGGCACATAACCAGGTTGCAGGCCAGGTCTCCAGCCAGGTACATGGCTGGAGGCAGGTGAAAGGCAACCACACATTGATGTCTTTCTCCCTCTCTGCTTCTCTCCTCTCTCTAAAAATAATGAATACAATCTTAAAAAACAAAAAACAAAACAAAACAAAACCTAAAAAGTAAATGATCATCAACTCACATGGCCAAATGAAGAAAATCTCAGGGAGTTTTACAGAATAAATTGAAGATTATTCCAGAGACTACAAGAAGTATTCCTGGATTTTATAGTCATTCTAACAGTCAGTTTTTAAGTTTTACCAAGATAGTCAATACCAATTTTTAATTTTAACTTGATATAGACATATTTAGTATAAATATATATATTATATGGGTGGGTGGGGGGACAGAGGGGAGCAAAAAGGGGATGGATGTAATACAACAACAATAAAATTAAAAAAATAAATTAAAAAATATATATATATATGTTATACTATTATCTTTAACTGGAAGCTAGATGCCATTCTATATTAATATTTCTTATAGTTAATTACAGATTAGTAACTATTTATTGTTTATTTGTATGTAACTTAATACTAAAAGGACTTATATATTTGAGTTCTTTAGGAATATTTTGAAGTTTGTTAGAATAAATATGTACCAAAATTTCTATGTCATTTAAGTCTTCAAATGAGATTGACAACTGTATAACATGCAGCACTGATGGAGAAGTTTGATATCTGTTTACTTATTAATCATGGTAAATGAGTGCTTTTTAAAAATTTAATTAATTTTTATAGAAAAAATTATTTAATGTTAGGAAATGTATTCATATAATCATACCAACAAATACAAATGAAATATAAAGTGATCTTGCTACACTCCAAAGCACTTTGTAAATTAAGCATTTATTTATCACTTTTTTACTTGTATTTTTTCTATTAGCATTTATCAACCTTATACTTCTTTCTCCCCACAATCACCACACTGTTGTCTATGTCCATGAGTCCTTTTTTTTTTTTCCTTCATTTCTGCACCCCATACCCCCACCAGTCTTAGCTGTCAGTTTGCTATCTATGAAACTTATCTTTAGTTTGCTTGGTAGTTCAGTTTACTCATTAGATTGCACATATGAGAGAAATCATATGGTATTTGTTTTTCTTTGACTGGCTTATTTCACTTGCCATAATGTTCTCTAGGTCCATCCATACTGTCTCAAAGAGTAAAATTTTCCTCTGTTTTTTTTATGCCTAAGTAGTATTCTATTGTGTAAATATCCCATACTAAATATCCATTCATCTACTGATGGACACTTAAGCTGCTTCCATATCTTAGCAATTATAAATAATGCTACAGTGAACATAGGGGTGCTGTCATTTTTTCAAATTAGTGTTTTGGGTTCCTTAGGATATATTCCCAGAAGTGGAATTGCTGGGTTAATGGCTGTTCCATTTAATTTTTTTTGTTTTCTCCATACTGCTTTCCACAGTGGCTACACTGATCTGCATTCCTACCGATAGTGCAGTGTTCCCCTCTCTCCACATCCTCACCAGCACTTGTTTGTTGATTTGATTTGTTGATGGCCATTCTTACAGGCCTGAGGTGATATCTCATTGTGGTTTTAATGTGCACTTCTTTAATGATTAATGACATTGAATCTTTTCATACATTTATGTCCTCTTTGGGGAAGTAACTATTTAGGTCCTTTGACCATTTTTTAATTAGGTTGTTTAATTTTTTGATGTTAAGTTTTATAAGTTCTTTATAAACTCTGATTATTAACTCCTTATCAGATGTATTGGTGAATATGTTTTCCCATTTTATAGGTTGTCTTTATTTTATTGATTTTTTTTTTTTGCTGGGCAAAATCTTTTTAGTTTGATATAGTCTCATTTATTATTTTTTCTTTTGTTTCCCTTGCCTGAGAAGATATATCTGAAATAATATTGCTATGAGCAATCCTGAGGTTTTATTGCTTATGTTTTCTTCTACATTTTTTATGGTTCTGGGTCTAACATTTAAGTTTTTGATCCATTTTGAATTTATTCTGTGTATTGCTTAAGAAGGTGGTCTAGTTTAATTATTTTTGCATGGAGCTGTCCAATTTTCCTAACACCATTATTGAAAAAAATGATATCCTTAGCCCACTGTATGTGCTTGCTTCCTCAGTCAAATATTAACTGACTATAAAGATATGGGTTTATTTTTGAGTTCTCTATTTTTTACATTGATCTATGTGTATTTTAACACTAGTACCATGCTGCTTTGAGTACTGTAGCCCTATATTATAGTTTGATATTAGTGTGATTCCTCCAACTTTGTTCTTCTTTCTCAGGATTGCTTTTACTATTCAGGGCCTTTTGTGGTTCCATATACACTTTTGAAATATTTGTTCTAGTTCTGTGAAATATGTCATCCGTATATTAATAGGAATTACATTGACTCTATAGATTGCTTTGGGTAGTATGGACATTTTATGATGTTATTTCTTCTTATACATGAACATGGTATGTTCTTCCACTTATTTTTGTCTTCAATTTCTTTCTTCAGTGTCTTACAATTTTCCAAGTACAGGTATTTTTACCTACTTGGTTAGATTTATCCTAAGACATTTTGAAGCAATTGTAAATTGGATTGTTTTCTTAATTTCCTTTTCTGATAGCTCATTATTGGCATATGAAAATGCAACTGACTTCTGGATATTAATTTTGTATCCTGCTACTTTACTGAATTCATTTATCAGTTCTAGCATTTATTTCTTGGTGAAATCTTTAGGATTCTCTGTACAATATCATGTCATCTGCAAATAAAGAGTTTTACTTTTTTATTTTCTAATTTGTTGCTTTTTATGTCTTCTAGTCTGATTTCTATGGCTAGGAATTTCAATACTGTGCTAAATAAGAGCACTGAAAGTGGACATTCCTGTTTTGTTCCTGACCTTAAGGTCAACCCTTCTACTTTTTGCTTGTTGAGTATGATGCTAGCAGTGGGTTTGTAAGATATGGCTTTTATGATATTTATGTATGTCCCCTCTATTCCCACTTTGCTGTGAGTTTTAATCATAAATAGTTGATGGACTTTATCAAATATTTTTTTCTGTATCTATTGATATGACCATGTGGTTTTTATTGTTCCATTTGCTTATGTGGTGTATCATAATAATTGATTTGCAAATGTTGCGCCAACCTTGAATTCCTGAATTAAATCCCATATGACCATGGTGTATGATGTTTTTGATGTATTGCTGTATTTGGTTTGATCAGTTTTGCTGAAGATTTTAGGTTCTATGTTCATAGGGCATATTGGCCTATATTTTCTTTCTTTCTTTCTTTCTTTTATTTTTTGTAGTGTCTTTATTTGATTTTGAAATTAGGATAATGCTGGCCTCATAAAATGAGCTTGGGAGTCTTCCTTCAAATTTGTTAGGTGTTGTTAGTTCTTGGAATGTTTGGTACAATTCACCTGGGTAGTCCTCTGGTAAAGGGCTTTTGTTTTTTGTAAGGTTCTTTCTTTGTTTGTTTATTTTGGGGGGTTTATTTATTTATTTATTTGCTGCTTCAACTTCAGTAGGTATAATCTGTCTATTAAGATTCTCTGATTCTTTCTGATTTAGTTTTGGAAGACTAAATGGTTCTAGTAATTTATCCATTTCATCCAAGTTGTCCAATTTGTTGGTATATAGTTGTTAATAATTTCTTCTTATAATCCTTTGTATTTCTTTGGTGTCAGTTGGTATTTCTTTCATTTCTGATTTTATTTCTTTTGGGTTCTCTCTCTCTCTCTCTCTCAACTGATTAGCTTGTTAAAGGTTTGCCAATCTTCTCTATATATCAAATAAGTCCATTTGATCTAGACTGTTGTTCAATGCCACAATATCCTTAGAGTTTCTTTGCTTGGAAGTTCTGTCCACTGTTGATAATGGGGTGTTAAAAATCCCCTAATATGAGTGTATTGCTGTTGGTAGCTTTCTTGAAGCCCTCCAAGATTTTTCTTATATATTTGGGTGCTCCTATGTTGGGTTCATATATATTTACAAGGGTTATATCTTCTTGATGGATTGTTCCCATAAGTATTATAAAATGCCTTCTCTGTGTCTTTTTATGGCCTTTGTTGTAAAATCTATTTGTCTGATATAAGTATTGCTACCTTAGGTTTTTTTTTTGTTTTTTGTTTTTTTTTTTATGTCTACTTCCTTGAAATATTCTCTTTTCCATGCCATCACTTTCATTCTGTGTAGATTTTTTGTTCTGTGGTGGGTCTCTTATAGACAACATATATAATGTTTTTATCCATTCAGCTACCCTATTTTTTTATTGGTTAATTTAATCCAATTACATTTAAGGTTATTGATAGGTACTTATTCATTGACATTTTCCCCCTTTTTACCTATGTTCGCCTCTGTCTCTTTCTGTTTTTTTTTTTTTATCTTTTTAAAGCAGACCCTTTAGCATCTCTTGCAGTGCTGGTTTGGTAGAGATGTGTATTCTTTTAGCCTTCTTTTGTCTGGTAAACTCCTTATTTCACCTTCCATTTTCAATGAGAGCCTTTCTGGGTAGAGTAGTCTTGGTTGTAGGTCCTTGCTTTTCATTACCTTGACTGTTTCATCCCAATCCCTTCTTGCCCAAAATGCTCCTGTTAATAAAGCAGATCACAGTCTAATTGAAGTTCTCTTGTAGGAAACTAACCTTTTTTCTTGAAACTTTTAAGACTATCCTTCTCTTTAAGTTTTTCCATTTTAATTATAATGTGCCTTGGTGTGGCCCTCTTTGGATCTGTCTTGTTTGGAAGTCTGTGCTTCCTGGGCTTCTGTATTTTTTTTTTTCCTCCTTTACCAGGTTAGGTACATTTTCAGTCATTATTTCTTCATGTAGGCTTTTTATTCCTTGCTCAATCTCTTCTCCTTCTGGTATCCTCATGTTGCATATGTTGTTATGCCCATGTTCTCCCCAAGGTTTTTTAAACTCTACTTATTTAAAAAAAATTTTTTTTTTTAATTTTCTTGCCTTGTTTGGGTGTTTTTTTTTCTACCTTGTCTTCCAAATTGATGATCTAATCATCTTCTCCATCTAACCTACTGTTTATTCCTTCTAGTGCATTACTAATTTCAGATATTGCATTCTTTATTTCTGACTGGTCCTTTTTTATAATATCTGTTTTTTAAATCATGTTGTTGATTATCCTTATAAGCATTACTCTAAGCTCTTTTTCCAATAAATTGTTTGCCTCCATTTCTTTTAGTTCTTCTTCAGATTTATCTTGTTCTTTCATTTGGGTCCTGTTTCTTTGCCTTCCCATTTTGGCTGTCTCTTAGTGTTTTATTTTCTATGTATTAGGTAGATCTGCAAAGTCTATGGTGTATATCCATGTCAGATGCTGTCTGTGTCTGGCCCTGGGCAACCTACTTGGAGCTATCAGTGGCTCATAGCTTGTGAATCCCTCTAATGGGCCTGGATATGTGCAGGAAGAACCAAGCTGCACACCAAGGCTGGCTTTTATCAGCTTTGTGCTTGGGGAAGGGTCAGCTAAAGTCTCAGAGCTCCCAGAGATCTACCTTTGACTGTAGTCTTTCTATGAGGATCAAAAAACTGAAATTGCCTCTAGATGTACTCCCATGCAGCCTGGCTTAAGCTCCACTGGGTGGGAGAAGAGCTATACTTACAGGAGGGGCTATTGCTTCCCCTCAGCCTAACGCCACTTAGAGGGCCGTGCTGTGCCTGAATAAGATGGCTTCTATAATATAGGAAATGACTCAGCACAAGGACCCTTGCGGCTGACATTCAACTTTCTCCCAAGAGCCACCAACCCCAGACTGTCTTCTTGCAGCTCTAGTACCCTCTGCTCTCCCTCTCCTGGATCTCAGGATAAGTTGCTGTGAATAAAATTTTCTGTGTTGGTCCTTTAAGAGACTCCCTGAATTTCTATTCACCTCTCCCTGGTGGACAGAAACCCTGCTGCTTTTCACAGCCAGATGTTATTTGAGTTTCTTCCCTGATTCTGGTGCTCTAGGCAGCCGAGCCTAGCTTGGGGTTTAGACCCCACACTTCTCAGGGGGATCACCCCTAGCCACTGAAATATCCCTCCAGAACTTCAGTTGCCACTCATGGGAGCCTAGTCAGCCTGCTCATACCTCTGCCTTCCCTTTCAGTCTTGTTATGGCAATGTGGTTTCTCCTGTAAGTCATTGGTTATAAAGTTTCTCTCCAGTTAGTGTTCAGTTAGTTATTAAGGATAATTTTCTTATGATTTAGTTGTCATGAAAGTTAGCTTCCACTTACTCTGCTCACCATCTTGGATCAAACAATTAATTTTACACAATCACATTTTAACTTCAAAATTCTGAGAACATGATTTTTTGTATTAGATATACCAAGAATGGCATAATGTTTACAATACTTTTTTAAAACAACATGCTGAAAACTAAAACAATGTCAAAAGATTTCTTTTAGTCAGGAATTTATCTCTTTTTCATCCTTAGAATTGTTGTTTCACTCCCAGTTACTGAGAAGTTGCAATAACACTAAAATGGTCTTGTTACGTCACATATTCTCCCCCGCTCTCTTTCCAATATACCCTCTAAATTGAGTTCAATGTTTTCTTCATAAAATGCAAATCATCTCATGCTGCTCTCCCCCCCTCTGATTTTTAAATAGCTCTCCAGCTGTTCCCAGCCCACCTTTCATGTATAATCTCCCTACACTGCCACCATTCCTCCCAGATGGAACATCTTTAGGCCTCAGCAAGTGAAATTTTCATGCCTTTGCTAATGCTGTTCTTTGCCTGAGGACTTTGTATTCCTTCTTCAAGAATCATCCTAAGCATTTACCATCTGGCTACCATTGTTGACACCTTTTCTTTCAACCAGCCCCAAGGAAGGGGAACATTCCTACCCTCTAGTTCCATTGAACATCAATTATAACACTTACCATGTTATATTGTGATTGCTTAATAGCCCATTTCTCTACTAACATATGAGTATTGTGAGAGCTAGTACTGTGTTCTATTTCTGAAATATTCACTAATTAATCTACAAAAGTACAAAATTGCAATAATTTTCTAGTTCTTTGTTTCCATATTTGACACCTTCTCCTTTTTCTGCACTCCATATCTTGGAAAATGGTGTTAAGATCACCTAATTTCCCAAATCAGATACTTAGTAAATTCATGGAATACACAATTCATGGAAACACTAAGTGTAGTAGTCAGTGATGCAAGCTATGTATAGGTTAGAATCCAAAGACTAACTCTTACTAATGATAAAACTTGGACAATTCTCTTCATCCCTCTTTGTTCCTGTATTTCTATAGTTGGAGGTGGCAATAGAATCTACCTCATAGGACTATTGTGAGGACTATTTCATACTCTCCTGAAGCTAAATAAAGCTGCAAATAATCACACTGCACATTGACATTCCCCTTTAAATTTAGGCTTTGCTAGTTTCTAACAATCATACTAT
This sequence comes from Noctilio leporinus, assembly GCA_004026585.1. NCBI lineage: Eukaryota > Metazoa > Chordata > Mammalia > Chiroptera > Noctilionidae > Noctilio > Noctilio leporinus. The sequence continues at coordinate 87,589 of PVIW01001358.1, read as the reverse complement.
AGTCCCAGTCTGTTCATTTTTTTCAGTTAGGAGACCATGTTATACCTCTCCCTTCTCCTTCCCTTTAATATATCTCTTATGCTTGCTTTCATCCGATGGTTTTACTTTTTATTTTACTCAGAATAACAGCTGCAATCAGTACTGAACTTCGCATACCATGTCATCAGGACTTCTACCCACCTGTCAAACCCTGTGCTCATGGATGCTGCTTTTTCTTTGGCTGCTGTTACTGCTTTACTGGTGAAAAACACCTTCATTGTGCTCAGATCCCTTACCTTGTGCTGCTGCAGTCTCAACAATTGCTCCATTCTCTTTCCTACATGATCAGCTTTCACCTCTCACTTAATCTTTCCCATCAGCATAAAAACATTCAATTATTTCTCTCTTAAAAAAAAAATAATTGACCCTACTTCCTTTGAAGCTGTAGCCTCACTCTCTCCTCTGTAGGCTCAAAGTTCCTTAGAGCGGTTGTTTATATGATCTCTTATTCCTGTGTTTTCATGCCAGTTTGGAGTTGCTGTGACCAATCTCCCACTCTGCCGTCACCCCATCAAAGTTATTCTAGTCAATGCCAGTGGTAAACCTTGAAGTCTCATTGTACTTAATCATTTTTTAAAAGTATGACATAATTTATCATTGACTCCTGTGAGAAATATTTTATTCATTTGCCTGCTAGAAACACACCCTTCTGATTTTCACTCCTTCCTTATGGGGTACTTCTTTTCAGTCTCTTTGGGTCGTTTCTCCTCAATTCCCCAGTCCCTTGGCCCCTTATAACTTCTATTTAATTTCAGTTCATTAATGATATTGTTCAGTTTATGTTTTTAAATACTGTACATAAACTGGTGATTTTCAAACTCCTACCTATAGCAAGAATCTCTCTTCTGAAATTCATATATGTATATAGTCTACCATTAACCTCTACCTTTGTGTCTAAAGGCATTTCTAAATTACCATGTCCAAAATTGAGGGTTTTATCTTCCCCTGAAATATGTTTCTTTCATATTCTTCTACTTTTCATATAGTGGTAATTCCAACCATTCTGTTTCTTAGAACAAAAAGCAAAAACAAAACAAAACAAAACAAAAAACAAACAAAAAAAACCTTAGAGCATCCTTTATATCTCTTTCAATCATACCCTGATTTAGATGCATCAAAAATTCCTAATGGATCAATCTATACTCAGAGTCAATTCAATGCACATGATGCACCCACATACTCACCCTGGTACAAACCATTACCTTTTCTTATCTTCAAGAAAGTGTTTCTCCTATTTACTGCCAAATTCCTGGAACCCTGAAGTATGTGTAGCTTGTAATGAGTCATCATTCAATGTCTGAGAACTTAGTGAAGTTGGAGTTATTATTTACAAGTATCTTTTCAATATTCTCTATTTTCTAGTTGAGTGCTGCTTAGAAGTACCTGCCATGTTGTAACTTCTCAGCAGTTGTAAATTTTTTTCACATTTTTTCATAAGTAGAATGGGAACTTCTAATTGTTTAACATATATGTAATCGTTCAATTTTGATAAATATAATTTCTGATGATTAAAAAACATTTAAATTTAATGACTTGGAACCATTATTGATACTGTCATACACAAATTAGGTACATGCTTTCTCTTACTCTGTACTGGTCCTCTATTATACACTGGAAGTTAGTTGCTATTTAAAATGGATTTCTAATAACAGTTAATTTTGTTTTAAATTTGCTTCTCATATATAAAAGCAAATTGCAGAAACTTAACTCTGATATATAGGCTGTGCTACCTCATTACTTTATTGCTAATAGTTATGAATGAAAATAGAAGGATCCTTTTGCAAATTGATTTTTTTCATTTTCACTAAAGCCTTTTGTGTCTTTAAAAGTGTCCTTTGTCTTTCTGTAAGTCAACCATTTCCCCCCATTGTTTCAGTAACAATTTTAATATATTTCACATTAAAATTTTGATTATGTTGTACCTCTCTTCCTTATTTTTATTAAAACTTCATAATTCTCATTTTGATCAGCTGTTACATGACCATCTCCTCATTTCTCAATTCATCCCAGGCTTCTTGATTAAGTCTCAGTTATAGGATCATAACTCTCAATTAATGATTTTAGCTTTTGTAACCTCTCTGAGGAAATAAATCAGTTCATCTCCAAATGAAATTGTTGCAAATTTGGTTTTTCCATCTATGATGATGTTCTAGAACTGCGGTATTCAGCCTTAAGACCTCTTCTCTTCTCTATCATGAATTAACTCTTGGGACTAATCTGATTTTCTTTCCACAATAACAATGGCTGCTATTAAAATTGTATTTAATTTTGTATGTTTATTGATTTTAAAGAGAGAGGGGAAGAAAGAGAGAGACTCATCATTGTGAGTGAGAAACATACATTGTTTGCCTCCCATAAGCGCCCTAACTTGGGACCCACCCAGCAACTTTCTGGTATACAGGACGATGTTCCAAACAACTGAGCCACATCAGCCAGGGCTAAAAGTTATTTTAAATAGCAACTAACTTCCAGGGCATAATAAACAGCTGGTACACATTAAGAGTAAACATGTACCCAATTTGTGTATTATAACAGTATCAATAATGATTCTAAGTTGTTACATTTAATGTTTTATAGAATTATCAAAAATTTGTTTTTGTCATAAGGGATAGTGCTAATTATAGTAGATAAGTAAATAAAGAGGATATTACAAGACAATCAAGGAGAAATAAAAAGACCTCTTACATTTTTACATCAAAATAATCTAGTTTAGATACCAGTTGCCTCATACAATCATTATAATAGAAACAGACAAGAAATATAACTCAGTAAATAAACTCCTCAAAGTAGGAGGCTTGAAACAAAACACTTTAGATGTTTTTGTGGCTCAATAAAAATATGTGAGCCACAAATATAATTTTTAATTTTCTAGTAGCCTTATTTTTAAAAGTATTTTTAGCCATGGCTGGGTAGCTCAGTTGGTTTGGAGTGCATGCTATCCACCAAAAGTTTGGGGGTTTGGCTCCTGGTCTGGGTGCCTACCTAGGTTGCAGGTTTGATCTCTGGTTAGGGAACTTTCAGGAAGTAACTGATCAATGTTTTTCACATCAATGTTTTTCTCTCTCTTTTTCAACAAATATCATATTCTCAAGTGAAGAATTAAAAAATAATCATAATGAGTATTTAGAAAATAATTATAATAAAATATTGGAATCAGTGTATTGAAAATGTTTTCATTTCAGCATTTAATTTGAAAATGTTACAGAGATAAGTTATGATTTTTCCTCATTTTGTCTTCAAAATCTGATATGTATTTTTCACTTACACTGCATTCACCACATACTAGACACAGTTTGAGTGCTCAGTTGCCCTGGTGGTTAGTGGTTGCCATACTGGAAAGTGTAGCTTGAGGTAAAATAGATGTATGCAAAGAGCTCTCTTCTCTGAAGAACACAATTTGTATGCCTAGAGACATCATCCAGGAGACTCCAGGCATATCTAGATCTTCCCTTTTGAACTTTCTCTCAATGCCACTTCATGACTGCTCAGGGAAGACGCTGATTTTAGGAATGGCTACTTTTCTAATCTTCTTACCCCAAAGGCCTTAAATCTTCTCAGTGTAGGCAGACACTGAGTAGATTTATTATTTATAAGACCTTCTTACTGCCTAAGTAGCCTTAATTTCAACTCTAAGTCTCAGTTTCCTCATCCATAAAATGGGATTTATAATATTACTTCCCTCATATGATTGCAGTAGAAGTGAAGTGACATCATGAAGGTAGATAAGCACAACAGTTTTGTCAATATTTAACTGCACAATAAATGTTAATGTATATTATTTATTCTCCCACACTTCAAGTCCAATTTAACCTAACTACATATTTAAAATGTTGGCTCATAGTAAACCTTGAACAAAATTTTGCTTGTGGAAATTGACAACAATTTAAATGTGAAGTGCTTTTTACTAAAAGTTTTTGATATTTTAAGAATCTTAGAAAATCAGCTCTTCACACTGGTGATAGTGATGGCCAGCAGTGGGGAGTGATCCCCCCCCGCCACCTTGCCCCTTGGCTTCTTGATCTCCTCCGTCTGGTAGCATAACTAGAAAATGACAAATACATCAAACACACAAGTTTACCATCTCATCTTTCCTGAGAATAGAAAAAACGGATTATAATTTTCTAGTGCCTGAGCAAAATATTTTAATAAACCTAGTGTTTACACATAAATTAGTTTATTGTCTTTTACATGAACAAGGTCATTTATAGCTCCTCTGTTTGAAGTGCATATGACATGTGGTTTATAAACTTTTGATTCTGTACAATGCCTTTGGTTATTCTCATTGTCATAATAGTCAAATACATTTAATTCTCCAGGAAGAACTGGATGTGGATGTTATAGATGATAGACTTGACCCAACTTCTTTCCAGATAGTAAAATTTAATTTTCTTTTCTATTATTTTAAAAAAGAAATTATTTCACCAGATAAAATGTAAATTCACTCAACAAATTCCATTTCATACATTAAAGAACTTCTTAACTTCAAACATGTTTACTATACCTGTTTCTACCCTCAATTTCATTTTCATCATTTTATCTTCATATTTTTGGTATTCTCTGTATGCTAAGGAAATTTTTTCTCTTCAATAGTTGATAAGATAAAGAAACCTAAAACTTCACAACTAGTTTATTTTTTACTTAGATGGTTCTGCAGCCATCATTTGCAGCAAAAAGTACATTTTTACCCTAAGGCCAAAACAATTATCTCTGATATCATAGAGAAGTTAAACTGGCACATGTGAAAAATGCTTGATGCATTTCACTCAATGAAAAGAGCTGCAGTAACTTATGAAAGCAGCATGCAGTTACCTCAAACAAATTACAAATGGAACTGCCTTATGATCCAGTGATTCCACTTCTGGAAATATATCCAAAGAAACCTGAAACACTAGTTCAAAAGATTATAATGTTCATTGCAGCATTATTTTATGATAATCAAGATTTGGAGGCAGCCCAAATGCCTATCCATAGATGAGTAGGGGGGAAAAAACTGGTATATTTATATAATAGTATACTACTCAGATCTAAAAAAAAAAAAAAAAACATGGAAATTTTACCTTTTATGACAGCATGTGTGGACCTGGAGAGTATTATGCTAAGTGAAGTAAGTCAATCAGATAAAAATAAGCACCATAAAATTTACTTACATGTGAACTTTAATGAACAAAATAAACTAACAAAATAGAAACAGGCTCATAGATATCAAGAACAGATGAACAACTGTCAGGAGGAAGGGGTGTTTGAAGAGTTTGGTGAAGGGATTAAGCAAAGGAAAAACTCATAGACACATACAATGGAATGGTGATTACCAGAGGTAATGGGGGGTGGGAGGAAGTAGAAGTGGGTAAAGGGAGGATAAATGGTGATGGAAGGAGGTTTGACTTTGTGGTAAACACACAATACAATATATATATGATCTGTTATAGAATTGTACAACAGGTCTGTATAATTTTATTAATTTCACCCCAAGACATTAAAAAATTATTTAAAAAAAACAATAGGAAAAGTTTAAAAGTCTTTTAGAAGTGGTGTTGGAAGGTACTGAGTATAAAATATAAGCTGAAATGCACAGATATATCTTTTAAAAAATGAACAGAATTTTTATTGCAGTCTTAAAATATGAGCAGTGGTCAGTTAAACAGCAATTTTGATTGTCATAGAATAAGGAGTGATACATAATTTTTGTCTGAAGAATCTGAACATAATAGGAATGCCTAAATCTTTTAGATCACATTCAAAGAACAGAGAGGTATATAACTGTAGTACATAAAAGACAGAATAGTATAAAGGATAGTATTTCTTTCCCTCACACATCCTTAGACTAGCAAGTTCACAAACCTAAAGATAGATATAAATGCAATCAATATAGAAACAACAGAATAATAATTTTAAAAGACGTCACAAAGTAAATATATCAGCACTTAAGATAATAGGGTAAATATCACTGACTACATGATTAATATATTTATTTATTTGTTATTGTTGTTAAAATCTATACCATAATGATGAAGGAGTAGCACATGGTATAATGGAAATCTGCCAAGGGACAGGAGGCTTGTATTCTGTTCTCAACTGCCTTTTCAATAAGCTGTGATTTAATAAATTCAAATATTTTCCTTCAGTTTTAGTTTCTTCATCTGTAATATGAAAATAATCAGAGCACATGTTCTCTAAGGTCTTTTCCAGCACAAGCATTCTCCAATTCTAGTGCTACGTCACAAACTTACTTCTGGTCCCAGGGGAGGGGATATAGAGTCCATAAGTCTGGCTTTAGTGAATAATGTATGTAAACGAACAACTCCCTTGATGAGCTTTCTTAGGTTCCTGTCACACATGAATTCCTCTTTCTAATTAAAAATGAATCTATACTGTTTTATTTAAGAGAGGACAACTTAGTAGAAATAAATCATAGAATAACATATTTCTTATATTCTACAAATAGGAAGTATGACTGAAATTGTCTTGATTTGTCCAATCTCAATTACCCCAAACACAACCCTTATTCTAAGACGCTGTCTTACTCAATGTTCATTAAACATGATTCCCAAATTCCTGTTCTTTTCTGCTAATGGTATTTAATTATCCTGTTTGTCTCAATTTCCTAATCTTTATCCACTAGTTTCAATCATTTCTTCATAGCTCAGCTCAGATACAAGCCAATTGAACTCATTTTCTTAAGAATTTGCACAGAAATTATGGAGAATATAAATTAATAGCAATGAAAGTAACCATGAAGTTTTAACAGTAAAGAAAACAATCCCATTTACAATTGCTTCAAAAGAATAAAATACCTAGAAAGATACTAACCAATGATGTAAAAGACCTGTACTTGGAAAATGATAAGACATGGAAGAAAGAAATTGAAGAAAATACAAATAAGTAGAAGCACATGTATGTTCATGGATAGAAAGAATTAACATTAATAAAATGACCATACTTCCCAAAGCAATCTATAGAGTCAATGTAATTCCTATCAATATACCAATGACATATTTCACAGAACTAAAACAAATATTTCAAAAAAGTACATGGAACCACTAAAGGCCCCGTATAGCAACCACAATCCTGATAAAGATGAACAAGGTTGGAGAAGTCATGCTACCTAATATCAAACTATAGTATAAAGCCATAATAATCAAACTAGCTTGGCACTAACATAAAAACAGACATTAGATTAATGGAACAGAATAGAAAGCACAGAAATAAACCTACACCTTTACACTCAATGAATATTTGACAGAGGAAGCAAGCATGCAACGGGCTAAACATAGTTAATTCAATAAATAATATATACCACCTTCTTACATAGCACACAAGAATAAATTCAAAATGGATAAAAAGCTTAAATATAAGTCATCATGCCATAATAATTATAGAAGGAAACATAAGCAACAGAATCACAGACATTGCTCATGGCTATATTTTACAGGATATATATCCTCAGGCAAGGGAAACCAAAGGAAAAATAAACAAATGGGGCTACATCAAACTAAAAAGTTTTCTCACAGCAAAGGAAAAGATCAACAAATTAAAAAGACAATCCACATAATGGGAGGATATATTCACTGATACATCTGATAAGGGGTTAATATCCAAAATTTATAAAGAACTTACAAAACTCAACACCAACAAAACAAACTAATTAAAAAATGGGCAAAGGGCCCTGGCTGGTAGCACAGTGGATAAAGCGTTGGCCTGCGAACCCAAAGGTTGCTGGTTCGATTCCCCAGCCAGGGCACATAATCAGGTTGCAAGCCAGGTCTCCAGCCAGGTCTGTGGCTGGAGGCAGGTGAAAGGCAACCATACATTGATGTCTCTCTCCCTCTCTGCCTCTCTCCATTCCTCTCTCTCTAAAAATAATAAAAAATTTAAAAAATGGGCAAAGGATCTGAATAGACACTTCCCCAAAGAAGGCATACAGATGGTCAATAGACCTGTGAAAAAATGTTCAACATCCCTAGTCATTAGAGAAATGCAAATTAAAACCATGAACTATCACCTCACACCTGTCAGAATGGCTATTATCAATAAATCAACATGTGCTGGTGAGGATGTGGAGAAAGGGGAATTGTTTCTCATTGCTGATGGGAATGCAAATGGGTAGAGCCACTGTGGAAATCAGTGTGGAGATGCCTCGAAAAATAAAGAAATTGATCTTCCTTTTGACTCAATGATCACACTTCTGAGAATATATCTGAAGAACCCAGAACACTAATTTGAAAGACCATTAGCATCCTTAGGTTTATTTCAGTACTATTTACAATTAGCAAGATATGGAAGCAGCCCAAGTGTCCATCAGTAAATGAGTGGATAAAACAACGATGGGACATTTACACAATGGAATTGTACGTGTTCATAAAAAAGAAGAAAATTTTACCCTTTAAGACCATATGGATGGACCTGGAGAGCATTATGCTAAGTGAAATAAGACAGTCAGAAAAAGATAAATACCATATGATTTCACTCATGTGCAATCTAATGAACAAACTCAACTAGCAAACAAAACAGAGGCTGACTCTTAGATAAAGAGCAGGATGATAGCTAATGTTGGGTGGGATGGGAGGTTAGCAGGTGGAAGGAGGAGCAAAAAAAGGGAGAAGAACTCATGGACATGGACAACAGCATGGTGATTGCAGGGGTGGAGGGTATAAAGGGACTAAATGGTAATGAAAGAAATACAATGAAAACTAAAGAAGTTCAGCATGATGACCATGTATGACCTGAAGTTGTGGGAGTGTTAACTCTGAGACATGTGTATGATAGAAACAAAGTTGAGGAAGTTATTTCTTTAGTAAGAGAGAAGAGACGTAATGAGAGCCACTATCCATAGGGGAACATTGGGGTAACTACTGTGATCAGCTCTATTTTGGGCCTTGTTCTTTCTCCATTCTTGCTCTGCTCTTGCCTCCTCAAGCTAAGTTGCTTTCTATTCAAGAACCATACCCCATACCCCTCTGCAAGCCTGACGAAGAAAAGGCAAAGTGTGATTTTATCATGGCAGAGTGCTTTAGAAATCTTTTTGTTCAGACGTCTGGCCTTTCTTAGCCAAACTGGGCATGAAAGTGCTTTGTTAAACAAGAATTACCAGTCTCTGTAGCTGAACAAAGATTCTTCCATAAAGAAAGAGCCTGCCCCTGTCAGTGTTTCTATTAAATTGCATTTCTTTCTATATTTATAATAAATCACCAATCACTTTAAGCAACATGAATGAATCTCTGTAGCTTGCAACCACAGAGACCAACAAAAATAATAAAAACCTGTTGCTTAATTTTAAAGTTTGCATATGTTGGGATGGGGGTAGTAGAGAAATGGAATGTAACTTATTTCTCTTAAAATTATCACTGCTCGATTGATACAGGAGAGAAGAGAACCTATTTTCTGACAATAAAATAATTTAGTCATTAGTCCCAATGGTGGCTACTGCTCTTCTATTTTCAAGGCAGTTATTCCTATTTTTTTTAATCCTACTTAAAATTTTTATTTGTTGACTTCTTGACAAGTGACTGAAGTGAGAAATGAAATGTGGATGATTAACTCCTAGCCCTGCCCATGTCCACTGCCTTTAAGTCTATAAGATCTCACATTATCTGACATTATTTGCTACTTTTCCATCCTCCTCCTCTAACTCTACATCAGCCATACTTTCATTTCCCCTGTTTCTTTGAATATGCAAATGATTCATTTCCTCAGGACCTTTGCACTTTCTGTTCCCTATGCATGAAAAATCTTCCCTCTGATACATAACATAGTTCACTTTCAGTTTATTTGTGCCTTTTATTAAAAATTACCTGCTCATAAATGCATTTTGTGATCATTCATTCTAAATTAGTACCACTCATTACCATCTATAACCTTAATATATCTTTTTATATTAGTGTATAGCACTATAGCACTACTGGAAATTATTTAAAATGATGATTGGTTTTCTCTTACTACTTACAAAATTTATATATCTCTATCTATCTATATCATCTATATCTAAAATGTTATATTGAAGGTAACCTTTATAAATGCAGAACTTTTTCTTCTGGTTACTGCAGTTTTCACAAAATCCCTTATAGTACCTGTCATATAGTAGGTGTTCGATAAACATGTATTGAATTGATGAAGCAAAAAGTGGTATGGAAGAGTAACTTTAAAGCCTCATAGAGTTCATCAAAATAGAGCAAGAGAAAAGTGAACAAACAAATAAAATTTCCATGACTCAAAAATTACATCTAGGTTTTCTTAATGTTATAGGCTAAAGGCTACCAAGTTTTAACAGTGATATGACTCAGTACCTTGGTTAAAATAACTCTTGGCTCTAGTTATCTAGTTAATAGCGATCTCTCAAAGTGACATATAATTTAAGTCATTTGGGAGAGAAAAAATAAACTACTTCCTTGAGTTTCTGATAAATTTTATGTATCAGAAATTTTATAATTAGAGATATTCATTAAGCTACTAATTCAATTGAGTTTTAAATCCTCTGAATCTATGACATAAACATAAAAAGTTATCAAATACCACTCCTTTTTTTGGCATGTTAGCAGAAATGGTTTAAACAATCATAATTCTAGATTATTTAGGAATTACACAGAATTTTTTTCTTTCTTTAATCAAATTGAATCAGATTTTACAAGTAGGCATCAATGTCAGATTACAATCATGATAAAAACAGAATTAATGTAGAGAATACTTTATGTTTCTATAGTTTTTCCCTTGCCTGAATATAAGAACTGTGTTAATGCAGCATTTTTTTGCCTGACTGTTTATCAAACCACTTACAGTCAGGCTTTCTGGGACTAAACTGGTAGCCTTTGAGTACAAAGAATGTCAGGTAAATGGATGTAAATTGTCTGTCTTGTGACCTGAGGGCTCAGACACAATGTCAAGGGACAAGTGTTCCACAAACCCAGTCCATTAACCAAGAAAGCCCTCTGCCTGTGTATAGGGACAAGAGGCTATGCAGCATGCAAGTAAATACCTCACTCTCTTAGTCACAACCCCTCTTCCAACTGTGAAAGAATGTAGTTCAGCCAACGGTATTCAGCTTGCAAATCCTGTCTGCTCACTTCAGAGACACTGACTAACCACCTAAATGTCTGATTAAGAAGGAAAAATAGGGTATTCTCCAAGGGCACACTAATTTCAAGCTCATGTGAGTGTTCTCATAGACAAATTCACCAAGGTTATAGTGTGCTTGCTTGACAATTTATCTAGATTACTGAGAAGAGAGTGTAGTAGAAGAAAAAAATAAATAAAAGGAAAACCTTTCCTATCAAGCTAGAATAATTGTTACATCTATTAGGTATGAAGGGGAAGTACCTAAAGAAACTCCAATTCAAACAGAACAATTGACTCATAAAGATATTAGTACTGCTCTCTCTGAAGGGTCTATATATACCAAGGACGTGGAAGGGAGGGAGGGAGGATGGAGGGGAGGATGGAGGGGAGGAAGGAAGGGTGAGAGAGGAAGAGGAACAAAGTCAGACAGTATACTTGCTACTGCACATTGCCAGGTCATTTAAACCCAGAGATTAATTTTGCAAAACCCTATACTTTCTTTGAGGTGTGTGGGGTATAGGAAAGAGGGTACTAAATCAGACATTCTTGATTTTATATTTGAATTAAAACTTTTGTGCTAGGATTGTCATTGAAAGACTTTACCCAAGAAACTGAAAAAAAAATTCTGGATGCTTTCCACTTAAGATTAATTTAAGTAGATTGCATATGAGCAACCATCTGTTTCTCAGGGTTATTCATTTATTAGATGAATTCCTAATAAGAGCTGGGCACTGTGCTAATCTGGGATTACAATAGTCAATGAAAATAGAAAGAATTCTGAACTCTAAGATACAAAATTTTAGCAAGGGAAATAGATACTTATAAAAGTATGGCACTCACAAAAATGCACCAAATTAATGTATTTACACAAGAATGTAAATAAAAAACACTGTTGGTGTGATTAAGGAAAAGTTGTCCATGCTTTGACAAGCATATTCTTTTTTTTTTTTTTTTTTAAGATTTTATTTCATTATTTTAGAAAGACGGGAAGGGAGAGAGATATCAGTGTACGGTTGTGTTTCACCTGCCTCCAGCCACAGACCTGACTGGAGACCTGGTGTGCAACCTGGTTATGTGCCCTGGCTGGGGAATCGAACCCGCGACCTTTGGGTTCACAGGCCAGCACCTTATCCACTGTGCTACCAGCCAGGGTGACAAGCATATTCTTAATCTGAAGGATCAAGAAAAGATTTTTAATGATACAGTATGTGAGGTGATGAAGGTGTTAACTATTATGGTAATTACATATATATATGTAAAATCATCATATTGTACTCCCTAACTTACAAATGCTAAAAGTTCACTATATCTCAGTAAAGCCAGGGAAAAGCAGATGTGATATTTGAAGAGAGAGAAGAAGGTTACAGAAGAAGTAAACAAAGGAAGGTAGTAGGAGCCTCCAATCTAGAGGTGCAATGGTGGGAGAAAGCGAGCCAAGACATCAGAAAGAGGCCTGCAGCCCATAGGAATGGAGGTGCCTAGGGCAGATGAGAGTGGAGAGGTAGTCAGGATTGCATTATTCTGAGCTTTTCTTTCCCAATACCCACAAAAGATTTGAAGAGGAATGAAATGCAGATGGAAAGCATCCATATGTTTTTCTGTAGTGCTTTTAAAGATTGTAACATCCTAAATTATTATAGTTTAAGCACCTAAAACAAATGATATTTCTTTAAACAAAACTAGTAGTTTAACAATAATAATTTGGAACAGGATATTCTAAATTCTTAGAATAGTTACCTGAGATTAGAAATGCATGCACTAAAATGATTTATAAAAATGTAATTATCCACTTGATAAAATAAAGCTAAATATTTTAATTACTACACCTATATTAATATTGTATTTCATATTTTGAGAGCATTTATATTTTTGAGTATTTTTATATTGTGTTTTGGGGGTTCTAAAAGAAATCATTGTTTTTATTTAATATTTTGACTGTGTCAAGAATGAATTATTAGGTTTTAAATTTGAGCTATGATGCAATTAGTTAAATAAACATTTCTCATAATCACTAAGAAATATTCTAAATAAGTCACCAGGAACATAATTAAAGTGGAGAATAAAATTGCTATAGAAATGTTTGGACTCTAGAAAGCTTTCCAAAAATATTTCATTTAGCTTACTTGCTGTGAGTTCTTGTTTTTGAAATATTAAAATGAAATCATTTAAATAAATGAAGGCAAAATTATTAGTTGGTGAGGAACTTGGATCTCATGATTCATCAGTAATAAATATGTCCAAATATAATACCACCAGGATTTTAAATAGTATTTTGATGAATGATTTGTATTAATTTGCTTGAAAATTTCATAAAAATGTTACTAATCACATTAACATCCTTCCTGGGATATTAAAATAAAAAAAGCAGCTCTATTTTGGTGTCATTCATGATAATAGAATTGCAAGCATCATACAGGACATTTTATATTCAAATATCATACTCTGTTTATTAAAAGATACTGCCCTTACACCTGTAGTAAACAATTATGTTTTGAGTCTCATTTTGACTCAACTACACCATTCTCAAGCTTTCCCTGAGTACAGCAAGATTGCAGATATCTTGGGAACTGATTTTATTTGTACCGTCATAAGTATTTGCTGATAATTTATTTATTTTGGGTTATTTATCTCACTTGGTTCTACTTATTTCTGGAATAATGAAAATGTATTCACATACAAACCAGTTTTCCCTTTTGACTATTGAGCATATAAAGTTTTAATAAATCTGGCACTAATAATTTAGGGTTATCCAGCTTTATATATTTCAGGTTTCCCTTTTTAAGGTTATATTTCACACTTCTACTTCTAAATATATAAACTTTAAATGATATAGAATTTCAAAAATGTATTTACTTTCTCAAATCTCAAACCTACTAGCCATAAAAATATATGCTTAAACACAGATATTTTAACTTCTTTGGAAAATACTTTTGGTTTTCAGCATGGTGTTTTTGCAAAAATTAAATATAAAAAATAGTGAGTATAAGTACTTTTATGTGTTTGTACTACAGATTAGAAAACTGATTTTTAGTAGCCAATGGATACATACATGTGCTGTTATATCTATTTTTTTAATTTACTCTCTGTACAGAGTCAAAATTCTGCCTTTCATACCTCTCTCCTGGTATCTTTTCTGGTACTTTGCACAGTTGCTTAAAGACAGTTGTTTTGGTGAAGATGATGAAGAAATGCACACATCAAAATGCCCCTGTATAAATACAATCTTTTTTTAAAAAATGCCCCTGTAGGTCAGTTTAGCAAAGGATTTCATAGGAAGTGCTGCGGAAAACTATGCATATTACAGATACTGTTCATTAATCATGGAGAGAGTGCCTTTGTGACCAAAATGTCACTAAACTTTATTATAGAATCTGAAGATAAAGAGGCTTTTAAAAACAGCTAAATTAATTTATGGTTGTTATACATCTTGTTTTGATGGTGGGGGTTGCTTGGAAGTAAGAAATAATTAGCATGACTTAAATATAAAAAAATAATTTTTGCATATTATAACTACTGTCAAGTTTTCAGCATCTACTGGCTAATTAAAGAGACTATCTGTTTTAGAGACATACAGTTCCATTTGGCTTTTGGCACCCATTTTCACTGAAGTAGCCAGCATTTGCTGGGATGCTCATGGCTATTGACACCACAGCAGGTACCTCACTTTGATGTCTTCCTGATTCCCACTGATAGATCTGTTGCATTATTAGGCCTCCATATCTGAGTATTGAAACACAGCCCGTTAATTTCAGGGAGCCTCTGTCCTTTATAATAAACAAGCTTACATTTCCCTTAAACTCAATTAGTTTTATATCATAGAAATCTAGGCTTGGAGTGTAATGATCATCTTATTTACTTCCCTCCCAAAACCCAATAGAAAGCTTGAATTTTATTTGGTATAAAATCCCTGCCTCCTGCTATCTATGTTATTCATGAAACAATTGATAATAAGATCTTCCTAGAAACCCATGTCTATTATTTTAAAATGTAATCCTGTTTTGTGATTAAAAGTTTGTCCTTTTTTTTTTTTTTTTTTTTGTAGTATCTTAATTTCCTATTTATTTAAAATACAGTTTTGGTACAGCATACCGCAGAGTAGTGAGATTTAGAAATCAGTAGTATCATCAGGAATAACTTCTCAATCACATAGGACTTTTCTATCTTGATATGACATTATTGGGAACAACTTTCTTATATCAAGTTAATATTCAGTTCCTTCCCATAGAACCAAGTTGCACTTATTACAATCTGTTCATAAGGTAGATAAATTATTCTTCTTCAACATGGCATTCCCTCTATAACATGAAAACTGTTTTCCCTTTCAAGCATCTTATCTCTCCAAGTTAGACAATCACAATTGATTTATCATATCTTTGTCATCCAGTGCATTGTATGAAGATCACCCTTCCTTGCCCTTTAAAATCTTTAACCACCTTAGAAATTCAGATTCCTAGATTATAGTATATGCAACTTTCAGGTGTTGTCCACATAATGAACAGGGGCTTGAGATTATCAATGCCTGTTCTGACATAGGACATTTCCGATAATGTAGCCTAAAATTTAGTGAACTTTTTCAGTTTCATGGCAGTGTTTATGTATTGACCTTACTGCTGATTAAAATACCTATGATAAATCACTTTTTATCTGGATTGTGTATTTCTATAGCTGTTTGGTTTTTAGCCAAAGGAATGATTTTACAGATGGGAATAATCAGCTGGTTTGGTTCAACCAAATACCCTGTCATAAGTCAGGAACTTGAATATATTTTTATTTTATTTTTTTATTACAACTTTATGTCAATAATATTTACCCAGTGTCTCTATGTATAATGTCATTTGAGTCTCTGGATGTATTAAATGAAATATTTATTGAGAATTTATTATTGTATACTTTAATGAGCTAAGAGTGGAATAAAACATAATTAAAAGAAACTTAGTAACTCTCTAGTCTTAAAAATGTGTGATACAGTTTACAGGACAGTATATACATAAAATAAGGAACTATTTCTGAGTGAATATAAAGCAAGTTAAAAAGGAAAAATGTATAATTGAATGATGAAAAATGGAAACTAAGGCATTAATCTAAATGGGATTATTATTGAAGAGTATATTTGCATAACTTGAAAGAAATCTTAAAGGATAGGCTTAAAAAATGAGGTGTGATGAAATGATGAAACAATGATCTTTCCATAATTAGAGGTAGACAAGCAGCATTTGACTAATTGTTTCTTGATTATTATGATGGAATCCATGCATTTTCTGACAAATCTACACCTGACCTTTGGGTACTTTATATCGACCAGAAAGTAAAGAAAATTCTTTTTAAATCATTGCTTTCTACCCAAACAGTTGTGCTTGGTAATACCAAAGAAATCATAAAGATAAAGCCTAATCTCACAGGAACTTAGCAAAAATAAAAGGAGGACAGTATAATATTGTATAAATGATTATTTGTTATACCACATAGAGTTGATAAGTGGGAAATCAGATTTCTGAAAGATCTACATGGGCCAATAATGTTGGATCAGTTGAGAGGTGGAATTGAGTTGTGTTTTGAAGGTGGAAAATAGGAGTGAGAAATTCATGTGCTAGGGGAAACTCAGTAAGTAGTGAGCCACAGAAGCATAATGTAACAGGGAGACTAAAGGAGATTGAGGCAACTGTCTTCATTGACGTCTCATTCTAATTCAGAGTCATATCTACTTCAAGATGCTGACTAGATCAGAACTTGTGGGGGTCCCAGACTATTACTAGAGCAGTGGCTTTGAAGTACATTGGATCCTAGTTCCAATTGCATGCTGATTGCTATCTTGTTTTATACCTTTATTTTTCAATTAACACTGATCTTTGGAGTATTTACTCCTTAATCATCCTACACATCATGTAAAATCAGTCTTTTTTAAAAACCTGCTGTATTTAAGGACCCAGAGTGATGGTCAATAGTTTATGTTTGTTCCATATAGCCTAATATGGAACAAATATATAGTTTAAATATATATTTACTATAATAAATAGTAAAGTTCATCTATAATAGTATGGCTAATAATTACTGAAACTTTAATCCTTTTAAGAACCCTATGAAATTGACAAATTAACAGCATATAGCATCAGTCTAACATTTACATATAATTATGCCTAATCAGTTCATTCATTTAATTAATTATTCAACAAATATTTATTAAGTGTATATTGTGTAGTGGACACTAGTGTAGAATAGTAGGTCACAACAGGGAACAGTTTTGTTCCAGGAGACATCTGGCAATATCTGGAGATATTTTTTTATGACAGCTGAGGGGGATAGCAACTGGTATCTGTTGAGCAGAGATAAAGGATGCTAGTAAGAATCCTACTATGTACAAAGAAGCCCACCACAACAAAGGATTATCTGATACCAAATGTCAATAATGGTAATTTTGAGAAACCATGATTTAAAGTGGAGAGATAAAATACCTAGCAAATCAGACACATCTCTGCCTTTATAGAGTTTATGTCATTATTTTGGGAGGCAGATATAAAAACAATAATCAACAAACTAAATACATAGATATTACTGTGGTAAATTGAAGGACCATATAGGACACAATTAAAGAATAAAACTGGAATGATTTATTTAGATTCTGTTGGAGGGAAATTTAAGAGAACCCTCTTTGAAAAAACTGTTTAAATTGAAATCTAATGGAAAAATAAGAGTACACAAGGCTAAATATATGCCGAGGATCAAAAGAGGGAAGGAACATTACACGTTAGGAGAGTAGGAGATAAGCCAGTGGGAATGGACCAGCGTGAACTCTGTGTGTGGGTGAAAGATGACGCTGGTCTCTGATTGTCTTATGTATATAAGTCTTTTCTCTCTAATAAGATTACATACTCCCATGAGGTAAGCATAACAAATACAATATTTATTTTCTATCCCACGGAGCACTTTGAACAATATTAGGACATAATAGGTACACGATAACTTCTTGCTAACTTGACTTGTGTATTTTTCCTAGAAATCCAATTTCAAGATTGTATTATGCCTGTTTCCACTTTGGGGAAATGGTAGCGCCTTTGACAGTCTTTCCAATTAATGCAGGGATTGCTTCCCATCGCAGACCCAGCCGGAGCACTGCCATTTGTCAGGCAGTCAGCGTGTCTGCAGGCTTACAGGGCTGCGCTGAGCTTTTTATATAACTGCTGTTAGTAAATCACTTGTTGTCAGCTGCCCTCATTTTGGGTTTTCAATAAAAACCATACTTTGTGCTATTCTTCCTGAAAAATTCTTACTAAGTACCATTTTCTTCTTTATTGCATATTTGTAAATTGTATAAATTGCAGAGCAAATAGCTACTTTGCTATATGAAGAATTCAGATGGTTTTTAAGACTCTGAATTGTCAAATCCATTTCATACCAGGATTAAAATAACATAAATACTCATAACGAATTTTACAATATAATAAAGAAATGATCTTTTTATGGAATTTGAGAGTTTCTTTAGAAAACATTTCAATTATTATTAACATAAGAGGATGGATTTTTGAAAGGCCCTTGCTAGGCACAGGCAAATAGCCATAGAGAATACTTTTGACTCAGTTAAAATATTCCATGAATTTGTATTATTTTTTATAAAGTGGAGGAGTTCATTTAGATAAGTAAAATTATAAAAATTATTCCTACTTCTAATAAGTGATGATTGATACAGACTTTTTTTTTTAACATTTTAAAAGTTAAGAGAATCATCTTGGGCTGAATTGGTGAAACTTTGATTAAGCTTTTCTTAAAGGAAAGATAGTGGACTTCTCTTTAAAACTTCACAAAAGAAAAAACCTGTTCCTATTGTAAAGGTACAAAAAAAAAAAAAAAATGGGCCCTCTATCCACAGCTATATATTCTATACATAATTGTCTCCAGCAATTTAAGTATGCTGAGTTTAATGTGCTAGAATACTTTCTTCAGTGTGTCTTAGTGTATATAGTATAGTGTCTTAGTATAGCTAATGCTTTAGGCACTCCAAAGAATGCTTTTTGAGTGATAGAATAATGAATAACTATTAAAAGCCTAATTATATTACATACCCTGAAATATAAACTAACAAACTGTGTGTATGTACATACATATGTCTATGTATATGCATATATACATGTATAAGTATATGTACATGCATACTATATGTATATGTAGTGTATATAGGTGTTTATATAAATATGATATTTTTGTGTATATACAAATGCACAAAAATACACACAGACTTCTTAATATCATTTTAATGGAACTTTGCCTTAGGCAATATTTAAATGTACAAGATACAAAAATACTAGCACTTTGCTCTTTCTCCATTCCCATGATTCATGAATTACCCTCTTTCTGGAGTTTGCCTAATATTCTTCTAAGGCTGCAAAAATGGTGCAGACTTATCAAAAGGTCAGTTCAAGCTCATGTTCCTTTGGCCTCTTGCCACCCAAGGGATAAGGTTCCTGATGGAGGACTGTGTAATCACTTCAGAGAATACTGATGTTTGAAGGAGGGAGAAGGAAGAAAATATATGAAAAATTCATGGTCCTTTATTGGAATGCATACTGTTACTTGATTTTTATCAGATAGTAAATGAGAAGAACCTGAAGTCTTGTTTGTGTTAACAGAGCTCTTTTAAATGCTGGACAGCCTCTGTAAATAAATACTCAGCTTGTCATGAAAAATTCTTCCACTGAATACAAGAATAGACATTGTCACACTGAGGCCTAAATGTAGGCAGTGATTTTCATGACTGGCCACCACTAAGAAAAAACATTTACATTCATAACACAATACATGGAAGAGAAGATACATCATGAGAGAAGGTTACCATATAGGGTCCAGTGGCAGGTGTGAGATTTACAGTTCGTTAGGCATGCTGATTATATTCTGCATTAACTTAATATAGAGAGATAAAATGAAAAATATCAGTTTTTGCAAAAAAAAAAAAATGCTTTTGGAAGCACTTTGTGCTCATCTTTAAGCTGAATGCTGAAGGTGAGGTTGAAGAATTTCCCATTTATAACAAAATTTAACGAGCATATTAATTGCATTATAGAGTTAGTGGCATACTTCAATATGCAGCTTTCTCTAAATGATAGTCATCCTTAAGTCATATATATGTGAATGAGAAGCAGTTTATGATTTATAATATTAGAGTGGTAAAGCATCTTAGAGCTCAAAGTGACCTTAGAAATCATCTAAAACTGTCTGCTTCATTTTGCAAATGATGAAACTGACACCAGTGGAGTCAAATGGTTTCTCAAATTTTCTTGATAAATTTCTGAAGTTTTATCTCATTTCACCAACCCATTTAGCTTCATAGTGTCACAGAGAACATTTTTAAAAATTATACTTTGCTTGGAGAATTTCAAATAAAGGTTTGCTCCATTGTTTCTCACTAATTACTTAGTAATATCTGAGTTAAAATCATTGCAAAATCATAACAGCTTTATGCAAATACCTTATCTATTTTGTATAGATAGCTTGATTTTGGAAGTAAAGAAAAATGTGCTAAAGGTTTCAAAATGCATTTCATGATGTGTAAGAGACAGGCATTTTTATTTAGCTGTTGATCTGTTGCTTTTAGCCATGAAACAAAGAATGTGCTTTGGTTTGCTTTTCTCACAGCTTCATTCCTCATGTGTCTCAGAGTGACACAAATAGACAGGCTGACAACAGATTTATTACCTAAAGCTCAGCTGAAAAATTAAATGATACAGCTAAAAGTCATAGTCTGCCTGAGTACCTGCTTGCCAGTCTAGGACTGAGTGTTAAAAAAGCCAGAATAATAAAATAGCAAAATATTTGGAAGAAAAAAGGTTTGGAAATAAATCAGTAATTTGATCAGTCTTGACTGGCTGACCAAACAGGCAAATAGTTCTTTAAAAATGTGCCCATCTTTAAATTCTTTGCCTTTTTAAATAGAGGGAGGTCTAGTCCTTTCCAGTAATCTACTAAATTATCTCCCCACATTTTTACAATGTGATTGAATTATTTAATAGAATATTTTTCATATTTCCTCAGATTATCTGTTGAGCATTACAGGAAACTAGTTTCAGCAGAGTGGTATGTGAAGGTATTAACCAAACTGAAGTCAGAGACCAGAAAAAAATGTTTGATTTACATATTTTCAGACTATACTGCATATATTGAATATGTAATTTAAGGTAGCTAAAAATAATCATTTTTTACAATAAAAGTTGCAAGAACACAAAATTTTTCTTATTATAATACTTTTTGCAATGAGATTTACTTCAACTTTCTTTTTTAAATAAAAACCAAATTATCATTCAGTATTTAACACAAAAGGAGTCCTGAAAGCCTCCTTTTTAAAGGTATTATTGCATATATTTCTCTTATATTATTTCAAGAGGACCATTTATTGATTCATATGTTATTCATTTTTTAAAATTTCTACCATCATGGTAGGATCATAAGAAAATACAAATATCTTCAAATCTAGGAGATTTTGGTGGGTGTGTGCAACATACCCAAAGGTAAAACTAATCTCATGACTTATTGAATATGTGCCAACACTTTCTCCCCTTTATGATTAAGTGAAAAATTATTTTGAAAGAGCTTATTATTCTAGTTATCACTGTAGTGTGGGTCAAATAATATGAACAGAATTAAATATTTTTACTATGACTGCCACTTAGATGTTACCCAGAACTGCATCACAAAAGGAGCTATATCCTAAATCATTTAATTTTTCTATTTTTTTCTGTTTTTAGAGGGACATGAAGATGGAGGAATGGCAGGTGGCAAAACACATTTGACAGCTCACTATTCTATCTAAACTCTCAAATTTCTTCAATGTGTTTATTCAGAATTATCCTAACACAATATTTTTCATTATGGTAGTCTGACCTGCTTAATATGATGATCTCCCCGTCTTAGGGTAAAAGCAAAATGAACGCAATAGAGCTATATGAACCATTTTTAAAAGAACCCTTTGTGAAAAGCTATAATTTTAAACATATAATACTGATCTTGCTCTATTTTTCTTGTGAATTCTTTTAATATTATAATAATATCTGATATTTTCACAATTGCATGAAAATCAAAATACAAGATGAAATTTTGCTCTCCAAATTTGATGGATTTATCCTACATGACACTGAAGGTCAAAAAAATCTTTTACTGAAAAGTATAGTAATATTTAACATGACAATATGCTCTGATTACCTAGGATATAAATGAACCAACCTGGTGCCAGTAGAAAAACTGTCTTTGTTCTTTGTTCTTGATTGCCCAATTACACAGAAAACAGTGGAAATGTTCATAGAATCCAAATATTCTAATTTATTTCTTCTCCCCTACTTCTATAAAAAGTGACTCTCAGTGTATAAATCCTATAAATAACTAATCACAAGCCCTGGCTGGCAGCTCAGTGGAAGGGGCCAGCCTGCGAACCTAAAGGTCGCTGGTTCGATTCCCAGCAAGGGCACATAACCAGGTTGCAAGCCAGGTCTCCAGCCAGATCTGTATCTGGAGGTGAAAGACAACCATGCATTGATGTTTCTCTCCCTCTCTGCATCTCTCCCTAACCCTCTCTCTAAAAATGATAAATAAAATCTTATTTAAAAAAAAAAACTAACCACTCTTACTATGTAATGAATGATAATACGAGTAGGTCTATCTCTTTGTGCCTCTGTAGGTGTTTGTATATCTGTGTATTGCTGCAGAGAGTTACATTCTTCAGCAAATCCTAGTAATCATCCGTGATTATAACTGGAGAGATATGATATAATATGTTAACCATTGGCAGGTCAATCCTAGTACCTGAAAGACCCAATGGAAGCTCATACATCATAGGTCTTAATATTTAAATATTATAAATCATACTAATAAACCATATATTAAAATGTAAGTGTGTGTGAATCTCCTACCTTGATAAATACAACTCCTTAATGACCTGAAAAAATTGTTTGAATTTCAAATTTCTGGATTTCTTTGAACTCCTCATTTAACATATGATGCAGGTAAAGCTGGTCCCTGGTCCTTATCCACTCACCTTTACCTCAGACTAGATATTATGTAAGAGGAGTTTTTGCTTGCAAGTGGGGACACCCTCCGAATCCATACCCCTAAAGGCAATTGTTTGTTAGTTTAACAGTGGGCAAATTGAAACTAAAGGAGAGACCCAGCTGGGCTCTGAAATATCTGAAATCCATTTTGGCACCTAGTTCTAGGGTCTTATGTACTTGGAACATAGTCTGGAGCCTTAATCTTTACAATAGTCCCAACAAGCCCTGTCAGTGAAACCTGGGATCATGTTAGAAATACAGTCTCTCCAGCTACACTTCAGAATTACTCAGAATCTTCATTTTGGAGGCTTCCCCAGTGACACCTGTCTGCACCAATGTTTGAGACCCATTGGTTTGAAAGATGTCAGTGTTTGTCACAGAAACCAGCTGGGCACAATCCCTTGCCTGTCAGATTTTTCACCCAATGAGATTACTAACTTCCAAATTAGCCTATAAAATGCATAAAGACATGTCTTATTCACCACAATAGCCACTGGCTGTTTCTTTTTGGATAAAATTACAGACTAAAAACATGGTCTAATATACTATAATTTAAACATCCTATCTCTAACTGATAGGAAATAATGAACTTAATAGGAAGCATCTAGTTAAACAATCAAGTTATTTTATTTGGCTATAGAGATTTAAATACAAATCCGTTATTTGCTTTTTGTTGAAAGGCATAAGTTCTGTTCTATACATGTAAATACATACATTTGCTACATGAAATACATGAACAGCTGTTGATTGTAGCCCAAATGCCAGCTGAATAAATTCATAGACTACAACAAAATTCCTTATGTTAGTATCTAATCTATTTCTAACATGATACTACAGTTAGTTTTATCATTAGTGCTTTTATTTTGGGTTTAGTTTTACCTCATCTTCTTTCACTTTCTGCCAAAATTAATCATGTACATATTGGAAAAAATTAATTTGGTGCTATATTTAACTCCGTAGTTGCCTTATATGTACTTTATAAGTGATACTACTGACTGGTGTCTTTAAATTTTCAATGACATCTTTTAATTTTTAAACTAAAAAAAATATTATTATTTTTAGAGAGAGGGGAAGGGAGTGAGGCAGAGAGGGAGAGAGATATCAGTGTATGGTTGCCTTTCACCTGCCTCCAGCTACGGACCTGGCTGGGACCTGGCTTGCAACCTTGTTAAGTGCCTGGGCTGGGAATCAAACCAGCAACCTTTGGGTACATAGGCCAGTGCCTTATCTACTGTGCCACCAGCCAGGGCTCAATGACATCTTAATTAAATACTTAGAAATATTATTTCTAAAATATATCTTTTAAGGTTTATGTGATTGATGATACTCTACTGATGTACATTGATTTCTATACAAAAAATAACTAACTAATATGAGGGCTAGCAATATTTGACCTTAAAATTGTTATGGGCTATGATACTTAATGTAAACTATTTAGTATCTATAAATTACTTTCATTCATTTTATATATCAAGTATTATATCAAAAAGTCAATTTAGAAAATTTTAAATTGCTACCAAATATCTATTTAAAATGTAATATTTATTTTATGTACACCTCAACTGAATCAAAATACTATTATGTTTCATAAAAATGTACATGTTTAATGGTAACATTTAACAGATCAACAGAATTTTAACCACATTAATCGTAATTACATACTATATACTAGAATATTCAAAATAATGTATAGTTAGAAAACATAAAAGTGCAATTATAATAAGTTAAATATAATTAAACCAGCCAATATTTAATTTGTAATTATTAATAACATTTAATTTCATATGTTCAGAGGAAAAGAAGCAAAAATGACAGATTAAAGAGATAAAATAATAATGATGAAACAAGTAATTAAAAATGTGACAAAGGAAAATATGAGCCTTGGCTGGTGGCACAGTGGATAAGGCACCAGCTTGCGAACCCAAAGGTTGCTGGTTCAATTCCCCAGCCAGGTCACATAACCAGGTTGCAAGCCAGGTCTCCAGCCAGGCCTGTAGCTGGAAGCAGGTAAAAGGCAACCATACATTGATATCTCTCTCTCCACCTCTCCCTACCTCTTTCTAAAAATTAATAAATAAAATCTTTAAAAAAGAAAAAAATGAAAAATATGATGCAACAGATTTGTGTTTTATCTTAAAGTGGGAGATTCAGATAAAACATTTAGGAAACAGTTATAAAACATAAAGACTCATGAGCCATGAAACTGAAATGGTACCATATAGTAGCCATGATAAAAAAGAAACAATGGGTGACATGACTGCTCTTGTCTGTTAGGAGGACACCTGATTATTAGGAGAGGCAAATTCCCTGGGACACTATGCCATATCCTGGATGGCTGATATTCACTAACAACTGGGCTGTCTATCCCGTGTAAGCAGAGCAACTATGCTCTATCCTATAGCAAAAATTAGAAAAAATGCCTACTCTCTAGCAAGTGGGTACAGACTGTTTGTTGTGTGAAGGGTTTCGCAAGAGGATGGTGGCTTTGGGAAAAAGAAAGTCTAAACTTCCTCAAATTCCACCCAGCCACCACTGGGCACATTTGCATGATCTAGCAATTCTGCATATACATGAAGGGCATTTGAGCTACCAGTTTTGTGAAATTTTGATTTTATAATGCTAAAAGAAGACATTGAAGACTCTAAAGCTAGAAGAAGGGTTAGGGCCCTGGCCGGTAGCACAGATCCGCGAACCCAGATGTCTGTGGTTCGATCCCCAGCCAGGGCAACATAACCAGGTTGCAAACCAGGTCTCCAGTCAGGTCTGTGGCTGGGGGCAGGTGAAACGCAACCATACATTGATGTCTCTCTCCCTCTCTGCCTCTCTCCCTTCCCCTCTCTCTAAAAATAATAAATAAAATCTTAAAAATAAATAAATAAAAGAAGGGTTAGGAAGTTCCCCATTGTAGAAAATAGGGAAGAGGCTAGTCAAGGAACTAGTATAAATGACCCATGGACATGGACAACGTGTGGGGATTGACTGTGGGAGAGGAGGGAGGTGGGTGGGGAAGGGGAAAGCAATGGGGGAAAAGAGAATAAATGTAATAGAACAACAATAAAAATATATAAGATCAAAAGATAAAGACAAAAATTAATGTTATAATTTTTAAGATTATAAATATTATAAATATGAATACCCCCTCTCTTTCCTTTTTCATTAGTTATACCTAAGGCTTTTATCCTTGTTTTGCTTTATTTGATTGTTTTTCTTTTCTTGGAAATTTGGTCTGCTGGCATTACCAACTTAATCACCAATTGATGTAGGTCATCTCTATACACAAGCAGTGGTTGAACTGATTTTTCCTCTGGTTATCCTCATCAGTTATTTTCTATTATGAGAGACAGAGGCCATTATGGTTTCTTTAAACTTTTAGATATGAAATACTTAATGTAAACACCAATCCTAATTAATTTTTCCTGAGAGAAGCTCATTAGCTTATTTTGATAATACACATTGAAAGGCTACCTTCTCTTCCCCTAACCTTTCCACAGCACATGCTCTTTTAAACACCATAGAAAAATTTCAAAGACAGGAGGGCATTTACTTGAGAAATAGATAAAAGAAGAGGAATGATTAGCTTTTCTTATTTTGTGAAATTCTGGAGATATTTTAATTTCTCGAAACTTTCAGTGTTTTTTAATGATATCTAACTTCAGCTTTAAGAGTTTATATTTCTTATTATCTGTTATATCAACAATAGTGATTTAAAATAAAATGAAATATACAATAAAATAAATGGTTGCTATAAACCAAATGATATACCCCTAAATGCATGTTTTTATAATGGAGCCCTAACCCCCACTGTGACTGTATTTGATAATAGAGCCTTTGCAGAGCTAATGAAGATTGAATAAAATCATAAAGTTGGGACCCTAATCTTATAGGACTTGTCCCCTAATAAGAAGAGGAAGAGACAGGAGAGCTGAGATTAAGGAAATGTCCTATAAGGACACAGGGATAAAAGAGATATCTGCAAGCCCTGGAGACAGGCCTCATGAGAAACCAAATCTGTTGACACCTTGATCTTAAACTTCTAACCTAAAGAATTGTGAGAAAATTAGTATTTGTTGTTTAAGCCACCCAGTCAGTGATGTTTTGTTACGGCAGCCATAGCAGACTAATACAGTGTGTATATTTTTTCAATATTCAATATAAATATACAAATAGGCAATAAAATTACTCATAAATTTATCTTTTTTTTCATTTAATTAAGTATTTATTGAGCTCTTATTATGCTCCCAACTCTTGCTAGGACTTGGGAGTCCAAAAAGGACTCTAGGATGACAATTTTTCTGTCATTTCCCTTGATCTTCTCTCTTAGAATATAAACCCCTGAGGCCTAGTGTTTTGGTTGTTTGATTATTTGGTATCACCAGAGTTTAGCACCAGACCATAACAACCTACCTTTTCTTCCCCAAATCTTAAAATAATGACTTCAGTAATAATATTTTAAGTAATGATTAATTTTATTAAATGTGAATATTTATTAACAGTTACATCATTTAACATTAGATTTATTAATGCCTTTTCATCATTTTATATTAACATCACTTTATAATTACCAGAATTTTTAGAAACTTTTCATGTATATGTTATTTGCCCTGTCATTTGGAATAAGGAAGACCATTACAAAGATGTAATAGATAGGAAGTTAAAGTTTTCTTAGGTCAAGGATTCTAGTCCTGTTCTTGATTCAAATTCTTTCTCTCTATTTTTATATGTTTATATTCCTATGTTGTTAGTTAGAGAAAAATCATGAACTACTGTAAAGTAAATAATAATCATGATAAACACTGTTCCATCATTCACTCTTTTACTGTACTTTCTATGTTTTGAAGTTTGTAGCACATTATATATTTGAAAAAAATGGGTCCCCAAAATTTAATGAGTAAAAACAATAGTTTTTTATATAACAAAGAAATATTTTTACTTTATATTTACATTTTCCTGACAAATTTTACCTCATCTAAACTATTACAAGAATCTCCTAATTGGGCAACTTCACATTTCATACTAATGACAAAGTTAATATCTTAGATATAATGTTAACACTTTGCTCAAGAAAAAATTTGACAATATTTATAATAAATAAGGTATGTCTAGAATGTACACTATACAGCTTAATTAATTTCCATAATATGTATGGTCCTTCATTTTACCTTTTGGCTCTGCTCTCCCTTATAATGTCCCCCATGAACTTTAAGCCCAGCCAAAGGAAAAGGGTGTCCATATTCAAATACTTTCTACTTATTCTTGTGCTGGTCCTGCATTTTGAAGTGTGCTCCTATCTCATTTATCCTTATTCAGATAGTACTGACTTTTCAAATTTGAGTTCTCATAACACTCTCTTTCTAAAAGGATTCTCCTATAATCATAGTGAAAATAAATAGAACCTCACATTTGAGCTTATTTATTCTGGTTTATAACTCTGTTATAACCATCACATACCATATTGCATTTTAAATTGTCGTCTCTTTGGCAAACTTCAATTTCTCAAAGATATTTCTTTCCTATTTCTGTGGAATAATAGTACGAAATGGATTACATATGTTTGGTAGATTGATTTCAAGTTATTAAATAATTTGTATTTTAAAGGATAATATTGCACATAAAATAATTGGGGTGTAGTTTAATGTGAAAACATAAGGGCAAATTCAGGTATGTCTAATAATAACAAGTTGGAAGCATACAGTTTTCTTCCTATGCAGTGATTGAAATTCCAAGTTATTACTATTTATTGGTAAAATACTTTTGTTAGTGGATCAGTACTTTCTTTTGCTTTTTGATATGTATTGAAAATTTACAAATATACTTATATTGAAGTTGTATATTATAAGTGGGTATCTAACTAAAATATTGTTAATCAGTAATGATTCTGACATCTTGCATGTGTCTGTATTGAGTTATAATGTCACTTAGGTATAGCCAGGGTGACCTAATAAAATCTAGATGATATGGTCAAACATCTTTTAGCTCATTTTAAAAATTAAAGGGATAAATTCTGTACTATAGTGTTCTATCTCTGTGAAATATTTTCCTAAATAGAGCAAACAGGATTATTAAGGTACTTGTGACTATATGATAAGTCAGTGATAGGAAACATTGACTAAACTTGACAGAGCTCTATTTATTGCCACATATGCTACTTTACTGTCTAAGTTTCTGATCGCAGGTATGAAGCAGGCAGCTCCAGTTATTTACTCTGCACACAATATTACAGCTAGATTATATCTGTCATAAATGAAAGTCATATATTTTTCCTTGTAATTCACTCATCATTTTCCAGATCCATAATCCTCTGGGGAGTGTCATGAATCCACATAATGTTCCCAAATGTGAGATACATTTGCGAGATGCATTTGTATATGTGATTTAACTGATAGATGTGTAAAATGACATGCAGCTAAACAACCTCACAATGACTGCACAGCTGAGAATCTTGAAAAGTGCCAGTTATCCCAGCTGAAGGAGATGTACAATATAATCAAAATATTCTGATTCCAGTTTAGTCTCCTATTTTAATTGCATGTATACTAAAATTTTATCAACTGTATAATAAATAACCTGTTTTTTGCAAAACACACAGAAACATACATTAAAAATAATTATGTATCTGTTGTGCTTCTTAATGATTAAATGGTATAATTCTTAGTGTAGTGCAGTTATCCCTTGTTTATATGGCAGTAGAAAGATAGTAACATGGTCATCCACTTTCCCTAATGTGTAAAAGGCAGGGAGGTTGAGATATGGATTACATAAGAAGCCCATGTATAGGTGGAAGTTATTGCTAATGTTCTATTTCTTAGGTGCTGGCATTTTCCTTGTTTATTACATAATACTTTGTAATTCGTGTGCATGTACACAATATTGCATAGCTCAACTATTATATTTAAAATTTATCTAAGAGGAAAACTACAGGGAGGCAGTGATTTCTTTGCTCCTGCATCATGTAGTAGTAGCCACTGAACTTGGTGTGTGTGCTTTTCTGAGGATCTAAAGAGGCATTGGATGGCTGCCTCTACCCAGTCATTTGTATCTTTGTGTTGCTCGTTTACTGATTCCATCAAAACGTAAAGTAAATCAACTGTAGACAGGAGTTAACTCATAATTCTCACCCATCAGAACTTGTGATCTCACCTTGCCTACTTATCTAACGTAAAATTCGGTAACATAAGACAGCAGTTTTATTAAATCTCATGATTTTGAAGATTGAGAATTTGGGTAGACCACTCTTCAGGAATTATACTTTTTATGGCATTAATGCAAGTCATCCACTTCTATTCAGCAGGCAGAGTACTAGTCTATAGGGTCCAAGATAATTTTACTTGCAATCTCCCTGCCTGGTGCCTTTAGCCTCTATTCTGTGAGGGCCTGAAGGCAATCAGGCTCAGGTGAAGGCTCTGTCTTCCAAAAGCAAGGAAGTCTGATTCTGTTGTTGTTTGTTATTGTTGTTTATTTTTTGTTGTTGATTTTAGGTTCCACATATAAGTGAAGTCATATGGCATCTTCTTCCTCTGTCTGACTTATTTCATTCAGCACTATATACCCTATAGTTCATCCATGTTGTTGGAGATGATGAGATTTCATTCCTTTTTATGGCTAAGTCATATTCCATGGAACATATGTACCACTTCTTACTCCATTTTTCTAGTGATGCACACTTAGGCTACTTTCCTTTATTGGCTATTGTAAATAGTGCTGCAATGAGCATATGGATGTATATGTCATTTCAATTTAGTGTTTTGAGTTTCTTCAGAAAAAACACCAGAAGTGGAATTGCTGGGTTCTTCTTTGTCTCTTATTATATAGCCTTTGTTTTTCTGTTTTATTTAGTTTAAAGCAAGATTTTGCATTTAATTAAAATTGGGAATACAGAAAACAAACAAACATACTTTTCTCATCATCAATTTCTGAGACTCAAATGATCTCCAACATTATGGAGACCCAGCTTATTTCTGAGATACAGCAAACCATGACAAAAGGTTTCACTTTTTGAACTATTCACATGTTGTATCAGAAAATAGAACAAAGTTCTTTAGATATTTTCTCTCTATTGTCTAAAATGTATTTTAAAACAGGGTCTTTTAAAATGGGGTCTTTTGATAGTTCAAAAGAAAAACAAATAGCTTTCTTTGTTAAACAACCAGCCAGTTACGCTTAGACTGGGATGTGATCACTTGATGTGATAGTCCAGGGCACTAAATCCAACCAGAGGTTCCTAGGACACCAGTGGCTGCTTGTCTTTCTATGAGGAGACAAAGGCATTAGATATTGTATGAGAGGCACCCTCCTGGGGTGACTGTGCCAGTCCAAAGAGGTGGGCTAGGGAGGAGGGGCAATCACAGAGCACAGGCTAAGGGAAAGGAAGGAGGCTTTCATGAACAACCCACAGCAAGGCAAAATGGTCTAGTTTTACAAACTACCCACTACAAATGCCACAACCATCACATCTAAAACTAGAGGGAGAAGGAAAGAACTCATAAGGAATTGCAGGAGACAAAAGAGGATGACATGGAATAGAATTGCCTACAGACAATGCTCACCTTCCTAACACTGAAAGATGTGGTTAAAAAGTTGCTGCTCAAAATTATACTGAAAACATATTTAAATACAGGTCTGTAGTCATCTTTAAAAAAATAAAAGGTTGTTCCTCAGAGGCAACACAAATGACAGATATTGTCAGATACCAACAGTTGAGGTATCGTTGATGTGCATTTGAAAAACGGCCTGGCAGAGAACAAGGCAGGAGAGAGAGAAGGAAAGAGAAAAGGAGGAAAGGAAAAAGAGGGGAAATTATAAATACAATGGGAAAGACAAGAAAATGGGGAGGAACACATTTTTTAATTCATGCTTTCCTATCTCAATGGTCAAATAATAAAGAAGGTCCATAAAGGAAAAATGTGCAGTTCTTTGATAAGAGCTTTCTGGACATCAACTTTAAATTCACAATAAAAACAAAAAACAAAAAAAAACAAACAAAAAACCCTTCAGTCTGAGACTACAAATATTACAATGTTCATTGGAATGAACAATAACAACCACTGAAATTGAGTACTCAAATGGGTCAACCTTCTTCTAAGGTCATTTTTAAATGTCATCTACAGGATACTAAGATCAGGCCTTATCAAACTGTCTCCATCCCTTGGTATGGATCTGCTCTGGGAGCATTGAGATCACCTGGATGCTCAGAGTATAGAAGGATAGCAAGCAATGCAATGCAAGCCAGGAGGACTGGAAGAAGGGGTTGGGGGCGGGGGGCGTGGATAGCTGGTTACCAAGGATCCCCTTCTCATGTAGAGTGTTTAAAATCTTTGCACAAATGTGCTAAGTAAAGAAATGTGAAGATGAACTATCAACTAAAAACAGCAAACATTCTTCTCACAGGGAAGTAGAGCTCAAAACAGTGTCACAGGGTCATTTTATTAGAGTGGTGCAACATGTGCTGTCCCCGAGGACAAAAGGGAAAACAACTTTTTCCTAGTTTATTTCCGTCTGGTTTTGAAGACCCCAAACCCATGCTCTTGTAGCACGGAACTGTGGCAGGAGACAGGGAGGAGCAACACAGGGTAAGAACACCAACGTTGCTGAACCCACCAAATCTCTGTAATACATTCCCAGCCCTCTCAGCCAGCATTTGCTGGTAGGTTTATATTTGATTTGGGCTAAAAAAATTGTTTTGAGGCAGGGGATCTATTTCTCAATATGAAAATATCTAGGGAAGCCTAAGAAGTTCAGCTGTTTTCCTTCATAATTTATTTAGTTCTGCAAAAATATGCCATCAGGCTTCAATTTAATCTGTTTAACTGGGAAGAACAAGAAACAGGGAGAATAAATGATCAGATGAAGTGCTTCTTGTAACACTGGTTTGGTGGTTTCAACTGCTTTATCTTTTTCTTGGCTGGGAAGCTCTTTATATGTCCTTTGATTCTAAGTGATAGCTTGCTGGGTAGAGAATCTAGGTTGTAGGTCCTTACTTTTCATCACTTTTAATATTTCTTCCCAGTGTCTTCTGGTCTGCAAAGTTTCTTTTGAGAAATCAGATGACAGAGCTTCCTATGGGAGCTCTCTTGTATATAATTAACTGCTTTTCTCTTGCTGCTTTTAAGATTCTCTTTTTGTTTTTAACATTGACATTTTAATTATGATGTGTCTCTGGGTATATATTGTTTAGGACTTTCTGTGCTTTCTGGACTTGTACATCTTTTTTCTTCACCACATTAGGGAAGTTTTCTGTCATTATTTGTTCACATGGGTTTTAAACTTCTTGCTCTTTCTCCCTTCCAGCACCCCCATCTTGTAAATGTTGGTATGCTTGAAGTTATCCTAGAGATTCCATATGCTATCCTCATACCATTCTCATTTTTTTTCTATTTGCTGTCCTTATTTATACGTATTTTCTGCATCCTAATCTTCTGAATCCCTAGTTTGATACTCTGCTTCATCTACTTCACTGTTGATGCCTAATAATGCATTCTTCATTTCAGTTAATATATTCTTCATTTCTGGTTGATTGTGTTTTTGTTTCCCATCTCTTTGTAAGGTGAAAAGTTCATCTATTTTCCCCCTAAGTTCATCAAGCATCCTTATAACCAGTATTTCAACTAGGCATCTGGTAGATTGCTTATCTCCATTTTATTTAGCTCTTTTTCTGAATTTTTTTTTTCTTTTTTTTCATTTGAGAAATATTTCCTTGGCTCCTCATTTTGGTTGCTTCCCTGGTTGTTTCTATGTATTAGGTAGAGCTGCTAGGTCTCTCAGGCTTGGTAGAGTGACCTTATGTTGTAGATTTCCTATTGAGTTCAGTGACACAACTTCTATGATCACCCAGGCTAGGTCTTCTAGGTGCCTTCTCCCCTGTGTGCTGTGTGCATTCTCCTGTTGTAGTGGAACCTTGATTGCTGTTGGCACATCGATGGAGGGATTTACCCCAGATTAACTGGCTGCAAAGGCTGGCTGTGACCACCATGCTGATTCAACAATGCAGAGGCAACTTGGCAGAGCAGGACTTCAGCAGAGCTCTGGTGCTCACTGAGTCTGACTCTTGAATTTGTCACTTATGGAGGAGGTTAGATGTGGTCTAAAGCTGTCCACTGGGTACCCTGGCTCTGGAGCATCTTGGGAAGTATAGGCCAGGGTGAGATGCCAGCTGTGCCCTGCCCAGGTGAGTTCTAAAGCAGTCTGTAGGTAGCTGCTTCTTGTGCCAGGCTTGGAGGTGCTCAGGAGGGGCCAAGAGGCAAACCAAGGCCTGTTACCGCTAGTGCTTATCCTAGGGCCACTTAACGAGAAGTACAAGACATGCTGAATAATTTTAGATAAGAATAAAATATGAGCCAAGACAGGCCATTTGTATGGAAAAACTACTGATAATTGCTTAGGGGGACCCTTATGGGTAGGGCTGGGTCTTAGGGAATCGCCAAGGCAGGAGAACTGTGCTAGCCAGGTTGATGGACACTCAGATATGGTGCCTGCCTGCCAGCTTTATTGGGAGAGGGCTTAGGAAAGAAACAACGGCCTCTGTCAGCACTTCTGTTTTGGAGAAAGCTGCCCCTCCAGCTTTAGTGCTAATGCCAGACAACTCTGTTCCTCCCTGTATGTCCCTGTTGCCTTTCAAGCTGCTGTCTCAGTGCTGGAGCTCAGAGAGAATGAGTCCAAACATGTGTGTGTCCAGGCCCTTTAAGAGAAACTGCCTGGGACTCCAGAAGCCCTGTGTCTCCCACAACCACAACTCCTGCTGGTTTTTACAGCCAGAACTTAAGGAGATTTCTGTTAGGGCACCTGGTGTGGGAGTCTTTCTCTTCAGGAGGGACCTCTGCATCTGAGATATTTCTTCAAATTATTATCTGCCAATATCGGTGTGGGACCAGCCCATTCTGTCTCTCTTCACTCTTTTACCAGGCTCAATATGGATTCTTCTTTATAGCCTTAGTTATAGGAGTTCTGTTCAGCTAGATTTCAGATATTTTTAAACGATGGCTGTTCTATATTGTGATAGTAATTTGCTGTGGTTGTAGGAGGATGCAAGTGTTGCAT
Source organism: Noctilio leporinus (assembly GCA_004026585.1). Lineage (NCBI taxonomy): Eukaryota > Metazoa > Chordata > Mammalia > Chiroptera > Noctilionidae > Noctilio > Noctilio leporinus. The sequence goes on along the minus strand of PVIW01001358.1, from coordinate 52,451 downwards.
TTGCATAGGCTGCCATCTTGACCTGAACTGCAACATCTAGATTTTTGTTATTTTTGAAACTGTGATATTCTAATTCTACCTTTATCCCTTAATTTTATCAATGATTTTTCTCCCAAAGATATTATTCATATAGAAAAAATAGAATGACTAATTTTTTAGCTTGTTTTTGACAGTGTATAAATAAATCCCTGCATCTTATTTATGTATTTGCTTCTTTGTTTTGGGGATCAATATATGCTCATAAACTTAAGCATATTTGATATGTTTTATTCTATCAGAATACTCAGATTATCTCATATTTAACCAGTGAGTAACTTTCTAATTTTTTTTACATAAAATCAATAGACACTTATGGCTTTCTGGTTTTCTGGACTATATATTTCTTAGTGCCCCCCCCCCCAGCTATTTATGTGAAAAATCCTATTTTATTTTAATTAAAATGTATTTATAGACCTCAGTTACAGTACTAGAGCTGTTCATTGCTACTAAATTTGCTATTGTTCTTAGGCCTTTTCGATGTCAATACACACACACTTAGACATGTATACAGTATATGTTTTGATACTGAGTCTTCCAATTCAACTTTTGGACTATAGAGATTTTACTTACTGGTACTAGTAGTCTTAGCTCTTTTTTCTCTGATGCCAAAAATGTGATCAGTTTTTATTCAAGTCAATGAAATGACCAGAGGGTGGAGATAAAAAGTTTTGGCCATGGAGCTTTTTCTTCAAATACCAAAGAGCTAAATGTCATTTGGATAATTTATAGGATCTGCATTAAGAAAAGAGAAAATTCAGAACTCTTCCACTTATCTTACCCTTTTCTCCATTCTGCTTCTAGTACTATTTTAATAAGGTCAAAGTTCTACTGCATAGATTAAAGGCATATATGTACATGCTTAGTATATAAAACAAAATGTCTAAAATCCATTCATACTAAGAGAATTATAAGTTTATCAACATAAGGGCAAATGTTTTACTATAGTCTTTCTGTTTTCAGGTAGGATCATAATCTGAGGATTCTGAGCACATTGTAATTCCCTATCCTCAGTTTCTGTGGTGTTTTACTGCCCAATTATACATAACACCTAGCTATGGAGACCTAGATGATAAAGAAAATAAGCTCATTGAAATAAGATATAAGGATCTATATAACTGAGAATAATCCTTGAGCAATAAGACATAAACATTGCAAGAATCAGTTTGTGTTTTGAAACCTGTTTCTGTTCACATTCAACAAAAGTTGGATGACCCAGAATACCTAACTCTTATGCTAATGTAGTCTTATACTATATGCAGCATAGCAAAAACTTTTCATTCACAATTCAATAAAGAATTTCTTAAGCAACTTCTGTATTTACTTTGGAAGAACTGTTCTACTGGCAAATGCTGCCCTGAATAATTTATGCAGGATTAAGAATGATATTTTACTTATTCATTTTTAAACAGAGGCCCTGGCTGGTGGCACAGTGGATAAGGAGCCAGCCTGCAAACCCAAAGGTCACTGGTTTGATTCCCAGCTAGGGCACATAACCAGGTTGCAAGCCAGGTCTCCAGCCAGGTCCCATAGCTGGAAGCAGGTGAAAGACAACCATACATTGATGTCTCTCTTCCTCCTTGCTCTTTTAAACCTTCCCCTCTCTCTAAAAATAATAAATAAAATCTTTAAAAAATTTTTTTTAATAAATAAAAAAGTAAAGGGTGAGAAACATTAATGTGTGGTTGCCTCCAACTGCAGTTATGGTCTGCAACCCAGGCATATGCCCTGACTTGGAATCGAACTGGCGACCCTTTGGTTTGTGGGATGACACTCAATCCAATAAACCATAGCAACCAGGATTTAATTTGTAATGAGTCTATTCACTTTTAGTAAAGATTAAGTTCTAAAAGATTTACTCATGAAAATGTACTTGAATTTTTTTAGTCTTTATTGTTTATGCTACTATAGTTTTCCCAGTTTTTCCCCTTTACTCTCCTCCCAGAGCCCACTCCTCACTCCTACAGTCAGCCTCCACCACTGTTTATGTCCATGGGTCATTCATACATGTTGCCTTATCTCTTCACCTTAGATGAGTCAATACTACATTACCTAGACTTCATAACAACCTCATGATGTGAGTTTTCTTCTTTTGTGTTTTAAATGTGTATTATGGCACATGATTTTTAGTCCTGTTCTATTTAAAGAGTCTTTCTATTTAAACACGTACTTGTTCTGTTTTTTTTTGTTTTTAGTCTTTTCAGGACCATTTTGTTTGCAAAAAAAAAAAAAAAAAGGCATATTTTTGTTGCTTTCCACAAATGGAAATCCAAGAGATCTAGAGAATAGTGTAAATATGACCCTGGAAGGAGAGAACCAAGGCACATCCAAGAAACATTATTATCTACATCTTCCTTTTCAAGTCTATTTTCTATTTTCTTACTAGTTTGACTTCAACTGCATACCATATAAATGTTTCTGTTTCAACTCTCACTGGTCACCTTCTCTAAGTTATCCAAAAATACATTTCAGAGAGAACCTGGCAAATGCTTTTTAAAGCATGGAACTCACATTATATATTAAGAATGGCAGAAGACAAAATGATTGATTGAAAAATTAGTATTGCAATTACAAATACCAATAGGGACACTCACAGGTATTTTCTTGAAGGAGGGTATCTTACCTTTTTCTCCAGGTAAAAGTTAAAGTTAGTTGGATAGTCAAACAACTATAAATATGTCTAATATAAGATCAATTTATATGGCAATTATGTGATTTTTCACATAAGTATTTTTCCTCTGCTACTTTAAAGTGAAGTAAATGGGGAAAAATGAAAACTGTAATACAATAAATTAGTTAACTTGATGGCAATATTTTAGTTCTAAAATTCAATTGTGACTTAATCAAAACTTATTTTTAAAGATTTTATTAATTATTTTTTAGATAGAGGGGTAGGGAGAGAGGCAGAGAGGGAGAGAGACATCAATGTATGGTTGCCTTTCACCTGCCCCAGCTACAGATCTGGCTGAAGACCTGGCTTATAACCTGGTTACGTGCCCTGGCTAGGGAATTGAACCAGCAACCTTTGGGTTCACAGGCAGGCACCTTATCCACTGTGCCACCAACCAGGGCCTCAAAAAATTTTTCTTTTAATTGTGGGAAAAAATCAGAGTTGAAGTGCCTTCAATTTAATGTCCCTGTAAAAAAATGTAAAAATATATAAATAAAATAAAGTGAAAGAACTCCCTTTAAAAAATAAAGCAGAATAATGTGATGTTAAAGGTTATCTCAATGGTTTCTTGCCTATTTCACAATTGGGAATTTTTTTTTTTTTGAGTCAACTTTTTTTTTTTTTTAATTGTTGTTGTATTACATCCATCCCCTTTTTGCTCCCCTCTGTCCCCTTCCCCACCCACCCATTCCCCCCAAAGTCAATCCCACCTGTTGTCCATGTCCATGGTTTCTTTATACTAGGTTCTTGTCTAAGCTGCTCCCCTTTCTTGCCTCTGCCTCAATTGGGAATTTTTTTCTTATAAAACAAAATAACTCAATTTTAGATAAATTGAAAAGGTGCCTTCAGTATGTTATATCATTTTTTAGGATCCTTTGGTTTTCTAATAAAAAAATATACTTAAGGCTAATACAAAGGACAAGGACATTCAAAATAACAGTATCATTGTATATCAAAAAACCTTCAAAGATCATGTTTTCATCTTTTGTTTCTTCAGAGTGAAATGCTTGAAACATTGTAGGTATTCTATCTTTATCTATTCAAAAACTGTACTGAGTGCCTACTAAACACTCAGTATGAGGAAATGGGTTCTTAATAATGAGTAGAGAAAACTGAACCTCAATAATGGAACAGCAGGGACACAGATAATATCTGTAAGAAACCATAATGATGCAATAGAAGCCTGGTTTCTGCGCCCTTAGTATGTATCAGACAGTTCTGAATGCTTTATATATAACTGATTAATTTATAGTTTATTATACTATGTGTCAGGCACTGTTATTATTGTTCCATATTAGAGATGAAAAATTTGTGGCACGAGAGAGAAAAATCCTTGCTCAAGTTCATGTCAGTAAAAATGGGGATTGGTGTCCTAAACCTGGAATTGAATGCTTCTAGTAAGTAGATGGGTTACATGAACATTACAAGAGATACTGTAAGAAATTTTAATTAAAAAAATCAATAATCTGACAAAAATCTCTTTGTATTTTCATTTTTTTCCATGATGATTCTTTAATTTGCATATAAGTACAAAAAGTCAGTTTCTGATTGTAAACTCTTTGGGTGGGGCCTTCACTCTATATTTGTTCCCTTAAACTCCACATGTTGAGATATATAAGTAGACCTTGTCCCACAGAGCATTATACCATTTGTGAGTCAGACTCACTACATAGTTGTGAACAGTCTGAGAAATCTAATATCTAACCCCCAAACTTCACAGTCAAAATCTCAACAAAAAGCTAATTGAAATCTAATTTAATTCTGAAAAATTTATTCTAAAGTTGTATATAGGTTTTCTCTCTCATATTTTATCTTTCATTATTTATAGTGAATCCTTTCTCATCCATATAACATACTCATTGTGGCATAAAACTGAGAAAACATTTCCATAAAATATGTACAGTAACTGCATATGACCTCAATTTTTCTCTTAAAAATATTGCTTAAAACTATATTCAGATAAATATGTTCCTTTTATAGATTGCCACTTTATTTTCCTTAGTAAATCTAATAATATGATTAGAGTTGCTCAGATAATCTTCCATCTCAAGGTTTTATTCATTTCTGATTCATTGTATCTATTATTAAACCCAGCTGTTGATGTTTTTGAACAAACTGATTTCTGAATTAACTCTACATTGTGTTCTATAATAACCCCACTTCAGTATTATCATGGGTTGCTCCCAATTTACTTTTAGATAATTAAAGCCTCTCTTTATTTCTATCCAACTTGCCTGTTTTATTTCCCTGAACACAAGGATGTGATTTCATTCATGTTGCTCTAGGGGTCTAAAGATGATAATCATTTTTCTACATCTGCCCACATCAGTGTCTGCTTGCAATATACGTTGCTATATCTCCATCCCTTGGCTTCCCCTCATTAGTATTCACATTCCAACTGATATATTGTGTTTTTCTGCCACAAGCCATTTCTTGTTGTTTTCCTATAAAGTCAGTACCTTTGCATCAGAATTGTCCTAATTTCCCTAGCATATTAGATATTGCCCTGTATTGACTTGTTTATAATAATTTTTACATATGAATGCATCTGCTTTAGAATTGATGACATTTATTACTGAAACATGAAAAATCTATACATTTCTCAACATATAAATGAGCAATTTATAAATTGGTATGAGAGGAGAAAATCCAGGTCATCACAAAAAATTCTTGCTCATTTCTCTTTTATTTTCATGTTGAACACTTAAAACCCATTAAAATGTACATATTATTTGTTAGATGAGAATAAGGAAGAAGTGGATTAAGTATTTTTTATAGCCAATATGTTATTGGACATATCCATTTATAAAATGACAAAGCTATAATTATAAATACCCATATTTGAATATATACTTACACAAGTGCAGATGCATTTTATATTCTATATAATTTAGAAATTTGCTTTATATTTTATATACTTTATATTAGCATTGAATTACTATATACTTTTTCACTAAATATCTACCCTTAAAATTAAAAAATGCAATTTTCAAAGAATTTGTGGAATTGTTAGTTCTCTGTAGCTATGATTTATAACTGATGTGTATGATGAACTTTCTTAGCTTTTATACATTTGTTTCTGTACAGTAGTAGTCTCTTGGTTCACCAAGATGCAAATTTCCTATGAAGACTCTGTCATTATATGGTTTTATTATAAAATAGACATTGAAAAAATATAGTTAATATAGTCAGGGAATTTCAATCAAGGTATATAAGCCACTATCTGTATTATATGCCTGTATATTTTTCTTGCCTAGTTGCTTTTCCATTATCTGAAGAATAACATCTACACTGCAAAACTTACATTCCCAGGGAACAGAAGGCATATTTTGAGATTGTATAGATGAATTTAGTGTTATATAGCAGTATAAAAACATTTCAGTGTTATATCTTGGAGACACGCAAGGCTCTATAATTTTCCACAATTTTTATCAAGCAAATATACAGCCTCCCCTTGCTTAGCATGTTTTAAAAATTTCAGCAGTGAATGGAAGTTTAAATCACAGAGATTCTATGTTTTATTTGCTTATTTTGTTTGTTTTACTATAGCTTTTTATAACATTTGGATTCTAGTCTTTTCCCTAATGCAATTATCAATTTTTATGTTAAAAAAAATTCTCAAAATGTATTTATTCAATGATATTTTATTTGAGTCAATGAGAACTAGAAAATTAGTCATAACATTTGTTCATATTCTTTAGTAAAAATTTAGGTCCTCATATCACTGAGATCTTTAACAATTATAATATTTTCAAAATTTTGATATTTTTCAACAATTTTGGCTTTCTAGTTTTTGATTCCACCCATGTTTCTAGTTTTCACTATTGGAGACCAAGAATTAAGTGGATGAGTCAAAGCTGCTTTAAATGGCAATCAATGTATTCACCTATTCCTAAACATGATTTTTAGTTTACATTTTAAACAAAAAAGTAATTTTTGACAATTTCTGTTGTCATATAATCATATTCAAATGTTGTTTATCCTTTTCTGTAAATGTTAGCAAAAAGTGCCAACTTTGAACCAGTGACACTATCAGACACTCTTTGTTTGTGTGTTTTATTGCTTTATATACAAGCTTTTCCTTATAGTTTATTTCTTTCTAAGAGGCAGCACTTTGTTAATATGGCTGTGTACAATTTTCTGACAAGTGCTGAATCTACACTAACAAAAAATGGTTCTTATTTATGATGTGTCAAATTACTGTTCTGAGAGTAGTAGACCTTTTAGGTTGCATTCAGCCTTTAATTTGACTGAATTTAAATGGCATGAAATGCCTTTTAGTTGGGCCTTGGCTGGCATATTATATATCTCATTTCAATGAAAAACATTCACATGCAAATACAGTTTGTTTGGAGTGAGGACAAATGCGACTATCATGACTGATGAGGGCTTTTGATCACAGTTCGACAAACTGAAACCTTGAAAAAGAAGGGGCTATTTGGACTGGCATCTGCAATCCCCATGAATTATTTAGTTCACATTATTCAAAAACCTCTTTGAAGAGGAGGTTTTATGAGGTTTGTAAGGAGGAGTAGTCATAGTTGTGTTTACAGCTTAAATGCATGCTGTGTTTGCCGGCATAGGAACACTTTCTTTAAAAGTTGTGTTTTATGGGCAGTGAAGTGTGTTACCTGAGTACTTTGGCAAGTTAATCTTGTTTTAGCAAAGGGAATCAATGTCCATTCCTTCCTCACTCCTTCCACCATTGCGTCTACTGAAAGGAAAAATGAATAAACATAATGTAGAACATTTCCCATACGTTATGTAAAAAAAATAGGTATAGGTCATCACTAGAACACACAGTTTTTAAATCCAGCTCCATGGTGGAGCAAGGTGAAAGCTGTCCTTCCGCCACCACCATGACCTTTCTCTCCTCCAAAACTTTTCACTCATGCAGCTGTCTGGAAAGATGACTTTTTGTGCTTGTTCTAGATTTCCAAACCACTTTCTTGAGCTGGTGAATTGAGTCTTCTAAAACTTAATCCCATTGCTAATGGCATAGTCTGAGTTTCCATTTATGTTTCTTCTGAATTGCTTGTTTATATATTTGTTTTCTTTTCTAGACAATAAGTTTCAGAGGGAAAGGATCTTAAGTTAATTATACTCTTTGTTCCAGAGCAACATGGTCCCTGAATGTTCAATAAATGGCTGTTTTCTTGACTTAAATTACGCTCAAACAATGTCTTCCAACTGGAATAATGGCTGTATCTTTTGTTAAATATAGTTTATGTAAAGAAGTATGACTTTAGAATTCTTTCCATATTTGAAACATTAAGAGAAGTTTAATATTGGCTGCCCTTAGTAAAACACCCCATATAGGGCCCTCAGCTGGTGCAAGAGAGACATTCAAGTTCAGATCTCATTTTGAGAGAGTGAGTGGAAATGCATAATTATAGTTTCCTCATTTGAATTTTTAAAAAATATTTTATTTATTATTTTTAGAGAGAGGGGAAGGGAGAGAGGCAGAGGGAGAGAGACTTCAATGTATGGTTGCCTTTCACCTGCCTCCAGCTAAGGGCCTGGCTGGAGACCTGGCTTGCAATCTGGTTATGCACCCTGGCTGGGAATCGAACCATTGACTTTTGGGTTCTCAGGCCGGTGCCTTATCCCCTGAATTTTTAAGTTATGTTTTCAGAATTTTAAAATTGATGAAAAATTATAGTTTATACTGCTGAATAGATGTCTCTTCTTCTCTATTTCAAGTGCATAGTATTTGATAATCAACGCTGGGGAAAAGGTTAGACCAGATAACCTTTAAGGGAAACTTCTGAGATTCTCTGATTCTCTGAAATCATCCCAGGTGGGATCTTAGGCTTAACAGTAGATTCAAGTGCAAACGACCTGAATAAATTTACATACAGTTAGATGATTAAAAAACCCTGAGAATAGTTTTTTATTTTCTCTCTAAAATATATTTTCCTGTAAATTGTTAGGATTCCTAAACATGTTTATTAATATGTACATATAAAGTATGTACATATGAAATTATGAAAAAGAACATCATAATAGCATAGATGTTTTCTTTCATGGTTAGATGAAATATTATCCCAGAGATAGGAGGAACCAGTACATGTGTACTGAAAGTCAGGATCTTTGATGTGAGGGAAAAATCCCTGTGCTAGGAGTTGGAAGGTTTGGAAATTTTTTGATTCCTGTCCTGAGTAACTTGGGTACTAATGAGAAAATTTTGTGCTGTCCCTCAGCACAAAATGAATGAACAGTGTCTGACCTCAGCATTTCTTTGTGAATTCTATACAATGACAGATGTGGAAGCCTTTTTTAAAAGTGATTTAAAATCACTTTTTTTAATGTGAAATTTACAAAATTTCAGATAAATCATTGTAAAGAATAGCTTCTTATTTTAAGAATTCATTTTCAATTTAATGTAGTAAAGTTGTTAGTTATTATAGGATTCTTATTTTTCTTTTTTTTAAAGATTTTATTTTTTACTTCTAGAGAGAGGGAAGGGAGAGAGGCAGAGAGGGAGAGAAACATCAATGTATGGTTGCCTTTCACTGGCCACCAACTATGGACCTGGCTGGAGACCTGGTTTGCAACCTGGTTATGAGCCCTGGCTGGGGAATTGAACCAGCGACCTTTGGATTCTCAGGCTGGCACCTATCCACTGAGCCACCAGCCAGGGCCGGTTTCTTTTCTTATTTTTCAAATGTGTAGTCTAGACCAGGTAGGTGTGTGTGTGTGTGTGTGTGTGTGTGTGTATGTGTAAATAAATCTTTTATTCAAAAGAATCACACAAAATATAGAACTAAAATTATTATTTTCTCATTGTGATTGTTTCTATCAGAGACATTTGACTTCAAATCAAATGTACTAGCTTTCAAAAACTCAGCAACTAAAATAACATATGACCTTTTAACATTAGGCAGTTTATTAAAATATGAACTATTTCCTATCATTAAAATTATCTTGCAAATATATACTTAAAACCCTATGACTAAAAGTATTTGATGTGTAAAATGCACATAATACCTGTTGAGTATTACCTCATAAGCCAAAACTAGCAGTTAACTTACCTGTCATACACTATGAACTAGTCTTCTATCTGCTCTCTGAAGCAAGCCAAGGTTCTGGGAAAATGATGATCCAGAATATATTTCTGTATAACTGATCGTGGTCAAAAAGTATTTTGTCCTTTTCTTCAGTAAAAAAGAAAAGCTCATCCTACATGACAGTGTTTTGTCTATTACTCCAAACTTCTTGAATCTAATATAAATATAAAATAGTTATACCAGGTTTCTTAAATGGACATTGAAATCCGGTTGTGCCTGTACCCTTGTTCATCTAGCCTTTCTCCTAACATATTTGCACTGTTCTAGAGGTGAGACAACTCATGACATTGAAAAATATATTAACCTGATTTGCTTCCATATGTAATATACATAGTAGCTTGTAGCTTGTTTAGTACCTTGTGATTATGTGTTTTATAATTAAAAGTTTTCTCTTTCTCTCTCTCTCTCTCTCTCTCTGCAAAACCCTCTTCCACTTTGACATTGTATTTTAATAGTGGGCAATGTTTGAAATAACTCATCCTAAGATCCTCTTTTTTTATTTTATTTTATTTTTTTAAAGATTTTATTTATTATTTTCAGAGAGAAGGGGAGGAAGGGAGGAAGAAAGGGAGAGAAGCATCAATGTACAGTTGCCTTTCACCTGCTTCCAGCTACAGACCTGGCTGGAGACCTGGTTTGCAACCAGTTATGTGCCCCTGACTGGGAATCGAACCAGCAACCTTTGGGTTCTCAGGCTGGCACCAATCCATAAGATACTCTTTTGGGCAAAGTTATTGGTAAACTCCTAAACAATGTTTCCACAAACCTGAAATGCAGAGATGCTGCAAATATGTGACCAGATTAATGTAACCTGGTGGTATTTTACCAATTACAACAGACTATTTTCCATTCAGAGAATAGTTGACTCAAATAAGAAAATATATGTAATCAAGATCATGTCAATTATTTTTTCAATTACCATTTATGGTTATTAAGACTATTTTGAAACAATAATCTGGCTTATGTTATCTTTTTAATGCAGTTATATGATACTTCTAAAAGAAATTTTAAAGTATCTTATGCCCCGAGTTGGTCATATTATGGTATAATTATCTACTTTTTGTATACGTCTTGAAATGGAGCTATGAGACCCTTGGTACTTCTCTGAGACATGTCTCTCACATTGTGCTTGCTTTTAAGGATTTCAGGTTGAGATATAGTCATAGTAGATCCTCAAATGTTCAACATTTGGTATTATTTTTTAAATAATGTTAATCATATTTCTTGAACCAGAATCTATACACCAAAATTCATGTTGAGTAGCATTACAATATCAGTAAAGGTAGAATAATGATATCTATTGACCCAGAGAGTTATGTAGCACCTGAAACAATTTGTTTTTTTGGAAAATACATTATACAGACATTACTAACTATATCAGTGTAAGACAAAAATGTTACTTAGGAGGCAAAAGCAGAGGAACATAGGGAAGAAGATGACACTGATATTCTCCATAAGACTCACTGAAACCAAATGCCAACAGCCCCGTATTTACTTAACCCACCTATTTCCCAGTAATGTGACTTCTTTGTTCACTTATTAATAGTTAAGTAAAATAGCATCTATGTGTCAGAAAGCCTTAATTATATTTTACAGTAAAAACTACTAGATATCATACCTAATGAGTTTGAAAATGGCATTTCAAAATGATCACATTCCCTGCATATAGTTTATGGGAGTAATGCACTAAAAATAGGCATCTAATTGCCCCTCAAATTAGCATGCCTTAAATGCTGAGTGTATGTTAAGTGTGTGTATTCTGGGTCTGAGCTCTCTTAGTGTGGATGGCTTCATTTTAGGGAATCATGACCTTACCTGAAATATAAGTGAGGATATACCCAGGAATTGATGCACAACATTCTGCAGATCATCTTTCTCTTTGCTGGGGCTGTTCATTGGGTTGATCCACTGAAGGGCAACACCAAGTGTCTATCAAAAGCTTACTCCTTTGTCTGCTACACCGATTGCCATTGGATTCCCTGGGAACTAAACTAGTTACCTGAGCTATACCAGCGCGGATTAGATACGTTACCTTAAATTATTCCTAACTACATTCTCTTATTTGCATAACTTTCCCAGAATTAACCCATTATCTAGTAATCAGTAGTTAGGGGACATTGAGTTTATGTTTATTTTATAACCATTTTCTTGAATACTACATGTCAAAAAAAAAGCACGTGATCCTAAATTTTACATCTCTTCCTATACGTTTCTCAAAAACAAGCAAACAAAAAAAATTTCAGCCCTGGCTGGTGTGGCTTAATGGATTGATCACTGGCCTGTAATCCGAAAGATAGCTGGTTCAATTTCTGATAATCAGGGAACATGACTGGGTTGTAGGCTGGGTTCCCATTGATGTTTCTCTCACTTCTCTTTCTCCCTTTCTTCCCCTCTAAAAATATAAATCAATACAATCTTTTTTAAAAACCTCATAAAACATATTCTTTCTGTTGAATATTTTTTTCTGTTTCTCCCCCTTAAAACATCACCAGTTACTACCCTCCTTAAATTGAGGCTATAAACCTTTGCTTAGGTTAACTTTAAGCCCAAAGTAGTATGGATTCTTTTTCTTAATGTCAATGAATTCCAATTATCTATTATAATAATTGCAAAGCTATTATCAGTCAATAAATGTGTTTATTAGGTGTTATTTGGTTCTATAATTGAAACCATTCCCAACACTCATACAGAGTATAGCAATTATTCTTCCTAGATAAAAAATTAAAAGTACTAATTACCAATGGTATAACATGAACTGAGTAAACTGTTATATGTACATTTGGTCATACAAAATAATTACATAATATTGCTTTCTGTATACATACACATATCACATTTGCATATATTGGATATATGCATAGAGAGAATATTTGTCAAATAATTTTTCTCATATCATTTTCTGCCTTAGAATTTGAACTCTTCTTGATAAATTTCATACCATTACTTGTTCTATATGACCATTAAAGAACTTTGCTGGCCAGAAAGTATTCAAGAAACATATATGATTGATTTACTATTTTATCATTACTAATTATGGGCACAATGTGTCATGTATTTTGTGTATATTTAAATTGGTAAAATAGAATATATTTAAAAATGAATTACTGAGTAGAAAATTGCTAATTAAGATAGTTACTTAATGGAAAGAACTGCAAATATACTACAACATCTAGAAAATAGGAAATGTGACCCACCTCTCTGATATTGGAAGTTAGTTCCCTAAGTATCTGTTTATGAAACACTTCTTGAACTAATAGCACTTGGGTATTTGACAATAATTTAAGTACACATATTACATTTATTCATTAAAATTAGCCACTGAGAATCTAGGAATAATATAATATGAAACTAATCTCCAACATTATATTTTATTTTAATTATTGATTTAGGATATTTCTAAAATAGCTTCCTGGTTTAGAAACAGACATAAAATATAATTTAAAATAATTCCCGTACTCTTTCTTTATTGAGAGCCTTTTGTTCTTGTAGTGTGTGGCTTTTATAGTAATTTTAGACAAATACATCTAAGGGTTTTTATTTATATTATGGGAAAATTAGGGTTAAGATATAATGATGTTTAAAAGAGAAATTAACCTAGATGTTCAGTTGAATATTTTAAATATTTTTATCAGAAATTTTGGTGGTGTGTATACAAAAATAGACAATGTAATACATAGCATGCATCCCAAGATTGTTTTGAAACAAATCTCAGACAATGGATAATTTTTAATGAGTACTTAACTTTGTTGAAAAATAATAGTTAAAAAAAAACATGCTGCTATTCTACTTTAATATTAACAAAAATTACTTAGTGTCAGGATATAACTCGTGCTCAAGTCAGGATTCAATCTAGTCTACACATGACAATTGTTTAATATGTTTCAAAAGTTCCCCGTCCAAATGATATTTTTTACTGCCGAAGTGTATTTGCTAAAGAAAGCAAATGACAAAATTGCTTGTGTGTAGTTTCCCACATTCAAGATTTAGCTAATTGCATTGATTTAATGTCATTTGTCTCCTGTGTTTATTAGACATTGGAAGTTCAATGTAGAGACATGATCCTATTCAGATTTGGTTATTTTGGCAAAAATACATCTTAAATGGTATTGTGTCCTTCTATGATCAGGCACTACTTGGCAATTTCATTTTTAATGATGTTATCAAGGATGGTGATCACTACCTATGTGCAAGAACTTAAGAGTTGCAGAATGGTGGTCTTTGTATTCTATTATTTTCTCTTTATTTATTGGCTGAAGTATTTGTATGAAGCACTATTTCCATGTGTCAAATATTGGTAACTCTGGGATATAATTTGTTTAACAATTTATTTCTCAAATTAAAAAAAAAAATCCTAGTTTATAATTTGTGTGATCATTATGAAACAAACAAACAAAAAAACTTTGGAAGACATTAAAATCAAACATTTTCATGTCTTCAAATTCTAATATGCCTTTCAAGAAAGTTCTAGTATTTAGATGATGTTAGTAGCTAAAAAGTTATTTTATTTTTTACTTTTTAAAAGATTTTATTTATTATTTTTAGAGAGAGGGAAAGGAAAAGAGGCAGAGAGAGAGAGATTAAATCAATGCATGGTTGCCTTTCACCTGCCTCCATCCACGGACCTGGCTGCAACCTGGTTACGTGCCCTGGCTGGGAATCGAACCAGCGACTTCTAGGTCCTCAGGCTGGTGCCTTATCCACTGTACCACCAGCCAGGGCCTTAAAAAGTTATTTTAAATACATATTAAGTGATTTAAAAAATGTGTTTATGTTAGATATAAAAAACTTAAAAGGGCAAAATATAGTTATCTAAAATCCAATTATCTTAATATTCATATCTTAAAGCACCATATAATATGATATCTGGTAAATCAGATGTAGTAGTACTTTTCCTTTTCAAATCAGTGTGATCTACTTCTTTGTAACAATGAGTCAAACTCAGCTGGTATTGACTAGCACTACATTGCTATACTATTGTTTAATGATTGACTTTTGATGTAGTAGATTTAAAAGTATATGCTTATACCGCATGGTGCTTTCTTTGTAAATTTGCTACTAGATAACTTTGTGACCTAGAAAAAAAAAACACTTAACCTAGGAAGTAGTGGCAATGTATTTTGTTTTTTAAAAAATAATTTGCACATATGTATACAAGAATAACTTTTCCATATTTAAAATACATTTTGCAGTATATACCAATGGGAATTAGTTTTTATTTGCTTTATTTCATTGCAGATAAGTTTTGAGCAAGGGAAATATCTAATATATCTGAGTCAAAGTCATAGATGTCAGGAACTTTTCTCACTCCTTGTAAAGTCTAAGTACTTTCTAAGTTTGTATTTTACTTCCCTGTTAGGGAAGAATAACCTCTTACCTATAAATTTGCTATGAAAGAAACAATAAAAACACACTAAGCTATAATAGTAAGGTGTTTAAAAACTTTTACCCTAGCTGGTGGCACAGTGGATAAGGCACCAGCTTGCAAACCCAAAGGTTGCTAGTTCGATTCCCCAGCCAGGGCACATAGCCAGGTTGCAAGCCAGGTTGCAAGCCAGGTCTCCAGCCAGATCTCCAGCCAGGTCTCCAGCCAGGTCCGTAGCTGGAGTCAGGTGAAAGAAAACCATACACTGATGTTTCTCTCCCTTTCTGCCTCTCTCCCTTCCTCTCTCTCTGGAAATAATAAATAAAATCTTTTAAAAAAATAAATAAAAATGAAAACTTTTAAAAAGTTGACTAATTCAACAAACCTAAATTGGTAACATAATTGTATTTTTAGTTTTTGATAATTTGTATTGGAAATTTTAGATATAAACCTTATTAATACAATGCCTAATGTTTACTAATTACTCAGTATGCATCTGTAAATAACTCTGGCGATTCTATTGTAACTCACATGATTTTACTTCAAAAATCACATGTGCATATTTTCACATTAATATAATTATGATCAGTTATAAATTTAATATTATAACTAATCATCTCTGAAAAAAATATTGTGAACACCTATAATGTCATAGTTATAGTTTGTTGCTTTTATTATAATGGTGAGGGAATGTTGATGTCATATCTAAAATTTCTCTCTGGTTAAAGTACATTTATATACTTTTCTTATTTTTTCATCTTAACTGTGAACTGTTAAAAGTGTATTTTTAAGATAACTTTCAGTCGCTTTGAATGGTATGCAATGTGCACTTTACAATTGACTTATAATTGGACTGTTCTGACAATGGAAAACTTTACAAGTATTGAACATGACATTTATGACAGTATTGCTGTCATCTTGGCTTCCCTTATTGAATATTCAGATAATTATAATTGGGCTAACAAGCCTGGTAGCCTGGCCTCTTTCCAATTATATTAACCAGCCTAGTCTCGTATTAATGGGCACACACAAAACAGGCATAAAGCTTTTGTTTTCCTTTCTATTTTATTTTGGTGTCTACCCAATAATCTAAGAATTAAATTGTTTGCCTCCATGTAATGTTTGAGATCTTTCAATAAGTTATATCCTGTCTAATGAGAAAAGTAAATATTTACCTTCTCTATTTCTACTCCATTAATTTTTAATTAAAATGATTTTTAATAAAAGATTAGTTGTGTCTGTTACATATTAAATACTAACATTTGTCTCAAAAATTTCAAAATGCTTTTAGCAATGCTTTTTGAATTCAAGCTAAAAATTTTAAGTGATAATATAAATTTTAACTAAAATTTTATTTCATGTGAACAAATCCTTAACTAATGCATTGAAATATTTTCTTTGAATTTTATGCAAATCATATTTTCATATAATCTAAGTCTTTTAGCTTTCTATAGTCTTAAATACAATACAAAGGTAAAAATATTTTTTGAGGATTAGACACCTGAAATTATTAAAATTCTGACAAAGTTAAAATTAAATTTTTGATTAAAAAAAGTATTAAGAAATGTTAAATGAAATGGTTTGTGGTTTAAGAGATCCAAGGACTTTATAGTGTATCAGTTATTTGGAAAACTAGATTCTGTACTTTTCTTTCTCTTTATTATTTTTTCTGTTTTCCTCTTATTTTATAGCATTCAATATACTTGCATATTTCCTTTCAAACTATTCCCAACCCTAGCACCCATAATATTTTTCATCTTCATTTCTGTCAATGTTCCTCTGGATAAAAACATTAAAATAGTCTGGAAATCTATGCTATAGAAACAAAACATCACTAATGTACATGAGTGATAAGGTGTACAATGCAATATTGCAATATTGCAATATTGTTAGTAGCAGAAAAAACAACCAAATTGTCTGTCAATAGAAAAGTAGCCCCCTACTTTATATACATTATATATGCATATATATATATGCATATATATATATGCATATATATATATATGCATATATATATATATATATATATACATATATATGCAACAATTAAAATTAGTAAGTTAGAGCTCCATGTATGAACCTGGAAAATGTGGGCAAAGCAAACTGCAAATATGTTGAGTATTTAGTATCCTGTTTTTGGAAACTAAATACACAAAGTATATCTATTGTGAGTTTTTATAAGAATAACAAAATTAATTTTTCTAGTATTAATAAACAGTTAAAATTGATTATTTCAGTAGCTAATATTGGAGAAAGATGAAATATTATTTTTAATATAGATCATCTCTAAGCTTTGAAATATACCAACTTAATAATAAAAATAAAAAATGAAGTAGAACTATTTCATTCATTAAATAGGAGTAATTGTTTTGTAATATATTTTTATCTGGAAAAATTTTTTTAACTCATGATGTACATTTTTGTATGAGTTAGTGGAAGAAAAATGCTCATAGTAAGATCATCATGTTTATGATTGTGGACACAAATGAATTTCTCTGGAAGTAGACAATGAATTGCAGATAAAAGTTTTTATATGTACTTTATAAGTGTTTGATCTAAAATCTAAATTAAACTTGATTGAAATTCAGTATGTAAAAATAGTGACTGCATATCTTCTAATTAAGTGATGGGTTACCACTTCCGTTTTAATATCACTTAGAAAGTGAAAAAGCACTCTTTCCTCTGTCAATCTTCCATTTTGAAATAGTATTTAAATCAAAATAGAATTTATCACTTCAAAATGTTTAGATGTCTCTAATTGTGCTTTTTTTTTTTTTTTGGTCTAGAAATCTTTATATATAGATATAAGTAAGCTTAAATGTCTGCTTCTTAATGGTAATAATGCCATTTAAGGTAATGCACTTTTCTAGCTTCATAGTGATGTGGTTAACCAAACACCAAATTGTTGGAGTTTAATGAATCACCTGATTTTGATTTGGCTTTGTAGACCTGATGTAAACAATTCAGCTAATTGATTCAGTGTCTTAAATCCTAATAGTTTAAGAAATTTTGTAGTTAAATATACCTAGAATCAAATCCCAAATTTGCTTTTTTCCAGCTGTGTCATAGTCAGCAAGTAATTTGACTACCAGTTTTCATGTTTGTGAAACAATGATAACAAAAGTTACTTCTTAAGGTGGTTGTTTTTTAAGTGGAAGATATCTGGAAAGTGTTCAACCTTTCATATGGTAAATGCAAGTGGCATTTTCTTATCCTTTGTCCAAACATTATGGACTATATTTTAATTTTTAAATAATCTGAAATATATTTAAACTATATATCTGAGTATTTCTTTAATTGAAATATTATCCAAAGTTTAGAGTTAAGAGGGAAATAAAGGAAGATTTCCAATCTTTAAAGAAATTTGGTGTGTATAGTGTTTGGAATTTGCCTTGTGTGGCTCCCATTTGTTTTATTCTTTCTTATACAAGAAGTTTAATCATATACTAACAAAATAGAACCATTATCATTTTCTTCATTATAAGGTCCTATTCATCTGAAGTGTTTTGATCATATAATAACAAATGCATCTTTTTAGACTTTAGCTAATAGTACTAACACATCTCTTTTTCTTATTAGAGACTTTGTCTAATATCTAATATTCTTGTTCTCTTCTTCTTGTGCTATCTTTCCCTGGGACAGCGGCTGCTTCAAAAAATAAAGTTAAAGGTGAGCTCCTGTCCATTTTGCATGATTCACCATGATTCATTTTTTCTGCTCAGATTTCTAAGGCCTCTGAAATGACGGAGCCAATTCTGTTGGTGGTAGTATTAGTTCAGTATATAGATATCAGTAACAAATTTCTACAAATACACATATCATTTCAATTATTCAGTGTCTGATATATGTCCGTGTCTTCATGCTTGCTTGTGGGGTTGACTTTTTATTTGTTCATTTTATTTCTCACATTAATAAAGTGCTTTTGTGCCTGACATTTTGCCTTTTGACCTTTATTTTATTTTTGGGGGGTAACATTGTATGTTGGAAAAATATAACATAAAATAAGACTGATAGAAAAATCTCTGAATTGAACATACTTTATAGAATTATGTGAAGAGAAAAATTTATCCTTTAAAAGTAAATATTATAAACTGTGGATTTATATTTATGACATTTCTTCCATTTCCTAGTTGCATTAAGTTTGCATTTGCTGGGATTCTTAAAATATATTTTCATGAGGAGGATGTACTGTTTTTAATGCCAGAATGTCTCTCTGAAAAGAAAAAAAAACTTGGCTTGATGTGTCAGTTAAAAATTGAAAGGCACTCAAGAGGTTAAAATTGAGACTTTGATTCAAACACTTCTGAAATTTTTTATTTTACCTGAGGCAATTATATTTCAGTCTGTATGCTATATATAAAGAACTTCCATTGTATATTCTGACAGACATAGGTCAAAGCCTGTTTTTTTTTTTTTTTTTTTTTTTGATTGATTAGATTGAACACCTGTATAGTTTGGTTAATTTCATTCAATGTTCAGTGGTTATGACAATTCCATGAGATAATGTATAAAAAGAAATTAAACTAGGGAAAGCCACATAGTACACTTCCAATAAATTTTACTTATTATTATCAGTACTATTGTTACTTAGATGATATCTGTGAAATTTTTTTTTAAGATGAAGTGAAAGACTAGTCCAAAAACTAAAACTTTTCTTGAGTATCAACAATATTTCATCTTCATAATGAATTTGTTTATAATTATTATAAACACAAAAAATATATGTATGTTCCACCAGGTATACATATGTTCTTTCTTTACATTTATATGTTAAAATCAAAGTATACAAATTATATCACTAAACAGTTTCAACCCAGTGTCAGAAGGAAAGCAAAAAGTTAAGAAAATTATGTCACAGAAAAGTTTATGAAATACTTAAAGTGTAAAAGTAACTTGTCTCTGTGAAGAAATTGAGGAATAAGGGTATTTATAATTTCTTCTGAATACATCACAACTCCTTCTGTGGAAGCTATGTTTAGATTTCTATTTGAAAAGTGTGAGGTGTTACTCAAACCCTTGCAAAACAGTACAAAATGTTCATAAAAAATAACTCACCAAGAACCTTCTTATTGAATCCTATATTTGTCTCATCCAACTCAAGATAAGGCTGATGTAAGAAAATATGTTGAGAATGTTAGAAATATGTCAGGGAAGTTAAAAGCACATTCTATTTCTATACCATATTCATTAAGGGCTCCAGGTGGACAGTGCTAAAATTGTTTTCTTAATCCATCTTCTAATCTCCCTTCTCTAGGAAAAATGTCAGGTATTGCTATACATGACAGTGCAATAATATTTTTAAAGATATAATTTATTACTACAGCCTTTTTCTAACTTTTAAGAGAGTGGATAACATAGATAACTGTAACAGCTAATATTTCTTGAATGTTTATTGTACGGTAGGAATTATGCTTAACATCAATATGTTTTCTAATTTTATCCTCACAAAAAACTTTGAGATAGATACTATTATTATTCTCATTTTTAGAAAATGAGGAAAAATAAAGGAAAAGGTTAATAAATTTGTTTTAAATTCTCAAACTGAATAAGGGGTGAGGCAACAATTCCAAACCAGGCATACTTACTACTGAGTTTGTAGTTTTCAACCTTTTAATCTGTTAAAATTTCTAAAGGTACCAGACTAATTAATATTCCATTCACCTAAATCTTATTTATTCAAATTCATTTACCTATGCTACATCTACCCAGATAGCACTAGAGTTGGGAATGGGAGTAAAGTATAATGATAATGAGCTATCAGAAGCAAGTAAGTTGTTTGTTACCTACCAAGCAAATTGGGTATATTATTGATAAAAATATTCTCCCAGTAGGCTTGCATTTTCCTTTATTTTTCTTCTCTTCTTTTTTCTTCTTCTCTATGCTTTCCTTCCTCCTTCTCTCCCTCCTTCCCTTCTTCCTTCCTTCCTTTTCTCTCTTTTTCCCCTTCCTCCCTCCCCTCTCTTTCTTTTCTTTTCTTTTTTCTCTTCTCTTCTCTTTTCTTTTCTTTTTTCTTTTTTTCCTTCCTTCCTTCCTTCCAGGTCTCTCAACCACTTATGTTAACTTCGATTAATCTCTCTTGGGAAAGTGAGGAGGTTATTAGATTCCCCATAAGATGAGTGATATTCTAAAAAAGCTTTACATATAACTAATGTGAAATGCTGAACTCAGAAGAGATTAACGTGGTTAAAGCATGTGTTTATGAAAATTTTACTACAAGATGATTCAGTAGGTCACAATATACATAATTTTAGTTGTTTTTAAAGTGCTGCTTTATTTGGTGTGGTTTCTAGTTTTTATTTTTCACTATCCAGGGGTTTTGCCATGAAGTTGTTCTGTGGCGTATTTCATTATTTAGTATCATGTAACTGCCCCCTTTAATGTTGCACAGTACAAACTAGTGTGGAACAGGATGGGAAGACCCCTCTAGATACTCCATTTAAAAGTCCAAAAGAATATTAATTTTCACTTGATTTAATGCCCCTGCGTTTTCCTCACTCCTGTCTTTTTGAAATGCAAATACAGGCTTGAGCTTGCCTGTGGACATGCGGATAAACATAATACACTTGCCAACAAAACAGAATAAACTTTGTACAGCAATTAAAATTTAAATATTGCTACCTTAAATTTACATCCTAAATCCCATTATAAGTAAATTATTGTAATACTTTTTATTGTATCTAAACACATCTCATCCAAAGACAGGATCTTCTGGGATTCGATTTATTCAGTTGATACATGTCACACTATTATGTTAATAAAATTGGTATTTGCTTACTCTACAGCTGCTGAGTGGGGGTTCAGAAAGTCTGTAATTAAAATCCCAAGGTTTGTGGTTTCTTCCAGGGTTTAAACAGAAAAAGTCTGTAATAATGAGAAATACAGTGACCGGTGTATAATAGTCAGGCATCTAGCGGCCTTTTCAAAACAAATGCTCTAAGGCTGACAATTGCATAGACTGAAAATAAATTCTATTTCATATTTTAATTCAGATGCAGTTGTGGATATATAATTTGAGTAAAAAAAAAAAAAAAACTCCTTTGAATTGATACCATAATATAAATTATTTACCATGATCAAATTACACTGTTAAAAGCTTTGATGAAGCCCTGGCTGGTAGCACAGTGGATAAGGTGCCAGCCTGTGAACCAAACTCAAAGGTCACCGGTTCGATTCCCCAGCCAGGGCACATAACCAGGTTGCAAGCCAGGTCTCTAGCCAGGTCTGTAGCTGGAGGCAGGTGAAAGGCAACCATATATTGATGTTTGTTTCCCTCTCTGCCTTTCCCTCTTCCCCTCTCTAAAATAAATAAAATCTTTAAAGAAAAGTTTTGGTGAAGATATGAGTACTTGGGTTCTAGTTTTACTACTTATTTGTTCTTCAGTTTTGATATCAATAAACAAGGGTGAAAATATCAGTACCACTGACCTCATGAAATTACAACAATCAAAAGAATAACCAAAAAAGTGAATATCCAGATGTAAATAGCTATTAATTAAATGCCATAAGCACAGAGCCAAAAACTTTAAATTCAGTAATGAGTAAAATGTAACCGATGTACTATACCCACACCAATGATCCATATGTGTGGAAATAACTTGTATGGGACAAAAATATCCCTTTTACATTATTTTTACTGAACATCCTTGAAAAGGGAGTATATATATATATATATATATATATATATATATATATATATATATCTCCATGCACTTTATGGAGTTTTCACTTATTCATTCATTCCTTCATCCAACATCACCAGGATTGCTGCAAATGGGAGAAATAGGAGGTCTGTCCAGAAGGTATCCAGCCATGTAATATGAAAAATAGAGACAAGACACAAGAAACATTGTACAGAGGACAATGATGTCTCAGTCCCCTTCTAAGTAGGTGCCTTGAGACCTCACACAGTTCTCCCAATCATCTGTCCCACTGTATTTTCCTGAATCTCATCAATGGTCCGAAATCTCTTCCATTTAAAAGGTGATTTTAGTTTTGAGAAAAGACAGAAGTCACAGTGTGCCACATATGGGCTGCAGTGGGGCTGAGTCACCTGGGTGATTTGATGTTTCACCAAAAATTTCTGCATAAGACATGGTGCATGGACAGGCTCATTGTGATGAATCTGCCAATCATCAGTTGCCCATTGCTGTAGCCTTGTGAATCACCTGAATAGTCTCTATGGAGAAATGTTCAGACTTAAAACAAAACTTGATGAAGACTCATTGCTCTATTTACTCAGTCACTTTGAATGTGATGACCACACAGTACTCATGCTTACTTAACAGCATATAC
Organism: Noctilio leporinus; assembly: GCA_004026585.1. Taxonomy (NCBI): domain Eukaryota; kingdom Metazoa; phylum Chordata; class Mammalia; order Chiroptera; family Noctilionidae; genus Noctilio; species Noctilio leporinus. Next base: position 29,020 of record PVIW01001358.1, on the reverse strand, counting down.
TACACCCACTGACTACTAGAGTGAAGCCATCATTATTCACACATGCACATTCCAGTCCACTCTTCCTGGTTGCCAGGTCACATTGATTTTGCACAAACCATTCTGTTTATATTAACAATGGTTGGACTTTTTCCAAACAGATCTCATTGTATATTAGTGAAAAATAAGTAAATTATAATGTAATAGGCCTTATAAAGAAAAAAATAAAGCAAGAGAGTGATATAGGAATGCTTGAACATAGTAGAGAAGGGAGGTGGTTCTAATTTTGAACAAGGACATGAGAACAAGGAAATACTTGAGGAAACAAGTCATATGGTTATCTTAGAGATGCATTCCCAAAAGAGGAATTAGCAAGAGCAAAGGATTAATGGCAGTTATAGCACAGTTTATTGAAGGAACATTGAACAACCCTGTGTGGCTAGAAAAGCCTGAGCCTATAAGAGTAAATAAGAGAGAAGGTCATGGAGGTATTGAGGACCTGAATTATATAAAGATTTTTATTTTGCCCCAATTGAGATAAAAAGCCACTGAAAGACTAAGAAAAGAGAGACTTGCTGATTTAGCTTTAACAGAATCTGTTTGGTTGCTCTGGGGACAATAAACTGCAAGGAGAGGTGTTAGAATAGGTTTCAAAGAAAGAATGGGACATATGATGGTGGTAGGAGTAGAGTTACAGCAGTGAAGGTGGTGAGAAGTGGTATTTTGAAATTACACCTACTCAAATTTGCTGGCTTTAAATGAGACACGACATAAATGAAGTGTGGATGATATGTGGATTATTTTAATGTTTTATTTCTTTGTTGTTTTTGCCTGAAGAGGTGAATAGATAAAAGTATATTTACAAAAAGGAAAAGACTTTGGGGAGCAATAGAGTAAAATAATAAAAATTCAAATTTGAAGATGTGAAGTTGAAAATACTATGAAAAGTAAAGATGACAAGTAGAAACTGTCTATGAATATAAAATTCATGGGAAAGTTTTATCCTGTAGGTAAAAGATGTGGAAATCATTGTCAACCAATAGTACAATATATAAAGCTATGCGAATAAATGAACTCATTTGAGGTATGAATATAGTTAGATAAGAAACCAAAAATCTTAGGACTGAGTTCTCAGGTATAAAAAGATAAAGAGATTAAACAGATAATAAAATACAGGCAAGAATCAGAGAAGAATAAAAAATAAGTGAAGGAAGTGTTTTCAGAAAGGAAGTGCTGTTCAGCTTAGTTAAATACTCTTAGTAGATGAGAACTAAGCATTTACCTTAGATTTAGCAATATGAAATTATGAGAAAACTCATAATTGCCACATAGTAAAATATATAGAGATTAATCAGGTATCCTATTTACCTATGTGTAAATATGCTACTGTGAAACAATAGCAAAATGGTACAGTGAGTTCAGATTTTAGAGAAATTTATCTCAGTCAAAAAGATGATAAAGAAGACTTTTTGGAGGAAGTGATGGTCATGAGAGAGCTTAACTAGTCAGAACTAAGTAGTCAAAGAACTTCCCAAATCAAGGGAGTGGCAGTAGGAGACTAAAAGAAAGCCATTGTAGTTCCTGTAGAGAAAACAATGAGGGCCAGGGGTAAAATGAGAGTAGATATATCCAAGTTGTTGCAAGAACCAATGTCAAAGAACTTAAAACCTATAGGTTTTTTAGAAGTTTTATTTTTTCAGCACTTATGTTCAAGCATTTAATCCTTTTTAGTTGATTTTTGTATAAGTGTAAGATAATTTCATTCTTTTCATGTGACTATCCAGTTTTCCAATCAATGATTATTGAAGAGACTCTATTTTCCAACAGTATATTCTTGGCTCCTTAATTGAAAATTAATTAATCAAACTTCTATAACTTTATTTCTAGGTTATCTGCTCTGTTATATTCATTTAGCTGTCTGTTTTTCTGCCAATACTCTTTTGATAACTATAACTTTGTAATATAGTTTGAAATCAGGAAGTGTGAGGTTTCCAGCTTTGTTTTTCTTTCTCAAGATTCTGTTGGCTATCAGGGTTATGTAGTGTCATATACATTTCAGTATCAGTTTTTCTATTTCTGGGAAAAATGCCATAGAAATTTTCATAACAATTATAATGACTATGTAGATCACTTGGAGTAATATGGTAATGTTAACAATATTAATTCTTCCAATCCATGAACACAGAATATATTTCCATTTATTTGTGTTCTTTTCTATTTTTTGCATCAATATCTTATAGTTTTATATGTATTGATGTTGCACCTCCTTGGTTACATTTATTTACAAGGATTTTATTCTTTTGGATGCAATAGTAAACAGGACTGTTTTCTTAATTTCTCTTTTTGACATTTATTGGTGTGAAAAAAGGAAACATTTTTTATATTGATTTTGTGTTCTACAACTTTACAGCAATCATTTATTATTTGTAACAGTTTATTGGTGAAGTTTTCAGAATTTTCTAAATATAATATCCTACACAGTACCTTGAAGTTTTTGCTACACAGTTTTGTTTTTTCTGTTCTTTTCTTTTTTAAACTCAAGGAACAATGTGAAGCAGTAGGGGACTTTAAAAGAAAATAGGTAGAGAGGTGGTGGGATGTTCTCACATTTCTACTTTGAAAGAGATTACTGAATATTCCTGAAGAATATATTAGAAAAGATTACTATGGATAACAAAAAGACAAGTTGAATTTACTAAAAAATTTCATTACACCAAAAAGGAAACTTTTTTTTTTTTTTTAAGATTTCATTTCATTATTTTTAGAAAGAGGGGAAGGGAGAGAGGCAGAGAGGGAGAGAGACATCAATGTATGGTTGTGTTTCACCTGCCTCCAGCCACAGACCTGACTGGAGACCTGGTTTGCAACCTGGTTATGTGCCCTGGCTAGGGAATCGAACCTGCGACCTTTGGGTTCGCAGGCCGGCACGTTATCCACTGTGCTACCAGCCAGGGTAGAAATTTTTTTAGGTTGGCCTAGAGTAACTGGTGGTAATATCAGAAAGAAATATACATATTTAAAAGAGTAGGAAATTCTTCTAAAAATATAGTTAAAACACTTACTAAAAAAAAACCATAAATAAAATAATTGCCCCTAAATATGTCTAAATGATTTTAAATGCAATTATTTTATTTATGGTTCTTATATATTCGGTAAGTTGGACTTACGGGAAAATTGCAGTGTACTAGGAAGAAATTTTTTTGGGTTGGCCTAGAGTGACTGGTGGTAATATCAGGAAGAAATAGACTGCAGACCAAAACTGAGAAAACTAGAATGGCAGTTCTGATCTTGTCAATATGTTAGCTTACAAAACAAGTATGTTTGTATTGTACTGTGAATCAGAGGTAAAAGTAAAGGACACATTTTAAATTTTATTACAGGAAAAATATTAGACACAATGTCTTTGCCTAAAATATATATATTATTGATTTCATTATTGAAAAATTTCATAATTTAAATAATTTAGGAAGAAAACTATATTAAAAAAAATTCAAGAATAATATGCTAAAAGTCATAAAAACCTGAAAATCTGAATTATACATTTTTGTTGGTTCAATTTGAACACAACAGATTAAAAGTTGCTTAGGCATTTGATTCTTGTCTATAATTCACAATAACATTATTTTAGTGATATATAAGCAGTAATTATATCTGTATAGCATATATTTAACTCACTACCTTTGTGTTTTCCTGTTTTGGCCAATTAATACACACATACTGGTGGAATAGGATTTAAAAATCTTTTCCTAGTAATGTGTTTTTTCTAAGATAGGGAATCACCTCATGGGCAGTGGGTTCTTTTAGTAAATATTTGGCCTAGACACAAGTCAGGAATACTATTTGACTTGAAAAATTAATAAATAATTCAGAAAGAGTCATCTTCCACTTTAGCCAGAAGTGATCTTGGGAAATACTATCAGATCTCCTAGCTACGTAACCAGAGTTTGGGAATCACAGTAAAATATATTCACAATGCACCGGCCTGCGAACCCAAAGGTCGCTGGTTCAATTCCCAGCCAGGGCACAGAACCAGGTTGCAAGCCAGGTCTCCAGCCAGGTCCATAGCTGGAGGCAAGTGAAAGGCAACCATACATTGGTGTTTCTCTCCCTCTTTGCCTCTCCCCCTCTCTCTGGAAATAATAAAAAAATAAATATTTAAAAAAAAACAAAACCAAATATATTCACAATGGCATGTCTAACTACTTTCTGATAGCACATTAAAATGGAAATTGGGAAATAGGGAGCTAGTGACTGTATATATCAGAATACAATTTCCTTAGATGTATAGATAGATGTTTCTATGTAATCTGATGTTTGACTTATTGAAAATTTAAAATTTGCTCATTGGAAAATAAAGTAAGTTACTCTTCATGCATGAAATATTTCTTACAACACTTGGAAATATATTTAGATGTAGGTGAAATATAGTTATGAAACCATATATATGGTTTATATTTATATATTAAATATAACAATAGAGATGGATGGTAATGACAAATCAGAATAAATGATAGATAGATAAATACATAGATGATATATCGATAGATTTTTAAAACTCCTTACAACCCTTTTAAGAAGTGTTAACAAATACCTTGGGATTTTTCAAATTCAAATGTTATTTAATATACCTGGCATGATTATTTCAGCAGACTTTGATTCCATATTTATTATAGCAAAATAGTGTTTGATAAATATTTCCTCTATAGCTATTTCAATCACCATAATTCACCTTACCTCTCTCTTTATAAATAATTTTATAAATAATCTTTATAAAATAAATATCTACCAAGCAGGCAAGTTGGTAGAACCTAAGTTTTAAAATCTTCTACTTATTTTCCTTAAAACAAAAGTAAACACATATACATACAAATAGCCTTATAGGAAATACTGGAAAAACAAAACAAAACACTTCTTATAAACTGCAATTGTTTAATTCTAAAATATAGTCACTCAAACAATGAAAAGGTAAAAACAATTTTCCTCAAAGATTAGGAACAAAACAAAGATACCTATTCTCTTGACACTTTCATTCAACATGTTAGTGAATGTCCCAACCAGAGCAATTAGGAAAGAAAAGGAAATAAAAGGCATCCAAATTGAAAGCAAGAAGTAATATTGTGAACTATTTGTGGATGACAGGATTTTATATATTGAAAACCCTAGAACACCATAAAAAACTGTTAAAACTAATAAACAATTTCAGTAAATTTGCAAGATAAAAAATCAATATACAAAACTCAGTTGTTTTTCTATACACAAACCACAAACTACAGAAAGAAAAATTAAGAAAGTAATCCCATTTATAATTGTATCAAAAATAATGAAATGCCTCATAATAAATTTAACCAAGCAGGTAAAAGACCTGTACACTAAAAACTGTATGACATTGATGAAAAAAATTGAGAAGACACAAATAAGTGTAAAGATATTCTCTGTTTGTAGATTGGAACAATTAAAATGTCTGTATTATGCAACACAATTACAGATTCAATGCAATGCCTACCAAAATCCCAATGACTTTTTATTTACATAAACAGAACAAACAATTCTAAAATTTATTTGAAACCACAAAAGACCTCAAATAGCCAAAGTAGACATAAGAATGAAGAACAAAGTTGGAGGCATCACACGCTCTAATTTTAAACTATATTACAAAGCTATAGGAAATAAGAGTATGGTATTGGAATAAAAGCAGGCACCTAGATTGATGAAACAAACTAAATACTCCAGAAGTAAAGGACAATTACTTTATAAGAAAGACAAAGATATACAGTGGGAAAAATTATAGCCTCTTCAATAAATGATGTTAGTAAAACTGAACAATCATATACAAAAGAATGAAACTAGATTACTATCTTATACCATACACAAAAATTCATTCAAGTGGATTGAAGACTTTAACATAAGATCTGAAGTCATAAAACATTTAAAAGAAAGTATAGGCAATAAGTTCAATAACATTATTTAAAATGACTTTGATAACAAGGCAACAAAAACAAAAATAAACAAATAAGACTACATCAAAATATAAAGCTTCATACAGCAAAGAAGATCATCAACAAAATGAAAAAGCAACTTATTGTATGACCCAGCTATACCACCTTTGAGTATTGTTCCAAAAAACAAAACAAAACATGAATTATAAAAGATATATGTGCCCTCATGTTTACTGCAACATTATTTACAATAACCAAGATATGGAAACCACCTAAGTGTTCACTGATGGATGAATAGATAAAGAAAATGTGACATATATGCACAATGAGATGCTACTCAGCTATAAAAAATTAGGACATTGCAGAAATATAAGGAAATATAAGAGAACCAAGATGGTGGAGTAGTAAGTAGTGCTACACCAATCTCCTCCAAACTGAAATTACACTTAACTGGGGAGAAATCATCCAGAATAACCAACAGAACACCAACTGGAGAGAAGTCTTATTACCTTGGATAGAACAGAAAAGCCAATTCATCACAATGTGACCGGTAGGAAATGCAGAGACACGAGAGGCTGGCGGGGCTCCCATGGTAGGCGGATGAAGGGACGAAGAAACATCTCAACAGCTGGGGGCTCCACCTGAGAAGGGTGGGATCTAAACCCCCAACTGGGCTTCCCAGCCTACAGCAACACAGCTGAGAGGAAAACAGCACCCAGCTGTGGTAAGCAAAAAGCCACCAGATTTAGCTGCTTAACAAAGAAACTGAGTTCTTAAAGGGACCATGCACGAAAATGCAGTGGCACCCACTTACCCTGGGCTCCAGCAGAGGCAGAGCACAGAGGACTAGAGACACTTAAGGAGGGTTTGGGGCACTGGCTTTAGGGGGAGAGTTGAGGGAGCAGACCCAGAGGCCAGTGCAGACCCAACCCCCATACAGCCAGCAGACCACTCTTCTCCAAAGGGTGGGAGCCTGAGGGGAAGCCACAGCCCCACCCATAGGAATTAATCAGCCTCACCCAGCAGTGCCTAAACCTGACCTCATACAGGTTGATTGGATTAACAGCCGAATTCATCTGCCTGGCCCAGAGGTGCCTAAAACTGACCACTGATCTCAGACTGATTAGATTAACAACTAAAGGAAACGAAGACAGTGAATCTCTGGTAGTCTCCAACTGGCTGACTAGGCACAGACTGGGACACAAGTTGATGTCACCAAGCACAGATCCAGGAAGTAAAAAAAGTGCACCTCTACACCACAGAAGGTCATACTGCTAAGACAGTAAGTCAAAGCAGACCAATCTAAGAAGCAGAAACAAACAAGAGCCACCTAAAATGGGGAGACAAAGAAATAAACCCTCAGCAAATGGAAAGGAGGAATCCCCAGGAAGAGTGCAAAATAAAAGAGGCAAGCACCCTATCAGACATGGAATTCAAAATAATGATGATAGAGAAGCTCAATGAGCTCAGTGAGTTCAAAGAAAACTATAAACAATTCCAGGGAAACAACAAAGAACTCCAGGGAAGCTACAAGGAACTTACTGAGAACTACACAAGCATTAAAAAGGATATAGAAACCATCAATAAGAGCCAGAAGCAAATGAAGAATACCATTTCTGAATTGAAGAACACAGTAGAAGGAACCAAAAGCAGGCTAGAGAAAGCAGAGGACAGGATCATCAAGCTGGAGGTCAATGTAGAAAAGAATTCCCAGGCAATGCAACAAAATGAAAAAAGACTTAAAAAGAATGAAGAGGTTTAAAGAGAGCTGCAGGACAACATGAAACATAATAACATCCATATCATAGGGATACCAGAAGGAGAAGAGGAGGAGCAAGGGATAGAAAACTTCTTTGAAAAAGTAATGACAAAAAACTTCCCTAACTTGAGGAGACAAAATGCCACACAAACTCAGGAAGCACAGAGGGTCCCAAGGAAGATGAACCCAAACAGGCCCACTCCAAGACACATCATAATGAAAATGGCAAATTTCAAAAGACAAAGAGAGAATCCTAAAAGCAGGAAGAGAAACAGCTAATACACAAAGGGGCTCAGATAAGGTTATCAGCTGATTTCTCCACAGAAACACAACAAGCTAGAAGGGAATGGCAAAAAATATTTCTAGTAATGAAAAACAAAGGCCTGCAACCAGGAATACTCTACCCAGCAAGGTTGTCATTCAAAATGAAGGTGAAAAAGGAGCTTTCCAGACAAAAGAAGTCTAAAAGACTACATCTCCACCAAATCAGCATTGCAAGAGATTCTAAAGGGTTTTCTTTAAGAAGATAAAGAAACTGAGAGACAGGACCACAGGTATAAAGGTAAATGGATTAAATGCACCAATCAAAAGACAGGGCAGCTGAATGGATAGGAACCAACTTTAATGTATGAATGCTCTAAAGTGATCTTGTTATAAATAGATTTTACTAAATAAGGTACAATTTGGTATATTACTTGTATCTGCATTACTGCAGATTAAGTTTTCTTAGATGGGAATCATTTTACAATATGGGAAAATCAGGTTACTTGCAATATGATTTGAGAAGCTGAAAAAAATTAGGACATTGCCATTTGCATCTATAGCATGGATGGATCTTGAGGGCACTACATTAAATAAAAAAGTCAGACAGAGAAATACATATGTCGCATGACTTCATTTATACATGGAATCTAAAAATAAGACCAATAAATAAATCCAAACCAAACCAAAACCAAGCTCATAAACACAAAGACTAGATTGTTAGAGGGTAGGGTGGTGAGGTATGGGTGAAATGGCTAGAGAGGGACGAAAGGGAGAAACTTCCAGTTATGAAATAAGTAAGTCATAAGAATGAGATATATAGCCTGGTGACTATAGTTAATGCTGTGTTACGTATATTAAACTTGATGAGAATAAATCCAAAAACAATAAATAAAAAATGTAACAACCAGAGATGCATTTAATGATATAGAGTTACATTTATTTACTTATTTATTTATTATGTCAAAACTATGTCACCAGTCAAAAACAGTAATAGGTTTTATAAAGTCAAGTCTAAAATTATAACAGACTTTTCACTCTCAGTGGTGTAAAATAAACTATGCATAGTACCAAAAATGAATATGTTTAGAATTTAATTAAAAAAAAAAACCCTGCATATTATACTTGCAAAAACATACCCCTAGAAACTAAGCATTTTGCCTTAAATGATCATGTTTACCTTTGACTTCATAGTAGCATAATGGAATAAAAGTCTGTATTATTAACTTATATACTCTACTATTAAACTTTGCGTAATACCGATTTACATACCAAAACAAATGTTGAAGTAATAGAGTCATGCTGTTTTTGTGGTTGAAAATTTTCAGTTTCTTTGAGGAAACTGTCATCTTAAAGTGGATTGGAGTACGGATAGTAAGTTTTAAAGTGTTACCATGTTATCAGCTCTAAAACTGGTAGAGAAATTAATATACAAAAGTATGTTTTATGTAGTGAGGTTTAAGCAAATTAGAATTTGTTTTCTTATAAAATCATTCAACTGTCTCAGCCTCATCAGTAGTTTGTGCAAATGTAAATAACAGATCTGAACGTATAATTGAGGAAGAAAAAATAAATAAGGAAGAACAATAAAGTAGCTGGGAAATGAGTAAGATGACAATAAAATTATTAAAATATATATAAAATGCAAGTTGCATTTATTGTAGAGAAAACGTCATACAGTGCTCTTACTTTGAAAGATAATATAACTAACTTTAATGTCAAAGAATTTATGGTTACAGGTTAGAAAGCATTGGAAATAGATATAATTTAAATAGTCATCTAAATATGAATAATATATATTAGCTATCTCATGAGACAATCTTTTGGTAATTAAAAACAAAGGCATGTCAGAAAATTAATTTTGAAAATTTGAATTATCAAATTCTGTGACATGTGACACTGAAGTCTGCTCTAAAAAGAAATAGTTTAAATTATCGAGTCATATTTAAAGAGCAGATATGATCTATTATATAAGTGAAAGTGTTTAATTGTTATTCTTGTGAATAGGTTTAGCTCAGTCAGCTAGTTTTACCTTCAAAACATGTCTGATATGAATAATAGTATTAGGTGTTCAAGATTAGCCAAATACAATCAATATCAGGGTCAAACAACTTAAAACAAGTAAATTAGTTATATACACATTCTAATTGAAATCTAGTGAGAATGGATGAAGTTGGTAGGATTTTATTTTCTAAGGGATTTTGTAAACTAGTCTATCATTTTGATATATGTAATATAGTATTCTATTTCTACTCACTTTATTTTATAGAATATTTTGCTCTTCCAATAAATAATTTGTATGCCTTATTTGCACTCATTGTCCCAATGAGAGCTGTAATAACATCTGGCCCAATAGCTTTAGTAATAGATCACATATAATGTACCCTTTCTGACAGTGTGGAGATCAAATAACTTATATTTTTGACACTAATTCCAATGGTTTGCTTAAGTGACCATTATTTCAATCTTCACTATACTGCAAGTTTTTTGTTTGAGAGACTTTAATTTTTGCTCCTCATTGGTACTTAATGTTCTTATTACCAATTGCACTCCTCATTTTCTTTTTAGTTTTTTCCTTTCTTTCTTTCTTACTTTTCTTTTCTTTTTTTACCTTACCACAAATAAGGAATCTTCTTCTGGTATCAGAATAGGAGTTTTCCACCAGATTCTCTGGGGTTCTTTTTCCTAAATCACCAAAATAATTCACATCCATATTTAGGAGTGCAGGGTCCTAAGCCCTTACATTTGCTGGTCCCCTTTGATTAACTGTTTTTTGTTTTTTGTTTTTCTTTCTTTTCCCCTTTGTAAGAAATTTGTCCCCAAAACCCTACTACACAAGAGTACTTGGAACCAATCCCCTTCTGGCTCTTTGTAGTAGCTCTGCAGTTCCCTACATTTGAATGACTTCTCACATCTGATATTAATATATATGTTCAGCTTCAAATCATATTCTCCATATTCAGAGCTCAACTCTGTACTCACCTACTCAGCTACTCTAGCAGTTTTTCCCTTGAACAGTACCGAGGAGCATCAGTAATTCTTTTCCAGGGTGAGTTCTCCTTCCTCTCTCTACAAATTGACAGGTATTTATGTTTCTGTTGACACGAATCTCTCAAATAGCCACCTCCTGAGATAGCTAGTATCATTAATAGGATTTAATTGGATCATGCTCCACGCTTTGTCTGGTCCTGGTATAGGAATTGAGTCCTAAGTAAAGAAGAGGTTGAAATTCTTCAAACCATCTGCCCTAAACATCTAAAATGTTTAGATATCATCTTCTATTTCAGAATAAGGAAATATAATTTCAGACAATAGCTTCCCTGCTTATACTTTTGAAATCCCTCCATATAGTTGGTAAGTGCATTAGTGCAATGTCACTTACCTCCTCACCCCCAACCCCATCTTAGATAACTTATTTTCCCCAGGAGAAGAAAGAAATAGAGTAACTCTGTTATTTTCTTGCCAAATAGCAGATCATCTCACATATGGAAAATTTCCTATCTAACCCACTACCGCTTTATATTATTCAAGCTGAAATTTAAAAAATCAAATGTACTTATTACTCTACCCACTTACACTCTATATTTTATTATTTTACAGAAAAGAAAATTGGAACCAAAGTACATATGATTTGGTTTCCTTTAAAAGTCATCCTTTTCTGTAGCTCACAGAATAAAAATGGAAACTACTATTTTGTATCACTTGAGTTATAAGTAATCATGCAGTGAATTTCTAAATTCAAAACACATATTTTTACAAATTATTATTTCCTTAGAAGTACTTGAGGGTGTAAGATAGATGTTTCTCCAGTAAGTTTACTGCCTATTATGTGTTAAGCACTGGCCTAGCAGCTGGGCTTAGAAAGGGCTTTGTCTAGCAGTATCTAACACTCTTATTTCCTACTACTGGATTATAGAATATAAGAGCACGCAGTGACATACTGATATTTTCATTCATTTAAAAATAAACATATTGTAACTTTATTTTCTTTGTTAGAGGCTTTGAGCATTGATCACAACTAGTATTATGATAGTGTCATCTAGTGGTTCTTATGCCAGTTTGTAGGCATTTGTGTATAGAGGTTTCTTTCACTTCCAGGGAGTAAACTTCACCTGATAAAGCATGCTGTAGATGTTATGAATATATATGTTTCTATGTGTATTAATCTTTCCTGAGACCTTGTGCTGAAAGCCACTATAAAGAAATACTTTAAATAGGTGACTGAATATAACGATTTGATTGGATCTGCCTATCCATGCCAAAAAGCACATGATCAACTTTTAAGGAATAGATAATAAAATAAGTGAAATTATCATCTTTAAATTAGCTCTTCATAATTTAAATTTTATTTTATTGTAGTTTTACTGGTATTAAGGAGAATAATTATTTAGAAGCAGAAAAAAAAAAAAAAAACAAACATAACCCAAGACATCATAAAAAATAGTTTTTCAAAACAGATACTTTGAAATATTTGTTTGTCTCACTAGCAATTCCAGCATATCTAAACCTTCTATCTGAAATATATCTTTTACACATTAAAAATGCTCAACTACTAATAAAATTCTAGTGTTTCAGGTGGCAATTCTATAACATCCTCTAAACCAAACATAAAGCCCATCTATAGAACATAGATAAAACTTTTCAAATGATGATTGTTGTCACCCTTCTCAAGTTGTTTCCATCTAATACCATTGTTTTCTTTAAAAGAAAATTTATTTGTTTTCTTTAAAAGAAAATTTATTTTTATTTGAAATTTTTCTCTGACTCCTTGTTATGTATATACCTTATTGGTTTAGTTCTTTCTGTTACATGATTGGATTTTTCTTTTTCTGAATCTACCAATTTCTGTAATGTTAGGGCCTTGAGCAACTCACATTGTTCTCTGGGTGTTATGTAAATAACAATAATTTTTTTAAAAACACAAAAAATAAAAAACAAACCCTGAAGCTTCATTCTTGTTCCCAGTGGTATCCCACTGACCTCTTTTCAGCTTGAAAGGTTCTATCTATGGCTGATTTTTCTCCCCTTCCCACTGGCATTTCTCAGCCCACTGTGCTTCTTCATCTGATTCCTCGACTCTTTCTTGACTTAAGAATTAATTATTGAAATGCATCAGATGCACTCTGAAAATGTCAGTGTATTTAGTTGGATTTACTGAGAAGCACAGCTTTTCAGCCAACTTGATATTGGAACAGAATTTTAAGTAGTGCCTTTCCTCACACATCCTTTTCATAGGCAACACAAAAACATAATGCAGATGATCTATACCATCTCTGAAAAGGCTGGTGCTGTGGAAGGCCATTTGTCTCCATCACTTTCAAGCAGAATGTTTACCTTTGCATTTTAGTGCCTTTTTCTCATTGAAACTTTAACAAACACTTTGTGTTGAACTACAAGAAACTCACAGAAGCTACCCATCTATCCTCCTGCTTCCAAACCAGCCTGTGGCTAATTTAATCTGTCCAATTCAGATGGCTATTGATCCTGGTATAAAAGGAATTCACAGCCTCCCTTATATTTAGTAGAATATTCTACAAGCCCCATTCTCACAAACTCAGACACAGGAATCACACACTGAATAATACAAGGCAGCTGGATAGTGGAAACCTTTTAAATACAACAATGAAAATTATCTGAAAAGAGATTCAAAAGCGTTTATTAAAACATTCCAGGTGTAGGTTTGAGAAAAGAAAGAAGTGCTTTAATTCACAAGACATTTTAAAGGACTACAAATAAAGCAATATTTTAAACAGCTTAAACTCTGTACTTGTGTATTAATGTATAAAATAATGATTGGACTCCTACTTGGCAGTCCAGGTCTTCTTAGGTGCTCCTATTCTCCCATGCCCCCAACTGGGGACCTGGCCTGTAACCCAGGTATATGCCCTGACTGGGAATTGAACGGATGACCTTTTAGTTTTCAGGTCGATGCTCAATCCACTGAGCCACATCAGCCAGGGTCCAATCTCTCTTCTGCTCATGGATTTCTCTTCTTGTGAATGTGTCACACCTCCCCATATCACCCCCACTATATTTTCCCCCAAAATTTTATTTAAGCCCAACTTCTTGAAGCATAATATTTTAAAATCTGAAAGCCAGGAAAATTTTGTTTTCCTCTAAGTTTTGAACATTTATATTTCCCTGTGTCTAACTACTCCCTGATTTAGGAGAGTGGGACAGGGTAAAGTTGAGGCCTAAGTGGATCCAGAGATACAAGAGAGAAATGCAATTACATGCCACCATATTACTATGACTTGGAGAAATTCTACTAAAAACTCCCTATACTCATCTGACCCTAAGATGTTTACCAGGTACTTTTACTAACATTAAAAATATTTCTCTTTTATTCATCTCTGTAAGATGGTAGCTTCATAGATGAGAAATGCATGACTAAAAACCATTAAGTAATTTCTTTTAGGTTATCTATGAACAAAAAGATAACACAATACTAAAACTCAGCCCTTCATACTTCATGACAAATACATTTTATACCACTTTCTTAAATGTTTGTTTATTAACAGAACTAAATTGCCCTTTTTTCATTAAGAGGATAGGGTGAGTAAGACACCCAGTAAATGATGAGAGCTCCATAGAGTACTGGAAAAAGTGAAGGCCCCATCAATAAGGGACATAGAATCAACCCAAAAACCTTTATTCTCCTGTGATATTCTAGTGACTTATAACTGAAAAAAAAAAAATGATGTTATATTTTTATGTTAGCAGCAGTGCAGTAAAAACATAAAGCACCCTGGCTGGTAGCACAGTGGATAAGGCGCCGCCCTGCGAACCCAGAGGTCGCAGGTTCGATTCCCCAGCCAGGGCACATAATCAGGTTGCAAACCAGGTCTCCAGTCAGGTCTGTGGCTGGAGGCAAGTGAAACGCAACCATACATTGATGTCTTTCTCCCTCTCTGCCTCTCTCCCTTCCCCTCTTTCTAAAAATAATGAAATAAAATTAAAAAAAAAAAAAAACAAGAACATAAAGCAATAGTTACAGATGTAACATTCAGGCTGTTTCATCTTTGGAAACAGAATAAAAACTTTGTATTACGAAAGCTATGGATGTTGTAAGTTCCACAAATAGACTCATTGTCTGGATAAGGTCATCAAAATTACTATAATTATCACTGCAATGTTTGTTTGGTTTTATATATTAAAGAGTGGACAATTTTCTAATAGATTACGTGTCATACAATGACATTCTGTGAGAAGGACAAATGTAGCCAAATATAAGGAGTCTTGGTAATTAATATATATTTAAATATTTTATTATTTTTATCCTATTCTATTAAAGTTGTCCCAAAATTTTCCCCTTTGCCTTCCTCCACCCATCGCACCCTGTACTCTTATAGTCAATTCCCTTCCTGTTGTCCATGTTCATGGGGCATTCATATATGTTCTTTGTCTAGTCCATTCCCCTTCTTTCCACCATTACCCACCTCCCACCCCCAGTTAGATTACTCTTATAGGGGTTATCACATGGTATTTGTCTTTTATTGACTGGCTTATTTCACTTAGTATAATATTCTCCAGTTCCAGTCATGCTGTTGAGAAAGGTAGGGGTTTCTTCTTTCTTTCTGCTATGTAATATTCCATTGCATAAATGTACCACAGTTTTTTGAGCCATTCATCCACTGATGGTAACTTAGGCTGTTTCCTGGGAACTTGGCTATTGTAAATAGCTCCTATATGAACATAAGGGTACATAGGTTCTTTTGAACTGGTGATTCAGGATTCTAAGGGTATACAGTGTGTGTGTGTGATACATTGGCAATAATTTTGCATCTCCTTATTTCACATGTTTCTTATTAATTTTGAAAACTATGTTTCTAAGGTTATGATTTAACATAATTTTTTCACATATAAAGTATTAAATTCTGAGAGCAACCATCATGTCAAAGGAATACAATGTTAGAGCAACCATAATTTCTGGATGGCATGCCAGGGTCAACTACTAAGGAAATTGTAGACTCCATAACATCCCTTTATGTACAGTTTACGACATGAAGAAGGTGTACGGTGCTGATTCTGATATCGCCACACCAACAAGGAAAGGACATAAGGTATGCAAGGATTACACAAGTCCTGACATTGTACACAGAATCCAGAAGATCATCAATGAAGATCCAGGAAAGTCAATGTGTCCCAGAAAGAGAACTGCGGATGTCAGATGCAACCATTCAAAAGAGTATTGCTGAAAATATCAGATGCAGATCATATATTCTTAGAAGAGGCCAGTTTATGACACAACAGACAAAGGAAAGGTGCTTTGAAAAAGCAAGGAAACTGCTAACAAAAATTTTAAATCCCAAAGAAAAAAAAAAACCCTCTGATTTTCTTCTCTGATGAAAAGAAGTCTTATCAGGACCAAATAGTCCACATAAGAAATAACAGGTGGTACAAGAACCTAGTATAAAGGAACCATGGACATGGATAACAGGGGGGATTGACTTTGGGGGGAATGGGTGGGTGGGGGAGGGGGACAGAGGGAAGCAAAAAGGGGATGGATGTAATACAACAACAATAAAAATTTTAAAATGTAAAAAAAAATAAAAATAAATAAAAAGAAAAAAATAAAAAAGAAATAACAGGTGGCTCTGTGAGAATCTTAATGAAGTCCCAATTGTTATGAAAATGAAATGTCCTACTACAGTGATGGTGTTAGGTGTTATCAGCAATGAAGGAGATATCATGACCTGCCTTTTTTTCCACAAGGCTTGAAGGTGACTGCTGATGTTTACCTTGATGTTTTGAGAGAAGTACTGTAGTTATACCATGTATGAAGAAAGTTGCAAATGGATATCATTTTATCTTCCAACAAGATGGTGCACCAGCACATAATGCCAAAAAGGTGCAAGAATGTCTCAATGTCAATGTTCCTGAATTCTGGTCAAAGGAAATCTGGCTGCCTAATTCACCAGATGCAAATCCTTTAGATTATTATGTATGCAGCATTTGTGAGACAGAAGTTAATAAACAACCTCATTCCAATAAAGAAGATGTTAAAGCTAAGGCTGAAAACATTATTGCCCTGGCTGGTGGCACAGTGGATAAGGTACCAGCCTGGGAACCCAAAGGTCACTGGTTCAATTCCCAGCCAGGGCACATAACCAGGTTGCAAACCAGGTCTCCAGTCAGGTCTGTGGCTGGAGGCAGGTGAAACGCAACCATACATTGATATCTCTCTCCCTCTCTGTCTCTCTCCCTTCCCCTTTCTCTAAAAATAATAAACTAAATCTTTAAAAACAAAACATTATGATGTCCATGGATAAAGAAAAGTTAAAGCATGCTCAAGATTCCGAAGTCGAATCAAGTCTGTTATTGCAGCACATGGAGACTTTTTAGAACAGTTTAAAAAATAATGACTATGTTTATGTATTTACATATAAGAATAAATTTATTTCAAAATATAACACTTCTGTGGTATATTGTTTTAGTTACTAAAATTTTGCCAATTTATTGCGTGTACCATCTATTCCCAATAGCGAAATCATGGATCAAAAGGCAGTTCCATTTTTAGTATTTTAGGGAAATTCCATATGGTTTTCCACAGTGGCTGCACCAGTCTGCACTCCCACCAATAGTTCCCTAAGGTTCCCTTTTCTCCATATACTCATCAGCACTTATTGTTTGTTGATTTATTCATGATTGTCATTCTGACAGATGTGACGTGGTATCTCAATATGGTTTTAAGTTGGATCTTTCTGATGGCTAGTGATGTTGAGTATCTTTTCATATGTCTATGGGCCATCTGTATGCCCTTCTTGGAGAAGTATTTATTCAGATGCTTTGCCTATGTTTAATTGGATTGTTCTGGTATTAAGTCATGAGTTCTTTATATATTTTGGAGAGCAAACCCTTATCTGATGTATCATTAGCAGATATGTTCTCCCATATGATTGGTTCCCTTTTCATTTTGATAGATTTTTTAGCTGTGAAGGTTTTTAGTTTGATGTAGTCCCACTTGTTTCTTTTTCCCCTTATTCCCCTTGCCCTAGGTAATATATTGTCTAAAATACTGCTACATGAAATAGCTGAAATTTTACTACTTACATTTTTCTCTAAAACTTTTATGGTATCATGACTTATATTTAAGTCTTTTATTTATCTTGAGTTTATTCTGGTATATGGTGTAAGTTGGTTGTCTAATTTCTTTCTTTTTTTTTTTTTTTCTTTCTCTTTCTCTCTCTCTCTCTCTTTTTTTTTTTTTGCATGTACAAGTTTAGTTTTCCCAACACCATCTGTTGGGGAGGCTATTTTTACTCCATTGTATGCTCATGCCCCCTTTGTCAAATATTGATTGACCATAGAGACTTGGGTGTATTTCTGGGCTCTCTATTCTGTCCCATTGATCTATGTGTCTCTTCTTGTGCCAGGACCAGGCTGTCTTGATTACAGTTGGCCTTGTAGTGTAGTTTAATATCAGATGTTGTAATCTCTCCTACTTTGTCCTTCTCTCTTAGGGTTCCTGAGAATATTCAAGGTCTTTTTTGGTTCCATATAAATTTTTGAAATATTTGCTCTAGATCCATGAAGTATGTCATTGATATTTTAGTAGGAATTGAATCTATAGATTGTTTTGGGGAGTATGGACATTTTAATGATGTTAATTCTTACAGTCCATGAACATGCTTCCATTTATTTGCATCTTCCTCAATTTCTTTCTTTATCATTCTATCGTTTTCTGAGTGCATGCCTTTTACTTCCTTGGTTAAATTTATATATGTACATTTCCTCAGTAAGCTGTAATGGCATTTGAATCAAAGGACTATGTTTAAATTTTAACATTTTATTATAAAATATCTTTACAATGCATTTTTCTAAAAAAATATGGGCATGAAATTGTTTTATAAATTGAATTTTTTTTTCTTTTTCTGTTGAAGCATAACTCCATTAGTGAAAAAGAGGATTATTTATGTAGATTTATTTTTGGTATAAAACTCTTCAGGAACACTTCTCTTTTTATACTTCAAAGCCTTTTGATTATTATAGTGCTCTTAATAGGTCTCCATATTGTTAGATTTTAAAATAAAAACGCTGAAAAGTTCAGTTATAGTCTTCTTTTAATCAACTTTATCTCATTTATGTCTAGACAGCCACTAAAAAAATAAGCACATAATGTTGCCAAAAAAAAATCCTGAAGCAGGCAAAATAGCCTAAATTGTTCTTGCCTCTCCTTTCTAGTCAATTTATTTCTCTATCCAGGATTCTGATGAGTATCTGTGTTTGTGCAGGAACTCAGACTGTATCTACTCCAGCTGAATGCTCACTTATCTGAGTCTAACAATATCAGGGCTCTAGATGCAAATGGGATGAAAAAAAACTGAGAGAGTTATTGTGTTAGTCACACTGTATATGGCTTCGTTTCACTTGATCTGAAAAACTTTCCCTGCCTGGTTTATCACCCTTACCACAGTTGCATTCTTCCCCATCACATCTGGGTGGCTTTTCTCTATGCGCTCCCATGGTGACTTCTTCTTCCTCTCTTATACCACTTACTACACTTGATTGCATTACTTTATATGCCCCTCTATCTTCACAAACTATATTAGGTTTACTAGTCCCTAATACATCACCTAATAATCTGTATATATTTACTGGCTATCTTCTGACTAAGTGGATTATGAAACTATCCAAGAGACTCACACAGATGAAGGCAGCCTAGGATGTGCTGTACATATGAGACTAATAATGACAATAATGAAAGTGATAATAGCTAGCTTACTGAGTGTTTACTAAGTACAGATGCTTTTCTAAGAGCTTTCACCATTATCTGGTTTCATCTTTGTGACAACCCTAGGAGAAAAGTGTTGTGGGACTCATCATTATGAAAATAATTTGCATGCTAATTATTCTTCTGATATCTCTACTTTTTTAGTATAACCTATTTTTCCTACTTCAAATTAGTCAACACTAATGAAGCACAGATCAATTTTGTTATAAATTGCCAATCTAAAAAAAGTAGAATCATTTGTCTTAAAAGAGATACAGTCTAATATATATTTGTATCTTAGAACATTTTATGGAAAATTACATAGAAAAAAATTGATAGCAGGGATGTCCATATAGTGAAATAATAGGCATGTTTTAACATTTATATTGTGTGACTAATACAGGGGAGAAGATACATGCAATACAAAACCGTAATCACTAAGTCCAGATCATTTTATATGCAGATGATCAGGAATTCACTGGGGATTGAAATAAAGTAAATATATCATGATTCCAGCTTTTTTTTTTTTTTTTCAGAGTTAAGTGCTACTATTTATTTCTATTTAAATCAGTTTTATGTCTTTCATTAGAAGCAGTAAAGACACATTCAATATTAGATTTTATTGTTGCTATTGTTTGTTCATTTTTTCATGAACAATCATTGTTCATTGTTTCAGTAGTATATAACGTTCTGTTTTCCATTTATTAATATTAAGGGATAAAGCACAAATTTGTTCCTTTAAGGTGACATAATTTTTCCATGCACTGCTATTGTCATTTTCCATTAGTTATGAGATATTTAAAGCTATCTGATGAGAATTTTTTTTGAACTATCTTAAGACACTTTTTATATTTCTCTTCCATTTAATGCTGAGTTCAGCCTTGATCATACATTTTCATTTTGCAGAAAATGCCTAGTAATTTTCACACCAATTCCACATTCTTTGAGACGTGCTTTTGTCTTGAAAGAGGTTAACATTTTCTGAAAAGTGAATGGTGTCTTATCAGCTACTTAATTTTTTGAGGTCATCCCCAGCATTTCCAAAATTTCCTACTGATCCTTGTGTTTTTAATCCTGCATTTGGAAACTTTAAACAAAGATGAATTGTTACTGCTTACAGGACTGAACACACATTTACTTTTCCTCTTGATTTCTTATAATAATTTTTTTGGTTCACTGAAGAATACTTTGAGCTACACCATCAAGCATTATGGCAAATATACTCAATGCTCATTTTTATGATCTTGAAATACATTGTAATACATATAGAAAATAGGATGAGAAAAACATTTCTATTTTCTTTTTCTTTTCTTTCTTTTTTTTTTTTTTAACCACTTGGAAAAACTAGATTATTTTAGATGGAAAGTTTCACATTTTAATAAACCAATTATATTAAACTGATTTAGGGGTTTTATCAACCTATTTTAAAGTTGAAAATATGTCAGATGCTATGATGCAAGATAATTAGAATTTCAGATATTTGGTGTTGCTCTGACACTGAGAAAACACATTTGGGGTATTATTTTATCAACTAAACATACTAAGTGAGGCTCCTCCATTCACTCAGTGTGCTTATTCTTAGGGGCACAATTATAACTTGGAATATAACATTACCACATCTTGTATTTTATTTTTAATATTTTTCTTTTACTTTTTCTTCTTTTTATCTTTCTTCTTCTTTTCAACCACATTTTATATTTTAAAAGCTTAGGAAGAACATGATTCTTGAAAAGTAAATACTTATAAGTTTACTTCTGAGAAGACTCATTACATAATTAGTTATCAGCATTAAATTCAGAGAATAGTTCAATTTTAACTAAAATAAGCACAATAGATTTTTAAAGTAATTAATCAGGAGTCTTGAGAATAGGAATGAATGAATGTAGGTTAAAGTTGGCTATGGCAAAGTATGGAGAGTCAGTAAGCTGGGGGAAACTCCAGAGCTGAACAAGAAGGCAGTGGTCATAGAAGGGCATCTAACCATCAGCCTCACTCTAACCCTAAAGCCTCACCCTTACCCTCTCCTTAACACTCACTAGTCTTAACCCATAACTCTCACCCTAATGCCATGCCCTAATATCTCACCCTAGCCTTAACCCATAACCCTAAATGCTAATCTTCATTCTAACCCCTAAAGCTAGCCTCTAACTCACACCCTAACCCTAGTTGATGAGTTTAAAACTCATTAAGAAATTCTGTTTGAGGAAAACAAGAACTGAGTATGCCTGATAATAAAGTGAACCAGTTGTAAATTATACTGTGTTTTTCCAATGAATAGTAGGTTCCGATTGTTTTTAGGATTTTAGAATTAAACTCTTAAAGATATTTTTCTTATGGTTAGATGTTATCTTACCATGATAATTTGCCAATTTAATGAAGCATGTATTTAAATTAGTATATTTAATAAAGTCCATTTATTAAAATGGTGCTTTATTTCTGTTCTCATATTTCATGAAAGTTTTATTCAAAGTTCTCACACATATCTTTGACATCATATTCTTCCCAGTACTCAAGATGTTTCATGTGATTTTCTCATAATACATTTCCACATCTATTTAAATTGTTTGAGATAGTGAATCACTTTTTGATTTGATGCTGGCACTGGGAATTTTAGTATAAGCCTAAAGTATCCATTTGCTATTCATGATCTGCAAGGTAACCACATAATAAACTTCTTAAAGGATTTCTTATAAACTTGACAGTCAGCTCTTGCAATTATCAAGGCATATACTCATTGTTAAATTCTGTCTAATTTATTTATTTTGTTTTTAAGGATTGTGTCTTGTGACTTTTCTAAGTATTTAGAAACAGCACTAAATGGGGTAATTTGGTAAATGCATAGAGTCTTTATTAGGACTAATGTCTATGCTAACTTTTCTGAGAAATAATTTTTAGATGGAATAAATTAATCAGAGTCCCAGCAAGAAATAGTCAACTTAAGATATTTGAAGAGAATTTAGGAAAGATTAACAAAAAAGTGGGCAGAGTGTTGGAAGACCATAATGAACATGATGATGTGCCATAGTTTATAACAGTGAAGTTGTTATTAACCTTTTTTCTGAAGATGCAGAGGTGACAATTTCCAAGAATAGGGAGAACAGTTTAAGAGGTCCAGCTTCAAAGATGAGACCTAGCCAGCATTCTGTGAACCTATAGAAAGTGAGATTTTTGGCCTTTCTCTTCTTTCTTCCTTTGATCTGAAAGGGCTCTACATTTGCTTACCTTAAACAGAAGCAAGAGTAAGAAAGCCCACTGTGGAAGTCACTTTACCAAGACAGAAGCAGAAGGAGGAGAGTGAAGTATGGGGTGTAGATCTGAGCAGGACAATGGAAGTTCCTTTACAGAAGAACTTTAATCTTTTTCATCTCCTGTGTGTGTGTGTGTGTGTGTGTGTGTGTGTGTGTGAGAGAGAGAGAGAGAGAGAGAGAGAGAGAGAGAGAGAGAGGGAGAACCAAGTAACAGGCTGTTTCCAAATCCCTTGATATACAGAATTTGAATTTTGGCTACATTAAATAGTTAAATTTTTGAATTGTTATCCAGGAAGTGAGAGAGAAAAGCACATTGAGAGAGGAGAGCATCCACTCTTATACTTCCTGACATGCAGGCTACTCTAAAGTATTACTGTCTAGCCTGAAACAATAATCACCAGATTTGCCCCCTGTTTAAAAATAGTAATTTTCTTTTAAGTTCTGTAAATAAATTCTATAAGTTTCATCATGTAAATGTAGAGCTGAAGTAACAAAAATAATTTTTAGAAGAAGTTAATCATTCAGTCCTTGACTATAAACAATAATCTGGAGAATACTGGCTAAGGTGAGTTATAGAAAAGTTTACCTAAAGCAAGTCAGTGAAAAATGGGAAGCAGGCTTCTCAGGATTGCTTATGGTGAATTCTTTCCTTACTGGGTAGGTACAAAAAAGGTAAAAGATGAGCACAGAGATATATTGTTGTTGTGCAGCTAGCAAAGGTAGGTATATCTACTTCCTATGATTGATGATATTATTTTTTCTTTTAATAGGACAGAATTTGTTTTACAAAACAAACAAAAACAAACAACTAAAAACAACACCTGTGCTCATAAAGATATTGGGAATTTTGCTGTATAAGCAGATTTATGGTTTGTATATGATATTCAAACAAATCAAATACTTTAAAATGACACAGCATTATTAGAAAAGTAGTAAGAGAGTTCTAGCTTTGATGAGGCAATAAAGAGAGCACATTATGAAGGTGTGTTGGAGATGATCAAAGAAGAAAGGAGGAAGGAGGAGAAAACATAAGATAATAATTATGAAAGTGTGATTTTGACAAAGTATAAACATAGAAGTAGAAAAAACTTATGATTAAAATAAGAAATCAGAAAAACCAGAACCCCTGAAATTTTATGATAAGTCTAATGAGAGACAGTACATTTTTTATTGAGCACAAAAATAGAAACTAGAATAGCTGAGTATGCAAGTATGTAGTAAGGACAGTAAAAATTATTGCAAATGTGTAGATGCATCAAATATGGATCAGTATTTTGTAAGTCACTATCTCACATGAAACTCACTGAAACCTTGCTAGGCTAGTAAAATAGTTTTTGATTTATCTCCTCTGCCATCTGTAGTAGGCAGTTAGTCATGAGCAGAATAGGAACAACAGGCCAGGTGCAGAATGTCACCAGGGTGCCTAGCAATAGGCAAAACTACAAGCTCTTGCACCACAACTCCCTTCAGTATTAACCCCTGGAGGTGACATCTAGGTCTTAGCTATGTTTCAGCTGTAGGCCTAGAGAAGCAGCAAAACCAGATGAAGGGACTAGTGACCCCCTGCCTTTGCACCAACCAATCAATGGAGACCTGAGGAGACATACCTGGAAAGCTGATGAATAGTCTTTTGAGCTTCTCCCCTGAGACCTGCAGATAAAAGCCCTTAGGACCAAGGACCCAGTATGCTCTCTATATGGAGCGCACACACACCATCATACTACTTTCCCTGGTGCATTTTTCTTGCCTCTTTTTCCTCCTAAAGCTCTGAGGGCCCTTCTTTTACCTCTGTTACCCATACCTTGAACCCATTTCTTTTATAGCTCACTTCTTCTACCTCTATGATGTTCTAAATTAACTTTATATTATAGGTTGAGTCTTGACTTTGAATTATTTCTTAGTCAAAACTCAAGTACCAAGGTTGTTGGCGCAGTTTCTCCAACAATACCCTTTATCCATATAAACCAAGTAACTGTGGGTCTGTACTTTCTTGAATTTTCCAGTCTGAGCATTTATTCCATTTGATTACTAGATAATGCAATTCAAGGTTGCTGTTAAAGTATTGGGTTGGCCAAAAAGTTTGTTTAGTTATTCCATAAAATTAAAGGCACGTTTTTTATTTTCAATAATAGTTTTATTAAATTGGATATTTTGAGTATGTTGGCCATCTCCCACTCTTGACCTCTAATGGGTCATCTTCCAATACATAATCCCCACAGCAAAAAACTATTTGACCAAAATATCAATAGTATCAAGAAACTTTGCAAACCACTTTGTACAAGTTCAATCAATCATTCATTGCACCTTCTCCATGCACTGCATAAATCTTTTATGTTTTAGTTGCATTTTTTAACAGTCTTGAAATTAAAAGAAATGAAAGAAACAAACAAAAAACCATGATATACCAAAAATGTTGTGTATCTTCTTCCATCTTCAATGTTAAATGGGTCTATAAAAATTCACTAATTTTGATAAGTTTTTAAAAATGCATGGTGATACAACAGCTGTCAAAATACAAAATAAAAGTAACAAAATTGATTCAAATGAAGTTAAGATGACTAAGCACTACTAGAGCCACTGTTCAGAAAAAAACTAAATAAACTTTTTTTTTTTTTTTTTTTTAAGATTTTATTTCATTATTTTAGAAAGAGGGGAAGAGAGAGAGGCAGAGAGGGAGAGAGACATCAATGTACGGTTGCATTTCACCTGCCTCCAGCCACAGACCTGACTGGAGACTTGGTTTGCAACCTGGTTATGTGCCCTGGCTGGGGAATCAAACCTGCGACCTTTGGGTTCTCAGGCTGGCGCCTTATCCACTGTGCTACCAGCCAGGGCTAAATAAACTTTTTAACCAACCCAATGTTTATGACACTTGTTAAAGATAGTTAAGCAGAATTTATTTAATGGGATGCATGGCAGTAGGTTTAGGAACCACTGCAATGATGATTCACAGTAGGGGAGAGAAATTGAATTTAACTCTGGATACAACACTGGTAAGTGGAAATTTATAGCCAAAGAACAAAGTGGGGGTAATTTCTAAGAAAAAAATGCAGAGGTAAGAGGGGATTCAAGCTAAATTGAGCTAACAGGGTTCTTAACAAAGGTAGGCCAAAATGACCAGACATCACATGGGGGATGGTGGAAGACAAGTATCCCAATTAAATTCCATTAGATATGATAGCCATTAGATATGAAGGATGAGGAATAATGACAAAACAGATTCAGTGGGATTCTTGCTAAAAATTGGACAATGCAGAAAACAACACAGAATTCCAAAATGAGTACTGACTAGCCAAGTAGAGTTTGGTCAAGCAAAGAATTTTTGTCATACAAACAAATTTTATAAAAATGTAAAAATCAAACCAAAGTAACAACAAACATTTTTTAAATAAAATAAACATTTTTATTATTATCAGACTAAAGAGGTTTATTTGCCTGTGTGCATCAATCAAAAATAAGATACAAACAGGAATTTGCAACAAAGAAAGTGAGGGTTTGTTTTCACAAGATGGCCTACACCAGAGACAGGTAAACTAATGACAAAGACCTGGCTCCTTGATGGCTTCCATCGCATAGATTATACGAAGTAAAAAGTATTAATCATGGTGACTAAGGTGACCAGGGTCTCATTGTCCTGAGGGCTTAATGGCTAAAACGAGTGGACATACAAGAGGAAAGGAGGCAAGTAATTCACGATGCTGAATGAGGCCAGATTGAATCAAAAGAAAAGAAAAGAAAAGAAAAGAGCCCTGGCTGATGGCTCAGTGGAGAGGTGCCAGCTTGAGAACCCAAAGGTCTTTGGTTCAATTCCCAGTCAGGACACATAACCAGGTTGCAAGCCAAGTAAGTCCCCAGCCCGGTCTCTAACCAGATCCATAGCTGGAGGCAGGTGAAAGGCAATTGTACATTGTTTCTCTCCCGTTTTTCCTCCTTCCCTGCCCTTCTCTCTGAAAATAATGAATAAAATAAAATAAAAGAAAAAAGAAAAGAAAAGAGAAAAAATCATATTAAAGAAATAAAGTTTCTACATGGTTACATTATCATCATTTCTTGTTTGTTTTTTGTTTTTTAGAAATTGAGATTTTAACAATTTTAAGAACTATCAGTGGAGAACATCAACATTGTGTAAATAGTATGCAATTCTAAAGGGAGCTTAGCTTATAAAAGAATGAAATGTAAATACCCTTAAGTGATGAAAGAAATGGATTTAAATTAATAATAAATTATGAAAAATCAAGTCATAGTCATTTTAGTTTCAAGGGATAGAAACCCAACTCTTAACAGCTCAACTATATATTGAAGTTTCAGAGCCAATTCTCTCGATACCAACTAATTGTTCTATAATTTAATAAAACTTTGAAACAAACTATCTTGAGTTGGCACAAATAGAGCTCAGTCCAACAAGACTGTCCCCACTTTAGATTCCAGTTGAAAGGCTCAGATATCCCCAAGTTACCCAAACTTACACTAGGCTGTCTATAAATGCAAGGATTTTCCCTTAGAAAATTTGGTAGAATGAGTCACAAAATTCAGAAAAGTACTAAGCTTATTACTGAAGTTTAATTATAAAGGTTACAATTCAAGAAGCACTGAATGCAAGACATGAATATTAAAGGTAAGGTGGGTGTGGGGGCTGGAGAACAGAGCTCGTATGTCTTCTGAAATGCCAGCCTCCCAGTACATTACATGTACAGGCACCTTGCCTGCGAAGTACTTTATCTGTCCTTTCCTTTTAAATAATATCTTTGCTGGATAGAGTAATTTAGGTTGGAGGTCCTTGTTTTTCATCACTTTAAATACGTCTTGCCAGTCCCTTCTAGCCTGCAAAGTTTCTTTTGAGAAATCAGCTGACAGTCTTATGTTACCTCCCTTGTAGGTAACCATCTGCTTCTCTTTTGTACATTTAAAAGTTTCTCTTTATCTTTGGCATTTTAATTATGATGTATCTTGATGTGGTCCTCTTTGTGTCCAACTCTTTTGGGACTCTATGCTTTCTGGACTTAGATGTCTATTTCCTTCATCAAATGAGGAAAGTTTTTTTCATTATTTTTAAAATATGTTTTCGAATTTTGTCTCTTTTCTCTTCTCCTCTGGTACCCTATGATTTGAATGTTGATATGTTTGAAGTTGTCCCATAGGCTTCTTATCTTATCCTGTTTTCTTGGATTTTTTTTTCTTCTTGCACTTCTGAGTGAATGTTTTTGTGTTCCTTATGTTCCAAATCATTGATTTGATTCTCAGCTTCATCCCCTCCACTCTTGGTTCCCTATAAATTTTTCTTTATTTAATTTAACCTTCATTTCTGTCTGGGTCTTTTTTATGCTGTTGAAATACCCAGTGAGTTCCCTGAATACCCTAATAACCAGTGTTTTGAATTCTGCATCTGATAAATTGCTTATCTTCATTTCATTTAGTTCTTTCCCTGAAGTTTTGTTGTGTTCTTTCATTTAGGCCATACTTCTTTGTCTCCTCATTTCAGCAGCCTCCCTGTTTGTTTCTACATATTAGGTAGAGGGGCTTTCACTCCCCTGTCTTAGTAGTGTGGCCTATTATAGAACAGTGTGTTGGTAAGTTGGATGGGGTAGAGCCTATGTAATTGCCAGGATGGGATAACCCCTATGAACCATGTTGATGAAGTCTCTGATATGATATTGCTGCTCTGTTACTCTGTGTGTGAGAGGGCTCACACACAAAAAGGGAACAACACTGCTGCCTGATCTCTGGATTTTAGTCCTATAAGAAGCTATCCCATGGGACTGGCCCTGATACCAGATACTTCAGTTTCTTTCCATATACCACTGCCCTTCTAGCTGCTGCTCCAGTGCTGGAGACCAGAAGGAGTGAGTCTGCATAAGTTCTAAGTCCATTGCAGGGCCTTTAAAAGGAGATGCCTGAAAATGCTATGGTATCTTTCACCACCCCAACCCCCACTGGTTTTTATAGCCAGAAGTGATGGAGGTTCCTGGTGCTGGAATCTGTGACTTGGTTGTCTCTTGTGGGTCTGGACCCCTTCCTCCCAAGGTATGCCTCCTAAATATTTTTTAAAGATTTTATTTATTATTTTTAGAGAGAGGGAATGGAGAGAGTCAGAGAGGGAGAGAGACATTAATGTGTGGTTGCCTTT
>PVIW01001357.1:181716-309486 GCA_004026585.1 Noctilio leporinus | reverse complement strand
TCTTCTTCTTCTTCTTCTTCTTCCTCTTCTTCTTCAACAACACATTTTTACTTTATGGCATTACAAGTGCTTCCAGGATCATCTGGATCCAGGAAAAACATTCCCTGGCCCAGTCCTGGACTCCACCACTTCTCCAGGGATCTCCAGTTCCTTATTTTGGATAATAATATGCAGCAAACAAGATCTGAGTGTGAGGTATGAAAAAAGCACTTTGTAAAATGTTGTGGAAAAAAAAGAAGAAACATCAGATTAGGGCAGTGAGTCCTCAAAGCTTAGCACAGTTGACTCACTAGACACCCATTAAGAGTTGGTTGGTAGTGTGGCTAAGCTCTTAAATCAAATATTAGCAAGTGAAAAATACTTAGTTCGGGCAGAAGAAGGAATACTTCATCCTCACGCACATACCCACCTCCCCCCACCCCAATGCTTAAGCTGGGACAGCTCATCTCATCTTCTCCTGACCTTGGACTGGGACTTAAACCATCAGCATCAGCTCTCCTGGTCCTTAGGTCTTTGGACTCAGGCTGAATTATAGCACCAGTTTTCCTAGGTCTCCAGCTGACAGATGGCAGATTGTGACTTCTCAGCCTCTATAATTACATGAACCACTTCCTAAATCACAATGTTTGTGTGTGTGTGTGTGTATGTATATGTATGTATGTATGTATGTATATGTACATATATATATATATATATATATATATATATATATATATCAACTATGTTATTCAGGATTATAATATCCATATATAGATAGACAGATATTATAGATAAGTATGAGAGAGAGAGAGAGAGAGAGAGAGAGAGAGAGAGAGAGAGAGAATTACCTATCTCTGGTTCTCTGGAGAATGCACACTAATACAGTTAGTCAGTCAAAGAGGGAAGAGATCAATGCTGGCTGTATCAGTCAGGGGAGGCTTCCAGGGGAGGAGATAGGGCTGAGATTTGAGGCATTAGAGATCCTAAAAACACCCTTCTCCTCTCCTTATGTGTCTCAAACCCTGTCGCTTACCGTAAGTCATTTCTGCAGGTTGGGTCTCATCCACTCCTGATTCTCTGCTCTCTCCTCACTAAGCTGTAAATCATAGCTTTGGACTTTAAACACTGCTCAGATAGCTGTCATTGGAAGAATGGCCTTTACCAATGGAGCATGTTTCTCTGCCAGTGACAGCCTGTTGGAGCAGGAGGTGGGAAGTCCAGATGCACAATTATTACTGGGCTTTCCAATAGCATCCCATTTAAAGTTTACAGAAGCACAACTAAATCAACAAAGGCTTTGTTGCAAGCATTACTGACCACAGCTGTTGAGGCATCTTGGATGTTCTTATGAACAGCCCACAAGGCTGGGGTGGGGAGGTTGAAGGGCCAGGGATTGCAGGGTTTACAGAGAAGTGGATTTTAGGTTTAAGCAGAAACTTAATCAAACATCTTGTTAAGCTTTCTGTTTTTATGCATGAAGTGTATTGTCCCCATAGTACAGATTCAGAAACTGAAGCTTCAGAATGATTGTCACACCCAAGTTGCACATTATATGTGCTAGTGAAGAGATGAGGATACCCTCACTTTCTAGTTGATGCAGCATAGACCTTTTTGAACTCTTTAATGCACATAGCAAGTAACTATTTTTCAAAAAATACATGTTTGACTTGGCCCAGATTTCTTCACCTTATTTGGGCATTGAACTATTTCCTTACCAGATGCCTATTATGAGATCACAGAATGTTTAGTCCAAGAAAGTTGCCACAGATGAAAAATTAGTGGTAAGAAAAATAGGTGAAAATCATTGCCATTAATGGAGGCAGAAAAATACTACAACTCCTAATAAGGAGTTATTTTAGTTGATACATCTAAATGATTGATATTGTTTGGTTCACTTACGAAGACAAAAATGTCTCCTTCCTCCAAGTCTGCCCCCATGGCAGTATTCGTTGGCAACCGCATTGTTCGGCCAGGGTTGAGGATAGCACTCATAAGAAGGGTTTCATTAAGAGATTTTAGGCACTCAAGGCACAAACATTGCAACTTAGGATACAGGTGGCAGAGTCAGCAGGAGAATCAGACTATCCTTTTTGACTCAGAATTCAGCATAATGTTGGCACTTACAGGATTTGTGGTTTGGGAAGCACTAGGCGGTAGCACTCCTGCTGCACATATTAGCATTCCCTTACAGGGCACTCTTGCGTATCAGCGAACAAAAGATAGCAACTCCAATACAACAGAGAAGAGAGGATGTGAGAAGGACATTTATAGAAAAGAACGCCACCAAAGTTTTGAGCATAAGATGAGAGTCCAAGGTTATTGGAAATCAGATATCAGACAAACACCTATTCAAACAGGAAGCTACCCCTTATGCCTACTAAACTGGTGAGCATTGGAGAGCTGGGTAGCACTAGCATTGGTGGGGATATGGGGTTATGGGAGGGCCAGTGGTTCTGCTGGTAGAAGGGTGAACCAGTACCACTGATACTGAAAGCCATGTGGCACCACCCATGCAAATTACATATGTGCACACATGTGACCCAGAACTTTCTTGCCTGGTGTCTATCCCAAGGAAAGCATCTCAGAGTCCATAATAAACTTGCACCAGCAAGTTTGTTGTATTATAGTTTATGTCCAGGAAGTTGGAGGCAGCCTGGCATTTGAAGAGCCTCTAGAACCCAGCTCTAGCACTGAGGCAGCATCTTGATCAGGCTGTGTCTGTGTCATACAAAGGATAAATAGTTTGAACATTAACCCTGTAGAGAGTCACATGAGATGGATTTTACACCATGGGGTACCAGGCAGCAGTTAGAAGTAATGGATGTGCAGACAAGCTTGTATCTTTAAAGATAAGAAAGAAAGAAGGAACAAAAACTAAACTAGTTCTTATGAAAAACCAATTATTCTATATCAGTATTATTTATATAAATAAAAATTACACTCACATAAAGCTAAAATATACATCTTATAAGAACACACATGCCTGACTAAAATGATTGCTTAGGGAGAGAGAGGAATAGAAGTGAGCTATGGTGATTTAAGAGAATGAATGAATGAATGAACGAATAATAAAAACAGGGAATGGCTCATGTACAGGACAATAGTGAGGATAAATCATGAAGTGATGTATGATCAACTCAACCACCTTGATTTAGAGTACAAAATTAAAAAAGCATTCGCTAAAATACAGCACTATGTGCTGGGCACTATTAAAATACTTTGCATATTTTAACTCATCTCATCATGAAAACAACTTAAGCCTGGCCAGGCACCATCTGCTTTTTGGATCCAGTTCTGGCCACTTGCCTCTCTTTGCTGTATCCTAGCAATGTTGAAGTTGTTCCAGTGGCTTCCAGAGCAGCCGACGTTGACTGGGTACAGAAAGCTAGAGCAGCAGCAGAACAAAGTGGGAGGGCTGTCCTGCTTATAGTTGAGAGGTGGTTTGTAAACTGTATAAAGACATCCATTGAAGACTGTTAGTTTTCTATTGCTGCAATAACAAATACCACAAAGTCAGTGGCTTAAGAATAATGTAAATGTATAATTTTATCGTTCTGTGGGTCAGAAGTCTTACATAGGTGTCACTGGATTAAAATCAAGATGTTAATTGGGACATGTTCCTTTGTCAATGCTCCAAGGGAGAAACTATTTCCTTGCTTTTTCCAGCTCCTAGAGGCAACTAACATACCTCACCTCATGGTTCCCTTCTTTCAATTGCAAAGCCAGCAATGCCGAATCTCTCTGAACATTCTTCCGTAGTCCCATTTCTCTCTCAGCTGAAAAAGTTTCTTTTAAAGACTCAGGTGATTAGACTGAGCCTATCTGGATAATTCAGAATAATCACCCCATCTTAAGGTCCTTAACCTGAATGCATCTGCAAAATCCCCATTTCTATGTAACAAATTCTAGGGATTAGGATGTGGACATCTTTAGGGGACCATTCTTCTGCTTACCATAAGGATTAACAGAAATTCTTTGGGGTAGAATGACACCAACTTCCTCATGGGGAGGGAGGGGAAATTTACTGGTCATGCTGATGGTCACGTGACCTTATTTAAAGCTCAAATGTTGATGGAATCTGCTAACCTTTGAGTTGCTCTTAAAATAGTCTTTTGCAAAAAATCAAAAAGGACTGTGGGAAAAGAATAAAACAAAGGAGTTGAGGAGAGTTGGGATTGTTTGTGTCCCATTGCCAGAGGCCAGAGCTTCTAACACAGCATCTGCACACTGGACGGATCCTGCTGGGCTCCAAGCATCACATCCTCCTCTCATTTCTTCACACCTCAGGTGGTGATACCTCCGCAGGGCAGTCTGCACACATCTTTGTAGATAAACCCTTTATTAAACACGCTTTACTCACCAGTTGGACGTACTGTCTTATTCTGATCTGCATGGTGACTAATACCTAATTAATAGGCAAAACAACAACTTTGCTGGACCTACTAATAGATGAATTCAGTGAAATCACTCATCATTTTTCCAAAGTTTTAAGAAACAGGTAATTAACCCTCAACTTTATTAACTCCCCTCCCCCCAAAAAACCAGAAGACCCTAAAATTTCTGCCTAAGGCAAATGTTCCTGATCCTCAAACTTGACTAAGATAACCAGATATATTATAGAATAATCTCACTTATGAATGTAAAACTATGTGATTAAAAATGTTCTTAATAAGTAGAATTTAATGATAAATCAAAATAAATAATATATACTATGAAGAGTTTGCTCCAAGTATAAAAGTGATCAATATTAAGAAAAATATTAAACCCTGGCTGGTGTGGCTCAGTGGATTGGCATCGGCCTGCTAACCCAAGGGTCACTGGTTCGATTCCCAGTCAGGGCACATAACCAAGTTGTGAGCCAAGTCTCGAGCCAGGGACCTGGCTGGAGGTAGGTGAAAGGCAACCATACTGTGATGTTTCTCTCCCTTTCTTCCTCCCTCCCTCCCTGCCCTCCTGTCTACAAATAATGAATAAAATCTTTAAAACAAAGAAAAAATTAATATATTATAGATTTATGTTACCTCTCAGAAAATTGCTTGTATGAGTCAACACATAAATTGACATAGAAAAACACTTTATTAATCCAATCTATTATTGTATAAAAAGTGTAAATGTGGGTAGGAACGTATACATCTTTAATATTATCAAGAGTATATTTCAAGCCAGTAGTTGACATTAGGCTCAAAGGAGAAAGAAGCCCTAGAAGGTCTTCTTTACACATAAAGTATCTGTTAACACCTTGATTTTAACCCAGTGACACCATGTAAGATTTATGGCCCACAAAACTATTAAATTATAAGTCTATATTATTTTATTTTATTTTATTTTATTTTATTTTATTTTATTTTATTTTATTGTTGTTGTATTATGTCCATCGCCTTTTCCCTCCCCTCTGTCCCCTTCCCCACCCACCCACTCCCATAAGTCTATATTATTTTAAGCTGCAAAGTACCTAAGAAAAAGGCCACATCTTTCATTTTATGAGAGTTATGAGAGACAGCACTATGTGTCACTTGTCAGTCAAGAAGGTTGGAGGCTGGTCTCAAATGTGAAAGGGCTTTAAGTAACCTGGAGCAAATCATGCTCCTCCCCACTGCCAGGTGCTCCCAGGAGCCATGCCCGTTCCTCGTCAGGTGCTTCTCTGGAACACACAGCAGCAGAAAACATAAAGCTCCACTTGGTTCCATAGGATCTATCTAGTCCAAACCCCTCCTTTCGCATGGAAGAACCATGAATTTCTGACAGGAGAGGTGAGTTCCTTAAGAGGAAACGCCCACTGGCGGAACTCCGACAAAGAAGCTCCGTTTGCTGAACACATGCCGCTCACTCTCAAGCGACTTAATGGACGAAGTGCAGGCCTGGGAGTCTGTGGCCTGAGACACACAACCGGCCTCAGGGCACGCAGGATGGGGAGGCAGAGAGACGACAGACTGACACAGCACCTAGTAAAAGCTTATCATTTAAAACAATCTTTATGATGTTTTGTAAAATGATTGTATAATTTTTGCATTCTTTAAAAATAGTTGCTTCGTGTTTATTTTATAAAGGTAGTCTATCATGGCTATGGGGACCACATTTCTGACATGGTGGCACATCCTTGGACCTTGGGTCTTAATCTGGTTCTGAGACAGGGTTTGGGATTGGAACCCAAATTTGCTGGTTCCTTTTGGCTAAATTCTGCACCATGGCATGCATACTCCTGATATTGAAACAGCATTGCATTGCTCTTCCTCTCCCAGGTAATCCCAAGGGTGTTTCTTATCCACCTGCTCTGTGCCTAGTAATGAGCAGGAGACGGGGCAGGCATGACCTACACTGACCTACACTGACCTACGCTGAGCCTGAGCTGAAACATTCAGCTGCCCTTGTTGGCTTCATGTCATCATTTGTCTTTGGCAATTCCAGGCAGGCAGGGCTGGCCTGGACCAGACATGAAGACTGACAGTTTTGACAATAGGCATGAAGTTCTTTAGAAACTCTTTCGATTCTGGTTTCTGTGTTTGACCTCCTATGGCAAGGATGAACATCAGTCCCCATGAGGCCTGATGCGGCTGCTCCTGTCTGATTTCTGTTTCCTTTCTTACAGGGTAGGGTTTCCTTCGCACAACACCACAAAGCCATTGCTCTGGGTGTTTTCTACCCACAGCCCTCAGCTCCCCTCTGTCGGGATGCTGCCATGGCTCCCTTAGAGACACATCGTGTAACCCAACAGAACTGATGCCTTTCTCAAGGGCTTGCCTCACAGGCCAGGCCCATGTTGGTTTCAAGGTCAGCTGCCAGTAGCGCCCCTACAGTCACCAGAAAAGGCACTGGTGACACTTGGAAATCCTCTGAGTTAGGCATCTTTTTACTCCTTGATATTTAATTCTCAGTATTAACAATGAAGCACTATTTCTGAATATTTCTTCAACATACTCCCCCCAGACGTCCCATGGCATGGACCAGGACCCTCAGGCTCCTCGCCTCTACTTACCAGCTTGTGTCCTCAAACCAGAGGCTTAAACGTTCTAGGCTTTGCCAGCTTCTCAGACAAGACAGTGGGCTAAAGTCTTGCATTACCGTTCTTCGTTATCTATGCCCAGGTAGCTTCGTTACCTGGATACTTCTCTCTACTGCAGTACATTTGGCTCAAGCCAGATGGGGCCTGATGCTCATCAACTCCATGCACAGTGTCTATTTCCACCCTGTTGCACCTGGAATGCCTTCCCCACAGATCTCTGCTTTCTATATCCTGCATATGTCTCACAATGCTTCAAGAGTGACAAATGTTCATGATGTCTCCTGGCTCTTTGTGGCTTGGAAAATGCATGGAAAATTCTGGCAGTTTTCATGTTTGCCTCAGCTTGTTCTTTCTGCTGGGCCCCCAGGAGTCTTTGTCACCCCTGATGCTTGCATACACACACATACATCTGTGTATGTATCTATAAATACATATACTGTGTATGTATATATCACATATCTATCTATGGATATATATGTCTATACCACTTATTCTTTACAGCAAGCCTTTATCTCATTTATCTCTTACTGCTCCTCAAAACACTGTCGGGTATGAACTATTATTACCCTCACCTTTCCTAAGAGGACCCTGAGATTCAGAGAGACTAAGCAACTTCCCCCTTTTCCACTCTAGAAGCTTGCTAGGCCTCCAGGAACACATCTCTTATAAAGATCTTCTCCAGAGTGCCCAGCACAATGTGTTACTTGAATGAATGAACATATGTATTAAATGAGTAAACGCATGTGAATGCTATTATCTGATTATCTTTTAGGTCTCTTGCCTGGTTTCTTTTGGGCCCACATATTCAATGTCAAGGTTCAATTTCTTGGCCAATACTACATGTTACATCTGAGGAATAGAAGTGTGGCTGGAAGATAAAGTGTCAGGCTGACTCTGGGTTAACTAGTGTTTCTAATTAAGCCACGATATACAGTACTTACAGCTAAATACAGTGTGGCTTCAGTGATAACTCGGCTAATAGTTCATGGTCTCTGTTATCTCCCTCCTTGGCGTTTCCCTGATGAGTATATAAATCCCTGTGGAATCATGGTTTCCATCTTTGTAATGAGGCCTTTAAAAATCAGGGGAAATTATAGCAGCTGATAAGGTTAGCTATCCTATATACCTACTTCATGCAGGCTGCTCTTCCCCTTTCCTCCCAGTGAAACACAATAAATACCATTTGACAGAACTAAGAGCTGAATTTCACGTGAGTTGGCTGGGCTACATGACTGAGTCGATTCTCCAGGAAGAAAAGGGGTAAAAGCAGTTTCTGCGTTCTCTGATCTGATGGGTAACAGAAATGGAACAATTCCTTTCCCTTAGTAAATAAAGTGGGAGTCATAAACTAATTCTCTTGTGCCCAATATTTACTAAGCCCCTACTATGCATGAGGCCATGGGCCAGGTATTGAGGTTACAACAATGACAAATGAACTTAGAGGAAATTCCATCATCATGTGGAAAATACCAAGAAGGATCAAAGAGGATGAGGAAAGCATATCTGGTTGGTTAGAGCCCCTCCTGCTTGAAATACCTAGTTTGGCTTCTGTTTTCTCCATGGAATTTTGATTTACATACCTGTATTTTTCCTAAAGCTTTTTGGATATCTTCTCGCCTGATAAACATGACCAGGTTTTGCCATTTCTGGGTACCAGACATCAAAACTATAATCATCAGGTGGGTTTTACCCTGTGCATTTTGTTTTATTTTATTTTATTTTTATCCTCATCTGAGGACATTTTTCCCATTGCTTTTAGAGAGAGAGAGGAAGGGAGAAAGGAAAGGGGAGAGGGAAACATGCAAAAAAGAACATCAATCAGTTTCCTCCCATACACGTATGATGCTTGGACCAGGAATCAAACCTGCAACCTAAGCATGTGCCCCAACTAGGAATTGAAACCCTAACCTTTTGGCTACAGGCCAATGCTGCAACCAACTGAGCCACACTGGCCAGGGCTACCCTGTGCATTTTAAAACAAAGAACAAAAAGTGAAGATCTTAAATTAGGTTTATAAGAAATTGATGGCAAAACAATGTTTTGAGAATTACTAAATGTGTACATATACTTTTCTCTCTATATGCATATACAATGAACCAAAAAGAATCATGGAAGCCCTGGCTGGCGGCTCAATGGATAGCTGCTGGCCTGCAAACCCAAAGGTTGCTGGTTCGATTCCCCAGCCAGGGCACAGAACCAGGTTGCAAGCCAGGTCTCCAGCCAGGTCTGTAGTTGGAGGCAGGTGAAAGGCAACCAGACATTGATGTCTCTCTCCCTCTCTGCCTTTCTCCCTTCCCCTCTTTCTGGAAATAATAAATAAAATCTAAAAAATAAAAAATAAAAAAATCATGGAGCTCCAGGCCACCCTCCATGAGAAGTACAAGAGTAAATGGGCCATATGGCCCAAGTTCTAAATCTTGCTCAGCTCTCTCTGGTACTGGGAGATCTCGTCTGTTCTCATTGTGCATCACCTTTGGAACCTGTCTTATGCATCTCAGAAGGTCTTAGCAATTGCTTCCGCTCAGCTTGCAGTCTGTAACCAGTGAGGTTTTTGTTTTGCTTTGTGTGGGAGAGAGAGCTCAGGTGCATAGAATGGATTAATCATAATCTTTGATTCACAGCACAAGTATTCTTGGTCCATGCACAGGCTTTGTGTTGTTTAATTATTTATTTGTCAATTAGCGTGTCTTAATAATGCAATCGGCATCCATGAACCTATCAGTCTTTGGTCCTATGGAAACTTTGATATGCTCGGCAAAATGCTGCCAGAATTTCACATCTTAGCAAAAATAGCTATGTGATTTTTCAGGTGTCTCTTTAACCTCATCACTAGATCTATAGCTTGAACAGAGTCTGCATTTTCTTTTTTGTCTGTGAAAAGAAGGAGTAGACATTTCAAACCCTTTTGGCAGAAAGAATAATATCTTCCTAGTAGTCCAAGCTGTAAATAGATCAGTCTTGGGCAAAAATATAAGTGCCCTGACATTTCTACTTGTCACCATTAAAGTCTCACTTTGGCAATAGCAGATGGGGCATTTCTACGTGATCAGAGGGGTGTGGATTACATTAAAATCTTGGAAACTGTTTTGGATTAATAGAGGGCATGAACTACATGAAGAAATATTTGATACTCAAAATTAACAAATGAGTAAAATAAGCAAAGACTATTTCAATTTTCTTTAAATGAGAATAAGCTTTAATAAAATAAAATTAAATATCAAAAGACCTGACTAAATGTAAATTTAAAAACATGCAAAAATATCTTGCTAGTTAATAACAAAATTTCAATATTTTAAAAGCAAAAATTTGAACTAACTGATTATTAAACATAGAAAACTACATTTAAACAGGGCAGTTTTCTTACCACTAAATTGAATAAAAGGTATCTCATGTAAAAAAAAAAAAAAAAAAAGAAACAAAATCCAGAAACTCTAAAATAAGTGTAAACAAAAGGAAATGAAAAATTGAATCTATTGAAAACCAAGTTAAAAAATGTTTTCTGAAATGATTGCCATGTAACCAAAAGGTATTCTCTAACATGGATATGAACCAAAGTGGTTCTTTAAGATATATTTAATAATTTCTAAAAGGGTTGACTTTTTCCATCACAGACATCAGTAAATGTAAGGTCTCATATTTTAATTCAGTATGATCAATGGATAGAGACATGGATTCTTTGTTGGGTGATAAGCAACTGGAAAGGAGTCTCATAAATTTTTTAAAAATCTTCTACTCTTTGAGTTTTCCTACAAGTCCAGGAGATCTGTTCAATCCCCAGGGAAAAATAACTAACCACCTTTTTACCATGTCTGTGGTAGAACTAACATTTCTTTCAT
This sequence comes from Noctilio leporinus, assembly GCA_004026585.1. Classification (NCBI taxonomy): domain Eukaryota; kingdom Metazoa; phylum Chordata; class Mammalia; order Chiroptera; family Noctilionidae; genus Noctilio; species Noctilio leporinus. The sequence continues at coordinate 298,671 of PVIW01001357.1, read as the reverse complement.
GGTGGACAGTATCTAATGCGGACCTCAAAGGAATACCTGTTTGCAATTAGTACCATAAATGAAGCACATTAATGGTTAGGTGATCTTTGTCCTCAGGCCACACGTCTCCTTTTCTAGTTACAGCACATATTCAGAGAGAATCACATCTCTCGTAGATGCGTCTATTAGAGATAGTTACATCTGTGAGATATTTTGGAGACCATCTTACCTAACCTCCTAAGCAATGAAAGAGTAATTGCAATTAGAATTACCTTTATTAAACAGTGTCAAACACTCTCCACTTATTATCTCTCATCTTCATGCCTTCAGCATAAGTTCTGTTACTTGAGTTTTATAGATAAAGAAACTGAAGAGTGGGAATTGTGTGACTTGCCTACAGCCACACCGCAACTGAGTGATGAAGCCAGGAATTACACATGACTCTTTCTCTGAAGCCCACCTATTTTTGTGCTACACTAGAGCACCAATCACATTATCCCCCTAGATATTCTAACTCTTCCAAGGATGGAGAGCACACAACTTCAGAAGACAGCCTGTCTCTCGCTTAGTTGGTCACAGGAAAGGGTTCCTGGGAAGGGTATAAAGTTTCAAATGAGCGGTTCAGAGGAAGTTTCAGTGAAATGACATTTGAGCAAGGACCTGCAGGTGATGAGGGAGTGAACTGTAGGACTATATGGGGAAGAGGGAGTACTCAATACTGAGGGATGGAGTGAAAGGAAGCCCAAGAGGCTGAGATTGTATTTACAAGGACCTGTATGGTCCAAATGAGGCCAGGGAAGTGAGGCCAGATGGTTCAGGACAGTGTCTCTCAAAGTGTGGGCCAGGGGTCCTAGGATTCCCCAGAAGCTTTCAGGAGACCCAAGAAATTAAAAAAATAAAAAGTTTTATAATAACACTGCGATATGATTTTCCTTTTCTATATTGTTCTGTTATTAATATTACTAATATAAATGGAGTTTTCCAGAGACTCTATGATGTATGATATTTCAATAGAATGAATGCAGAAGCAGATATGAGAAACTAGTTTGTCTTTTATTTACTAAGCCAGATATTAGAGTTTTGTGAAAAATGTACCACAGTGCCACTCTCACCATTAATTTTTTTTTATTTTGGAAATCAGCTATTTTTTTCATAAAAATGTTATGTATGGTAATACATGATATAGATTCATTATTGTTATTTTTAATGAGTTACATATGTTCTTTAAAGTCTCAATTTTAAAGTTCTAATGTGGCATATACTGATAAATCTAATTCATGTAAACAACAGTTTTTAATAGTCCTCAGTAATTTTTTACAAGTTTAAAGGGATCCTGAGACCAAATAGTTGAGGATCACCAGTGAAGAGCATTGATGGTATTTGTTCTTTGACACTGGGAAGTTTTTTTTAAGTTATTTTTTTTAAGTTATTTTTTAATAAGATTTTTTTAAAAGATTTTATTCATTATTTTTAGAGAGAGGGGAAGGGGGAAGGAAGAAAGGTAGAGAAACATCAATGCATGGTTACCTTTCACCTGCCTCCAGCCATGGATCTGGCTGGAAACCTGGTTTGCAACCTGGGTATGAGCTCTGACTGGGAATCGAACTGGGTGAGCAGGCTGGTGCCCAATCCACTGAGCCACACCAGCCAGGGTTGACACTGAGCAGTTTTCAGCAGGGGAATGATAAGGTCTGACTTACAGCTCAGCAAGGTTATTCTGACTGATGATTGAGAATGGGGTAGGGAGGGGAGAAAGGACAGAAGAGTGAGGCCCATTAGGAGGTGCTTGCAATGGCCTGGCAAGAGATGACAGTGGCTAAGATCAGGTAGAAAAGGGTGAAATAGCCTCGTCTTTTGGATATTGTATGTTGAAAATGAGCCAATAGGTTGTGTGGACAGGTTGAATGTGGAATATGAAAGTAAAACAAGAGTCAAAGAATCTGCCAAGGTTTTCTATCTGTTGGTTGCTTTTTGATGGCCTAATGGGAAGAATGGAATCATTAACTGACGTTCCCCACAGGAACACTTTTCACATAATCCAGGATTCAGAGGGTTTACTTTTAGCATCCCTACATTTTACCTCTGAAAGAGCACACGAAATTCAGGAAAGTGAGGAGTGGCTGCTTACAATGGGCACTGGGCCTGAGAGGAGGGTTTACTCCACAGCAGGTGCTAACTTGGTTTTGCCATCACAGAAGACAATGGGAGGAAGTCCTGAAGACACCTTCAGGGTTTTCCTGTGCTCTCAGTGGAAGCTGAGCAAGGGAGGGCATCTCCCAGCATCTCTGGAGAGAGCTGGAGCAGGACTGGGAGCACTGTGTGCTTCCCTGAACCAAAGTACATCCCAGGCTCCCTTGCTTCCCAGGGTCCCATATTTTTACCTACAGACATGGCGCCCAGCTTCTTCTTTATTGCAGGCGGATGTGACACTGTTTGGAGCAATATTGCAGCAGTGGAAAAGAGACTGGTGCAGCCTCAGTGGAATCATATCTGCAGGAGGTTGATCACCAGGAGACTGTGACACCACCAGCCCATCTCCCAGTTTCCTTCTCATTCCCTGCTGGTTCCTTAGCCAGCAGGGATGAGACAGTGCTGGAGTGCCACATGCCTGGAGCACAAGTGTGATTTAGTCTTCTTTTCTTCACTTACTGATGATGCTAGAACCCAAGCTGCTTGCTGTAGAATCCACTGGTGTGCACCCTCACCTCTCTCTCTTTCCCCTCTCTCTCCCTCCTCCTCCCTCCATCTCTATCTCTATTCATCTTTTGTGGCCTGAGATAAATATCTACTCTATTCACCTTCGTGGCCTGATATAAAACAGTGTCTTGTGTACAGAGCAGAAATAAAGAAATAGCACATAAACTTCATTTTTCTTTCAGTCAGAAAACCAAGTTCAAAGTATACACTACCTTAGGGCAATTCCTCCAACCCCATTACCCTTTCTATCCCCTCCAACTTCTCTTTGCCTCCTTCACTTTCATCTCTCTTTTCTCCTTCTTGTTTTCTTCTTCCTACTGTTACCATTATTCTTTCCCACTAAATGATTCAGAAAAAACCCAGGGAACAAAACACCTTTGCTCATTCATTATCATTAATTTGCTCACTGATTTGGGTTTGGAACATGTATCAGTCATTCAGTTTTATATAGATCCATGTACCCAAATGTCCATATCCATATATCTGTATATAAGCTAGTGTTGGACCAAATAACTGGCCACCAGAGCCTAGCCAATTGACACATAAAGTTAACCATAAAGAAACAGTCTAATGTCCAGGCCCTGAGGAGGGAGGTTATGCTGTATTTCTAACAAGCAATAGCTGAAGAAATTGAGAAGCAACTATGAAAGAAGGGCTCTGAGTTTAGTGATCTGGGACAGAAATGGAAAGTGAGGCCATCCCATAATAAACCTGGAGAGATAATCTGCATTCTGAAAACCAAGACATGAGCAGTTTATAAGACCTTTTCTAGCCACAGGTGCAAAAATCATTTTACTGATTTGGGCCACAATGCAATCTCAGAGTCCATTTCGATTTGAAGGTAGCCCATTGGGAAAAGATCTAACAAAGCTGCTAGATTGCATCAATTCTGAGGTTGCACAAAGACAGAGTTCTAGCCGCTCCCATCCCATCTATGGTCTTGAGATATTTTGCCAGCCAGTTACTAAAAGAGTGAGCTAAGAGCTCCCTTAGGCTTGTTTCTAGCAGACCCCCTCACTCTATTTCTAGCCTGGTCCCATTCTCATCTCAATGCTTCAGTTCTCCCTCTATTTACCCTTCTGCTTTCCCATTTTTTCAGTTCAACGTTAACTGCTGTTAGTGTTTCATATTCTTTGTTTTACTAAAACAGCTGTGCAAGAAGTTGGGTCAGATTTCATACTAGATCTCTGTCTCTTCTTCCTCTTCATCCTCTTCCTTTATTTCTGTGAAATCAGGGTGTATCTCCTCTACAGTAAACCTCCTTGGAATAACTTCCTAATTCCAACCCACAGCTCTATGTACTAATCTCACCTACCCAAGCTCCCATTTTAGGAATCTTTAGGCAGTTGATTTTTGTGCTTTTGGTGGTACATGGTCAATAAATGCTTAACGTTATAATTACAGTTTTATGGGTACTGGTATGATATGGGTCTGAAAACCAGATGGAAACAAGAAATTTAAAACTTTAGTTCCAAAAACCAATATGTGGGAGGATGTTTCAGCCCATGGCCCCAGAGACATGGTCAGGCAAAGCAGCAAGTCCTAAGTACTAAAAATTTGCCAACACAGCTGGGAAAATGAAAACCAAGATATAGTTGTCCACACAGAGGCAGGTTCTTTAAAAAAAAATTATCCATTTAATTTTAGAGCGAGGCAAAGGGGGAGTGAAAGAAAGGGAAACACCAATGTGTGGTTGCCTTTCACCTGCCCCAATTGGGGACCTGGCCCACGACCCAGACATGTACCCTGACTGGGAATTGAACCTGTGACCCTTTGATTTGTAGGCTGGTGCTCAATCCATCAAGCCACACCAGTCAGGGACAAAGGCAGGCTCTTGAAGGAATAACCCTGAGTGTGAACTATAGGTCAGGAATAAAGAGTCACAGTTGAGGGTGCAGAATAGAAAAATGGGAGTGACATCAAAATACCAGCTAAAGACATCTATTTTGGTCTGAATTGTTTTCTAGAGGCTTTCCATGTCAGTTCTTATTTATTGAAATCCTAATAGGAACATCTGGTACCTGACAAGCGGAAATGATGCATTAAAAGGGCACAAGATGGAGTTTATTGTACTTTTAGTCAAGACAAAAGCTCATTTTCAAGGTTTCTAAGTAGCCACTTTCATAGATACTCACAAATGAGGTGAGGCAAGTCCTTGGTCCAATACAGTGCAGTCATGTGAACATAAGCAATTCACTTAAATACTCTGAAGTTCAGTTTACTCAATCTCAAAGAGATGCTTTTATCACACAGATGTCAGCTGAAATTGTGCTTTCCCTTAAACTTTAGATTTCAAGTTTGTTTGCAGACTCATTCTATAAATTGTGAGTGGCTCACAGGCTCTCCTAAAGATGTCTAAAGATTCTGGGTGGATGTCTATCCTTGGTCTTACTGGCTCCAATCCTTGGTGTTTATTCTCTTTGTGATGCTTTGTGATGTTGCTTCCCCTCATACAGACAAGGGATACCATCTCCTCTCAGAGCTTTACTTCCTTCATATTTGGTGCTAACTGTACTGGATATTCAAATGCAAACAATTTAAAACAAAACGTCCCATATTCTGTTCTTTAACTCCATGGACCTCCGCTAAACCAGACCCTTTTTCTCTCCCCCACCCCTCTCTCTCTCTCTCTCTTCCTTCTCTGTTCTCCCCTACTTTCTATTCATTTTGTTACAGAAGAGTTTATCTGCTTCTTTGGTAGCACAATCTTCTTCCCACCTCTGCAGAGTAGGCTTTTATTTACATTGCGTGGCTCACTAAGGTGGTTTCCTAAGCAGAGATAACTCCTAAAAAGTCTCTGGTTCCAGTCTTTAGATACTAATTGTTTTCACTTCCACTTTATTGTGAAGAACTTATAGCAATAATAAACATAATGCAACTGGGGAACTGATACATGTCACATAGACTTCTGAGCATTTATCATGTGCTAGGAATTGTACTAAGAACCTCCACATCCATTAGTATTGCTTTCTAATCTCCCAAACCTCAGGTCTACATCCTAAACTGAATTTATTCCCGTAGTCCATGATGCTGTCTCATTCTGAGGCCAGGAAAGGTGGGTTCGTCCACACGGTGGGTCAAGATGTTTCTGCAGAAAGAACTTCTGCAAAAAAAAAAAAAAAAAAAAAAGAATGAGAAACTGCAGAAGGGCTTAAGATTTTGAACATAGAAAGGTTCCTGCTCCTGGACTTCAGCCCAGGCCCCATGGCTCCTATGAAGACGCAAGGCAAAGGGGTTGCAGACAAAGGACTATGTGGATACCTGTGGCTTTTGTAGCTTTGGTGGGAGATCAGTGGACACTCTAGAAGAGTTCCTCTGATGGGCAGCCATGGCACTGTCTTCAGCAAATGTTGGCAGAAGGGGTGTTATTTGGGACAAGTATTAAGCAGGGACTACTGCCACAGGCAACTATGGGAAGAGACTATGGGAGGGGAGAAGTTCTTTCTACTAATGGGCAAAGGGATAGTAGAGGGGCCTCTAGAGAATTGACAAAATGTGCCAAGGCATTCTGTGGGCAGCTTGAGGGAGCTAGATTTCCTATAGATCATGTGGAACTTAAGTCAGAACTATATATATATATATATATATATATATATATATATATATATATATATTTTTTTTATCTCAAGAGTTTAATATTTACAGAAACATTGAAAAGATAATACTGAGAGTTCTCATATACCTCAATCTCAATTTTCCTCTATTATTATTTTATGATAGTGTGGTACATTGATTATAATAATAATACACCAAATACTTATACATTATTAACTAAATCCATGCTTTATTCAGATTTCAATAGTTTTTACTTAATGTACTTCTTCTATGTCAGGATCTCATCCTAGGTGACACATTACATTTAGTTGTTATGTCTCCTTATGTTCCTCTTGGCTGTGGAAGCTTCTCAGATCTCCCTTGCTTTGATGACCTTGATGATTTTGAGGAGTCCAGGTAAGATGTACTGTAAGATGCTCCTCTATTGGAATTTATCTGATATTCTTCATATGATTAAATTATTTTTTTAATGAGTTTTTGGGAGGAAGAACACAGGGGTAAAGTGCCATTTTCTTCACATGATACCAAGGGTACATATTATCAACATGATTTATGATTGTTGAAGTTGACCTTGATTACCTGGCTAAAGTACTGTTTACCAGGTTTCTTATCCATAAATTTACTTTTCTTTCTCTCCCTTTTCATTCTTTGCTCTTTGGAAAGAAATCACTATGCACAGTCCACAGAGTAAGGAGTGGGTGACGGGGGAGTATGCTCTGCCTCCTTGAAGGTAGAGTAGCTACATAAATTATTTGAAATTCTTCTGCATGGGAGATTTGTCTATTCTTCCTTGTTTATTTCCTTACTCAATTATTTATATTAGCTTAGGCCCATGAATATTTATTTTATATTTTGGGTTATGATTGAATCCTATTTTATTTATTGCTCAAATTGTTTCAGCTTCAGCCTTTGGGAGTCCTTTCAGTTGGCTCCTGTGCTCTTTTGACATATTCCCATCATTGTGCTTTTTTTAAAAAAAATTTTTGTATTCATTATTTCTAGAGAAAAGGGTGGGGAGGGGGTGGAAAGAAAGGGAGGGAAGCATCAATGTATGATTGCCTTTCACCTGCTTCCAGCTACAGACCTGGCTAGAGACCTGGCTGGAGACCTGGTCATGTGCCCTGGTGGGAATCAAACTAGCAACCTCTGGGTTCACAGGCCAACACTTATCCACTGAGCCACCAGCCAGGGCTCTGTTTGTTTTTATTTTTTGTGCTGGGGATGGGGGCAGTAGTCCTTACTTTCTGGCACTGTAGAATGCAGCAAGCTCATCTTATATATTTTCTGACCTAATCCTAGAATCAGCCACTCCTCCAAGGAGACTTGTTCTTTTGGAGGATAGTATTAAAAACCAAGACTTGGATGCTAGTGTGCTCATGGCTACCGTGATGTGCTTGCTTCTTGACCCTCTTCCTAGCTCTTGGGATGAAAGAGCAAGTAAATATGTGTGTGTACACTAACTGGTATATATATATGTGTGTGTGTGTGTATTCTTACATGTTTCTGTATGTAACTTTTGTTATCTATATCAATGGAAATGCAAGTTCTTACTGGTATCTCCACAGTGATTATTCTAGTCTCCTTTCCTCATTGATATATAAATTTCTACTCCAACAGTGAGAAGTCTGACTCCCACCACCCTCCATCCATTTACTTCATTGTTCACTTCAATATAAATGTATAGCAGTATCAGAATAGTTAACATATCTCTGTGGTGTACACATTTTTTTAACTAGAGTACATCACTTATATACAGTTTCTTTTTCATTTAATTTTAATTTCAGCACATTTCTCCCCAACCTTCTTTAGTGAGGTTGTTTTATATGTTTGTAATACATTTCAATTATTTTTGTTACATTCTGAATTCTGTCTGGGATCCTCTGTACTTCTAAATTACTTTTTAATGCACACACTTTAAGGTGCATACTTTGTGCTGTAAAGTTCCATGGGTTTTGGCAAATGCCTAGTGTCTTGCACCTGCCATCATAGTATCACAGTGAATGGTTTACTATCTTAACAAGTCCCCTGCATGCCACTGATTCAAACCTCTCTCCCTCAGAACCCTTGTTTATCACCTCTACAGGTTTTTCTTTTTAAAATGTCATATGTTATGCAACATTAGCAGACTAGCTAATTTTACTTAGCAGTATGCATTTCATATTCATCCATGTCTCGTTGTGTCTTGATAGCTCATTTCCTTTTATCATTGAAAAATATTGCACTGGATGCATATACTAGTTTGTTTTCCATTTGCCTATTAAAGGACATGAACATATGCCTTGTGCAGATGTTGTGGGATTTATACCTAGTATTATACCTAAGTATTTCACCTTAGGGGAGCTATTGTAAAAAGGATTTTTAAAAGATTGTCAAATTTCTATTCATGTAAAAAAGGACAACACAATTGACTTTTGTATGCCTTGTAAACTGCAACCTGTGACACTCACTAACCATGAGATATCACCTCACACCTGTCAGAATTATTTAAAAAGGAAAAAACAAACAAACAAGAAATATTTTTGGTAAGGATGTGGGAAAAAGGAACGCTTGTGCACTGTTGGTGAAATTGTAAACTGTGAAGACACTATAGCAACAGTGCAGAGAATAATCAACTTTTGATTTTGTTCTAATTTTTATTTCCTTTCTTCTGCTTGCTTTAGGTCTTAAATTGCTCTCTTTCTCCAGTTTACTAAGGCAGATGTTTAGGCTATTGGTATTAGAGTTTTCTTTTTTTTTTTAATGTATGCATTTAAAAAATGTTTTTTAATTTATTATTTTTAGAGAGAGGGGAAGGGAGAGAGGCAGAGAGGGAGAGAGACATCAGCGTATGGTTGCCTTTCACCTGCCTCCAGCTACGGACTTGGCTGGAAACCTGGCTTGTAACCTCATTATGTGCCTGGCTGGAGAATTGAACCAGCAACCTTTGGGTTCGCAGGCTGGCGCCTTATCACTGTGCCCTCAGCCAGGGCCTAATGTATGCATTTAATGCTATAAATTTCCCCTTAAGTGTTTTGGGTTTTTTGTTTGTTTGTTTGTTTGTTTGTTTTTTGATGGGGAGAAGATCTGCATTTAATGAGGCAGGTAAGACAGATTTGGGGGGCTTAACCTGTGGTCTACAATGTACCTCAAAGCTCACACAGGGCTGCCTGATAGGGCTTCAAACTAGTCCCTCTTGCACTAGAACTCCACCCATGACAGCTCCTCAATGGATAAAGCCCCAGAGAACTGAGTGCGGAGAACAGAGCTTGGGGGTGACACCCTCACCATTTCTGGGATGCCCCCTTTAGGAGATTTCACTGTGTGGGCCACACTTGAGGATCCCTTCCAGAGCAGAGAACTCATAGCTTGGCTGCACCCTTTTGAGTTCTGCAGGGTGTGCAAAAACAAAACAAAAACAAGGTAGTATGAGTACTCTGGTCTTCCCAAGGAGTTTTATTTGGGTAGACCAGGGAACAGGGAGGCCCTGCAACTAAAAGAGGGTGTTGGGCCTCTTGGTGGTGAAGCGTGGCTTGTGCTGGCGGCGAAGGACCCGGTGGGGTAGCGGGAACTTGATCTTGGAGTTGTGGAACTGCTTGACTGCCGGTCGGTCAAGCCGCAATCTCCTCCACCTTCATGATTTGGATTGAGTGGGCACGGGCACGGTGCCGAGCCCCCATGTCTCGGTAGCACTGGGTAACAGCGCCTGCGGTGGTCAGGTCCCCGTACTCCCGATACATGTTGTGGGTCCCACTGCGGGAGTCATAGCGCAGCCAGATACCGAAGTTCTTCACCCGGAGAGGAGATTTTTCAAACATCTGCCCACAGTAGACAATTTCCCCTGAAGATTTCTTCCTCTTCTTTAGTTGAGACACAAAGTACCAGAAGCGGGACTTGACAGCGACTTGGTTAGGTGCAAAGATGCGCATGCGGTAGAGGGGTGGTGTGCGGCACTTAGGGGCGGGCAGGCAGCCCCCCACCACCTTGTACTCTCGCAGCCTGCCCGACGCCTTCATAGCGTTCTCTCCGCATTCGCCCCTACCCACAAAAGGTTAAGTTTTTTGTTTTTTGTTTTTAATAAAGGATTTTTAAAAAAGATTTTATTCACTATTTTCAGAGAGAAGGGCAGGGAGAGAGGAAGAAAGGGAGAGAAGCATCAATGTATGGTTGCCTTTCACCTGCCTCCAGCTAAGGACCTGGCTGGAAACTTGGCTTGCAACCTGGTTTTGTGCCCTGACTAGGGAATCAGACCAGTGACATCTGGGTTTGCAGGTCGGCACTAATCCACCTAGCCACACCAGCCAGGGTTAAGCGTGTTTTATGGTTCACAATATTATCTTGGGGAAGTTTCCTTTAGCTTCAGAGAAGCATATATTTTGCTCTTGTTGGATAGAATATTCTATAAATGTCAATTAGATCAATTGATAGGGCAACTCACTGATTTCTGCTCACCTGATCTATCAGTTCCTGAGAAAGTTGTGTTGAAACTTCCAACTATACCACTAGATTTTTTCTATTTCTGCTTGAAGTTCTGTCAGTTTTTGCCTTACCTATTTTGATGCTTTGTTGTTAGGTACATGCACATTTAGAATGATGTCTTTTGGAGAATTAACCCATTTATCATTATGTAATCCCCCTCTTTATCCCTAATAATTTACCCTGTTCTGAAGCCTGCTCTGCACAAAATCAATATAGCTACTTCAGCTTTATGTTGATCAGTGTTTTAACACAGTATATTTCTCTTCATGACTTTACTTTTAACTTACCTGAGTCCCTCGGTATTAAATACATTTCTTATAGATAAAATATAGTTATCTCTTCTCTCTCTCTCTAATTGAATGTCATTTTAATCATACATTTACTTCTAGACTACATTTGACTTGTTTTAGATGTGTTACCTCACATAATGCTATTATTTTCATTCTATAGAGGAATAAACTGAGCCTTAGAATATTTAATTAGATTGGAAAGAGGATACAAACCTAAATATTTCATATTTAACTAGAAAAACACATAGCACAGTGGTTAACAGTACCTGTCTTTGTCACTTGCTATTTTTGAGATCCTAGACAAGTTACTTCACCTGTTTTAAGAGTCTGTTTCCTCAACTATAAATGGAGTATGGTAATAACAGGCCAACCTTACATTAAGTTAAATGCATTGAAATCCATAAAACACCTAGAATGGTATGTTGCACTAGGTATTGAAAGAACAAAGATAAAAAATTAAGCCCTAAGATTTTCCTACTTCATCATTTTAGATCTGTCTTCATCTGAGACTAAAGAATATCAATAGAAGTAATTTTCTAAGTTTATTGAATGGATTAATGAAATATTGCCTGTGGAACACAAACTGAAGAGATAAGTATGAGGTGAGTGCTCATCAAATATTATCTGTAGTCATAAAAATATGTATTCATGTGGGTGTTTTCCTATATTTCACTCTTTTAAATTCCTTAAATGAGCATATCTACACTCATATTACTATATGATGATGGTTTTTCTGCAAACCCAAGAATCATTCCACTTTAAACCCTTCACAGACAATGTTTGAAAATACCCATTTTCTTCAAACCTCCACCAACACAGGGTTTTATCAACTGTTTTCATTTCTGTCAATATAAAAGCTGCGCTTTATTTTAATTATATTTATTTATTTATTGGTGAACTCAAGCATATTTGTATGCCCTTTGTTTTATTCATGTTGTTTACCCATTTCTTCTTTAGGTTATCTGTTACATGCTGGATGTGGTCTCTGGGCACCAGAAGCACATATAGTGATTATCCAAATGGACAAGTTTTCTGCACTTGCCAACTGAGACTGGTTACTGGTTTTTGTTCTTATTGATTTGTAAAAGCTCACTATGTAGTTAGTAAATTTACCCTTTGTCTATAATATGCTACAATTTGGGGGGTAGAAAATAGCATTCTTAATGCAGAGGCTGATACAGGGCATCCTTTCAGCATGCAATAGTGTTACTTTTCAGGAGGAGCAGAAGTGGTGTTTCCAGTCTGCAGGCAGCAGTTACTATCGAGTGTTAATGGTTTTCCTGATTCACCAGTAAGAATCAGATGTTAAGTCCCTTAACGCATTCTTGATAAGAGTCCGAGCGTGGCTGGGAACAAGAGAGGCAAGGTGAGCCTATAACCCTCAATAAATGCCCTGGTTTACAGCAATTCTTCTTCTTTTCTTTTTTTGACTAATTAAACAACACAATGTTATGGCCTGAAAATGGAATTTTAGGCCCAAATCCAAAAGTCAAAATTGAAGCAAATTACCTAATGTGGCCTAATGATAGAGTCTTTTAGGTAGTAGATTGGAAATCAATAGTTTTCATCTGGGTATGGAGCTTTCTTATTCAGAGGGACAATTTGTATCTAATCTGTGCCAATGACTTAGAACCAAAAGTACAGGGCACAGAGACCTGATGCTAAAGCAGCCACTGCGTTCGGGTCAGAGGGCACAGGGAAGGCACCTGGCAGTTACCTGGGGAGTCACAGTTGAGCCAAGCATACTTCTTGCTCCTTTGTGAGATGTTTTTACAAGGGCCAACCACCTCCACTGTGAGAAATCAGGTAAAGATGCAGAAGACTAGAGCACAGAATGTGTCTTAGAAGGTGTGCGCGCACGCACACACATGTGCACCTTCCACTCCCCATGGACACACTCTGCTCAGTTCCTCTCTCTGTAATCTAAAACAGCCTTTTTTAAACTGTAAATATCCTGAGTGATCTCTTAGCTGTTTGGTTATTATCAGGCAGCCCCTTAAAAAGAATCATCATTTCCAAGGTGACCATTGCTGCCTCAAAGGGCTAAATTGTGACTTTAATCACTATTTCATGTGATTGAACATTTGGGAATATTTGATACTATGTTGAACCAAGTGGTGGTTTGTGAGGAACCCTGACCGGCAGTAAAATAACCCTGTGCGGTGCAGCAGATGAAACAAAAATCATCCCAAACAGCTCTGTGTAAGGGCAAAATCTGCTGGCCAATGGCGCAAGGCCAAAGGCCCAGTACTTTGTTCCCAAAGGTCTTTTATTGAAAGGGGTAAACTTGGAGGCATGTAGCTTGTCAATCAATGCTAATCAATGCTAATTACAGGGAAGCAGAAAAATAAGCGAGGGGGAGATATCACTCAGGTCAGGATGTGCATTTAAATTTAAAACACTTCTGCAGTTGATACAGCAAAGGATCAGGCCAGGTGAGAGAGAACAGGCCAGGCTTCATTGTAGCTAAGTATTTACCCATGATCTAGTTCCCTTCTCCCCAGGGCCACTGGTTTTACATGGAAACATGTATGTACCCAGCATTCTTGGCCTTGTGGTTGGGACTTAAAGGTTTAGTCTGGCCCATGTGGGAGTCCAAGTTTCTACGTTTTTCCCAGGTGGGTCCCATCGATGTTTCTTTTTCTTACACAGTGTACTAAAGTAGTACTCTTAGCACAGAATGATATCAAGAGGTCTGTCCATTAGATACACTACAGAACACAAACAAGATACTTCAACAGAATGACCCCCAAATGTTCTCTACATGTGCGATCTGTCCCGAAAGTATGAGCCGTGTCACAATATTCAAATAAATAAGAGTAATAGCTAACACTATATAATTCTTCTATGTGCCAGGCACTGTTCAAAATGCATTTTATATGTATTAACTCACTTAACCTCCATGAGGTATGTATGATCATCATCCATCTTATAGAGGAGAAAACTGATCCACAGAGTAGTTAGATAAATTGCTCAAAGTCACATAGGTAATAGGTATAAATAGGTATAGAACTGGTATTTGAACCCAGGAAGTCTGACTCCAAAGCCCAGTGCTCTTTCCACTACCTCAAACTACTTCTCTAGTGAGTGCTAATTGTAATTACAGTCTCTTTTTCTTTTTTTGGCAAAAACTTGGAGATTACAGGAAAAAATAAAAAAAGAATAAAGCATGTATCATTCCTAAATCTAGAATCATATACAAGTGGCATTTTATTGTCTTCCCCTGCAATCTTTATTAATGCACATTTTATCTTGGTGGGATCTGTTTTGATTGACTGCAAAAAGTTCAGTTTATGAACACTCCAGAATTTACTTCTCCATCTCTCTCCTGAAGGACATTTGGCTTTCTATTTGTATTTGAGTTCATTCCTTAAACTATATTTCTGGAGGTAGAATTGAGGATAAAATAAAATCACATTTAACCTTTTTGAACATTTCCAAGGTGCTTTCTCAGAAGATTTTTTACATTTACCCGCCTTTCAGCAATATATGTGATTGCCCATTTCAGCATGCCCCCATCAAAAAACAAAACAAAACAAAAAAAAACATTTCTAGCTACTTTGGAAGTCATGAAATGGCAAGTTTGCATGTTTTTCAAATGTTTCATAGATATTTATAATCTACATCTAATGGATATTTTTCTTTGGCAGTTGTCTTAAATGACCATTAGTGCCCTGAAGGCTAGAATGGTTGAGAGAGATGACCTCTCCATGGCCAATCCTGTTGATACAGTATATTTCCAGCTTCTTACTGACCCCAAGTGCTCGGCTGAATACCATGCCTCATTCTGGATCCACATATTGTAGTTCATTTTTTTTTTTTTTTTTTTTACCACTTTCCCAGATTGATCCTGTCATGCTATGTCCACGTTATCCTGGAAGAAGGGAAGGACGAGGCCTCTCACAGTCATAGGCACAAGCTTCTTATCTCTTCTCTCCACCACTGTAGACCAGCATTTCTGCGTTTTCTTTTTTTGGACTCATTAAAAACAATTATGGCTATGGAAATGATAGCTAAGCGCTGAGCTTGGCTGGTAATTTCTTAATGGAGGACCCAAAGGGCTCCACAGTATTCTCAAGGAATGGGGTAGCACAAAACAATTAAAACCATAGTTTTGGAATCAAATAGACCTATATTTGAGACCTAACTCAACTACTCCCAGCTGAGGTAATATGAGGAGATAATGTTCATAAGAATTAAACACAACTGGCACATAACATGTGCTCAATAAATAATAGTCATGATTATTATTAGTAGTAATAGTACATATTAATAGCCTGGCATATGGGAAGAAATAGTCAAGAGAAGAAGAATGTTCAGGGTCAGGGGTAGTTCCTTAGGAGACTTAAGGTCCCAACATTATAATTTTGTAAAAATATTAAAGCTTCAGTTCTTAGCTTCCATCTGTCTGTAACTGGTGCAATTGACAGAAACCTCAAATATTACTTTGGCTAATTGGCCCATCCATCAAATGGGTCATTTATCAAGTGGACAGATCACCAAGTAATCTATCCAGTCAGAAGGCACAGTAGGAAGATGTCACACTTGAAGTCATTCCTATAGACAAACACATTTCGAAAAGACCGAACACTGGAAATGTTGAACCATACTTTCTTGTAAGACTTTCATGAGGACCTCATTCTTTAAACTTGTTTCTCAATCTCTCAAAGATGTATAAAGATGTTCAAGTGTTTTGACTGGAAGATAAATATGCCTGTGGTTTCAGAAATGGCAAAGACATTGTTTGAAAATGGAAATTGCCAGTTGTCAACTTCATGGCTTATATAGGGCCATGGAACCTGTTTAGTAGATTCTTGCCATCCTATTATCTGCAGTGATCTCCTACTCCATTTTCCACACACAATCAAAATTTTCTGGGCCTGTCTTCACACTCTCTCTCTCTCTCTCTCTCTCTCTCTCTCTCTCTCTCTCTTTCTCTTTCTCTCTCTCTCCTTATTCAATGATCATCTTGATTGTCATCCTTGATCAGTTTAGTCACACAACTGACCAACTCAGGAATGAATCTTAGCTTGCACCACTCTTCCTCCCAAATCAGCTGCCTCTATCCTATCCCTACTGCCCTGTAGTTTTGTGTAATCTTGTTTAGATTAGCATGCTATTTTTTCTTACTCCTCCCTGAATTGCCTTCCTACCAAAGTTATTTTTCTAAAGCACAGAATAGTAGCAGAGCATTTTCCCACTTCTATTATTTTAAAGGCTCCCAAATATCGAAGACAGTGATGTATAATAGACAACAATGATGAAAATATTCTGTATCTGAGCTGTTCATTGTGGTGGCTGTTAGCCACACATAGTTATGAAGCATATCAAATATGGCTGGTGAAATTAAAAAACTGAATTCATTTCTTAAAATTTTAATGGAAATAAAAATTGAAATAGTCAAAATGGTCAAGGTCATCCGTATCAAATGCTACAAATTTATGGAGTAAAGTCTAAGTTGCTTAGTGTGGCACACAAGGTTCCACCATCTTCTCCAGACTTCCTCTCTAGTCCTAGCCACTCTTGTTCCCTGTCTTATATATTTTTGTAATATTCGGTACCTTGTGCTCTCCAAATATGCTTTATCAGATCATGCTATCGTGTGCACAAGCTATTCTCTTGGCCTTAAATGTCTTCCCTTCACAAACTTGTGTAACTACCACACGCCTTAGGAGCTTCTGAGACAAACATGAGACACCCCTCTGAGGATTCTTTCTTGTCTAACCTCAGAAATCAATAACTTCTCTAGTTAGGTTATTTTTACTTCCTATGTGTGGTTTTATTAATGCACTGATAGCACTAAATTATAATTACTCACTGAACTGTCAGTTTCTCAAGAACAAATTTATGACAATTTGTTTTCTTGTTTCTCCTGCACCTACCACCCTACCTGGGATAGAATGTCACTTGATAAGTGTTTGTTTAATTAGATGTCATTGAATTATTTAATTGATGTGATGTAGATTAAAATTGTTCATTATTTAACTGATTTTTTTCCTAGTTCAGTGAGTATCCTTTGAACTCAGCTTGATGTAAAACACTAGGAGATCTCATTTCCTTAGCAATAGAAAAGGAATTGGAGGTGGAGTAAGATTACTGAATAAAAAGTCAGCTGCAAATGTCTAATATCCAGTTTCACCTGTTCATTTGTCTGAGAATCGAAATCCATTAAAAGTACAAAGACTCTTTCAAAAAAGACCTTATTCAGTTGTAAGATTGTTTCTCCTACAATCATTTGCCAAATTTTAGCTGCATTTAAAATATATGTAGTGTCTGTGTTCTCAGAAAATATATATAAATTAGATCTGTCCTTCACACAGTTTAAAATATTACAGCAATTTCTCTGTATGAAGAAAAGTAACTTTTAGCAACTTCATTCCTTTAACAGATGTTCATACAATTAATAGACTCCATGTGGGTATCTATGAATTCCGACCTGAAAACACCATGAATTATTTTCTCATTTTCCCCTAGCTGCTCTTAAATCTAACACACAATATCCATCAGCTCAGTTTTGGTGCACACACCTAGGCTTTTATCTTCAAGAACTAAGGCAATATTGTGTGCTGGCCTCCAAAAGTCAGAAATAAGAACAAAGCCTCATATCTGTATAGTACATCATAGTTTGCAAAGCACACTTAACTCTACTTGATTGTTTCAAGAATTTTTTGAGGTAAGTAGGGGAAAAAACCTGTTATTCTCACCTCATAAGAAAGGAAGGAAGAAACCAAAACTTCTGTTGTTGATCTGGCATGCCCAAGTTCTTGCAGCTAGAACTATAGGGCCAGAACTCTTATTCAGTTGGATCATAAGTCCAGAGCTATTTTCCTTACTCACTCAGCTGCTCAGGTGATGGGTTGGCCATTCCCCGTGGGACCAGGAGCTTGCAGCTGACAGTAGAAGTCTTCCCAACATGGCAGTCTCAAAGTGAAAGTGTGCTCTCATCATGTCATCCCATATTTTTTTTTCTGGAATGTTGCTTCTAGTAAATGAGGGGGAAAATTGCCAGTGACAGCTTGATAACTACCCCCAGACATGGTCGACAGAGGTTACCTTCAGCTACAAGTTGGAAAGTGGTCTCCATGGAAACCCAGAAGCAAAGCTATTTCTCAAATACATCTCAATCTTTAGAGCTCCGTTATAAACTTTGTCAAGAGTTTGGATGTGTTAAAGGTTGAATGAGACTAGGGTCATACTTTTGGATAGAGGGAAAGGGTTCCAAATAATGATAAAAAGACATATTTGTAAAAGTATCTCTTGATCGTTCATATATACCATATTGTAAATTATTTCAATTTCATGCAAAAAAATTATTTCAATTTCTTCTTCATTGCCTCCTCAATCAGGATTTTGGCAATACCTTATAGGTAAGAGTATGTTATGATGAGGATTTAAGAAAAATTCTTTAATGAAACTTTCTTGTGTGGAATTCAAATTCAAATGGGACCTGCTTCATAAAAAATATGGCATTGTGTCAAATGTAATCCATTTATGAGGTTTCCTGCTATTTCTCATTAATATATTGATCAGTGGGTCTATCAAACACCCAATGAAATAATGTATTTTTTACTAGGTACCTTCACAAACAATAGAACTAAGATACTCTCTATTTTCTGCTAAGTAGCTGGAATAATAAGAGAAACATCTGGCCAATCATTTCTGTTTCCAAATGCCAATAGCTGTTCTACAAACATGAACTTCTCATTGCAACTGTCTGTACCTTATACTCTTTATGAAAGGCCTGCTCTTGACTGTCCTCTACACAGAAAAAGTAGCAGCTAGTTGGCCAAATGTCACCACTTGAATTCAGATGCCCTAGCAGAATAAGACAGAAATAAGTAAGAGTTAAAAAATAAAATACAAGAAACTCTTAGTCATTCATGGGAGATAATCTACAACTTATTCTTAGTACCAAGCAGGTAATTTGTATCCTTTCTACCTCTAGGCTGCTCACCTAAACTGTGAGTTGCTATGAATCTGAACAGTCAACATAATTTTAGATAATCAGTTGTTAGAGTGTGTATTAGTTATTTATTGCTGTGTAACAAAATACCCCAAAGCCCAATGGCAATAATGATTTGTTATTTCTCACAAATTGGTGGGCCAGACAGCTGGATGTTTTATCTGCTCCTATACTGTTGGCTGGAGGCACTTAAATAATTTCATTCAGCTGGGATCTTGACTGGGACTCAAAAGTCCATGATGACTTTACTCCCATGTATGGAAGTTCATGTAGAGTGGTGGTTGGCAGGTCCTCTCTCCATCAAGATACTCAGGGCCTTACATGGTGGTTTAGGTGATTAAAAGTGGAAGCTACTAAAACTGTTAAGAGCTAAGCCCAGAACTGACATAGTTTTGGGAAAGCAAGTTAATGTCAGCCAAGATTCACAGGAAGGGGAGACAGGATCCATCTTTCAATGGGAAGGGTTGCCTATACATCCAGAAATGGGATATGGAAGGAGTTATTTATGGCCATAAGGAGATAAGCTACCAAAGTCTGACCTACAGTCACAATTTATGCAAATTCAACCACCCACCACAAACACCTTCAGTCTCATCCAAACAGTGTCTTAGGTTCAGGCCCACAAACCAAGATTTTAAACAGGTCTGGATGTGGCTAGATGTGGCTGAGGCTACTTAGGTATGTCTGGATACTTGAAAACCAAAACAACACAACATCAACAAAAACAAGCCAAGTTTTGGCCCCTTCCCCCACACGAATAGACCCACCGTGGTGAGATAAGAACAGAATAACCACAATAGACACACTTGTTCAAAAAGTGGGTCATCATGTATTAAAAAGCACATGTTGTCAGTCCTTCCAACTGTGAGAAGTGGTCCTTGATCAGAGCTGGATTCTACGCTCTGAGCGTGGCTCCCTGATCCACAATTTTCCTCTGGTCTTTTTTCATGAGATAGCGCTTATGTTTACAGTTCAGAGCTTTCTCATCCAGCTTCCTGCCAATGTGTAACATTGGGCACCCAGAGAACTCCCATCAGTTTGTACTTTTTGTTGTAGTTCACACTGGAGGTGTTTTGTTATTTTAAAGCTGGGTTTTCTCTGAATCTTATTGTGGCTCCCAAAGCCACATCCGTGATTTCGTCTGAGACATGCTTCTTATCTAGCTGATGAGGGACAGCAAGTTTTTGACATCCTGTTGTTTAGCTGTGACGGTCTACTGACTCTGCCTTAAATCTTTCAGGGGTCTTAATAAGAGTTTCTGCACTGCTGATTCAAGGGGGGAGGAAAATGCTCAGACTCTTTTTGGGAGGTGTTCTATGTTACACATAAAGGGAAGCCACTCTGAGTGGCTATTACTGGGAACAATATAACACAGAGCTGAAAGAGACCTTTAAGGTCATCTGATTCTACTCCTTTTGGTGTACAATCAACTGACTTTTAGAGGCTAAGAAACTAAGTTTCAAAGAGAAGAAAGGACTTGACCAAAGAGAAGAAAGGACTTGACTGTAATTTATAAAGCAAGTTGTCGACAAAGCAAGAAAGAGAAATTGCATTGCTTATATTAAGGTTCAGAGTGCTTCCTACTACATATCCCCTAAGTTTGTTTGGAAAGAAAAACTGCTTTAAAACATATTATTAAGAATATCAGAGATAAATTATCTTTGAATTCTCTGTTTTATTATTATTCATACCATTGTTATCTTCCTTTGGTACATACAGCAGAGTTGACTATACTGGAAATACAAACAGAGAACAGCATTCAGCACAAAGTAGGAAGCCAAGCTCCAATTCCTGTATCTCAGGAACATCTAGAGAAAAAAGAAATACCATTCATTGGGGGGATTTAAAGGGTCTTTTAGTTTCCATTCACTTTTCATCCATTTATGTAACAAATGCTTCTTAAACCTGTTCTGCATATCAGAATATATTCTTTACATTGGGGAATTGGCCGTTGAGATGCTCACTAGGTAGGGGTGTGGCAGCAGCTGATAGTTAGAAATATAAACATGTAGTGAGAATAGAGAAAGTAGCTGTGCTGTACTTGAGGCAGTTGAACAACGGCTTGTGGAAAGAAGGAACAGAAACTCACAGGGGGTCGCTAACTGTAGGGAGACCTGAAAGATCACAGAATGTCCACAGTTGGGTGTAGTCAGAGTGTAGTGTCAATGATGGGCAGGGTGGGAAGGGAGGCTCTGGGGAGCAATTTCATGCAGCACTTTCAGTTGGACAGAGAAGCTGCAGAGTCAGTAGCAACATAAGCTGGAAGGGAAAGAAAGAATAACTGCAGATTTCTGTGCCATCCTCAAATCAGAGGCCATTAGCCCTGGCTTACCATTGAGAGTTTCCAATTTACTGGTCAAGATAATGCTTCCACAACCCAGTTTTCTTGTGCCTTTCTTCCTTCCTTTCTCTCTTTCTTTCTCTCTTTCTTTCTTTCTTTCTTTCTTTCTTTCTTTCTTTCTTTCCTTCTTTCTTTCCTTCTTTCTTCCTTTCTTTCTTTCTTTCTTTTTTTTTTTTTGTGGGCAAAAAGGCTGCAAGTTACTCTTTATTTGGGTGGCTACCTCCAGGACAGGTTTCTGTGCTGCAGGTTGGGATTAGGGATGGGATGGAAGCTTGACAGATGTTGGGGAAACAGGCCCCTGGGGCTGGCCTTGACTGTGGGTGGGGTCAATGCTGCAGGGGCCCTGGCTGTTCCTCAGGGAGGGGCAGGTAATTGGGGTCCTCTTCTGGGGTATCCAGCAGCAGCCTCTTGCCTCCAGGCTGGTTGGGAAAGACATCCTCCAGGAAGTAGCAGTTGTGTCCCACAGCAATCCCTGAGGGCTGCATCAGCTCCAAACATACACCAGCACAGCTGTGAAGGCCTGGCCCAGGAAGAAAGAACAAGCTGCCCAGGAACCCCAGAAGAATCATAAGGACACCCCCAAGGAGAGACATGAAGATAAAGTTGACCTTACAGCCATGGAAGGAACCCTCCTCCAGCAAGTGGCAATAGCGGAACACGAAGAGCATGTTGAAGAAGAAGCTGAATCCCAGGGGCCCGAAGAAGAGGAAGTTGGTGAGAAGCCTCCAGACCTGAGAAGGGCAGGCAGTCAAGTGCAGGGTATACGGAGGCTGGGTTGTCAGGTGCAAGGGCTGGGTGACCTCACCTGGAACCTCTTGTGTCTCTCTGTTAATATTTCCTGCGATAACAAAACCTGGTGATGAGAGTGTGGCCACAGTTATTTCAAGGAGGCAGACCAGAGAAAAGATATATGGTCATAAAATCAGGCAATGTTAGCCTGGGTGCTTAGGAAGTACCCTGAATGCATGTACATTTTCTGTTGGGGCCATGCCTTATCATCTGAAAAGCATTTTAAATTTGCTTTTGAACCTTGCACCTATGTCACAGACCATTGTCATGGGGGTAATTAAAGCAGGAGTTGTAGAACATGCTTTAGGTAAAGGTGGGTATAGATTATTTGAAAACATTCATTTTCAGAACCTGTAATATTTCATTAAAATTAACCTTAGAGATTATTTAGTTTGAAACCTGTTGCAGGAAAAAAAATTTAATTCTCCTGTGCCCAGATCAACCTGGACATGGTGACTGGTCAGATTGGTGTCCAACCTCCAAAAGCTGGCTACCTGTTTAAGGTCAACCACGGCTCAGACACAAGGCTTTGGGCCAGAGCAGTCCTTTTCTCAAAGAGGCAATCAGGCTGCTTAGCAAAGAAAACAGAAGCAATGAGAAGGCGTGATGCCATGAAATAAATTAGAATGAACATCCCATTTTTATCTCTGTGGCAGTCAGCCCGTTCCATTCTTTCCATTCTTTGCATGCTATTTTCATATGTTAACAGCAGTTTGGGAGCTGAATAGGAGGCTAGGAGGAATGGTTTAATGGAATGAGAGAGGAAGATAGAGAGAAAAACACTCACTGACTATTAATTCAGACCCAGAAAATCCCAGTTGTGTCTATTGTAAGAGTGGAACTGGACATTGACCGGGGGCTTGCCATTGCATAAAAGGCAATGCTCTCATACATTCTGGCCCTCTCTGCCTCTCTCTCTAACCTTGCTCCCGTAATCTCCATAAACCTTTACTAAAGACAGTGACATTTCCCTGGTCTGTTCCCAGTGGTCTGTTCAGCTGAGGCTATGGAACCCTGACCTGAGGCTTGGGACTCTCCTTGGTGAAGAGGGGAGAGGTTCCTCTAAGCTCAGCGGTCCTGTACACATAGCACACTCATCTCCCAAGCCAGTGCAGCCCTGTGGGAAGCATGATGTTATATGACGGGCTGGGTGCCAAGCACTGAGATTGCGTTAGAAAATGGCCAGTTTCAATGGCAGATTTTACCCATTAAAACCTATTACTAGTTCCCTCCCAGAGCCCAGCTGGCTCCATTATAGAAAATTGGAGTGAAATGATGTCAGGTTTGTGCCATAAAAATGAATAGGAATCTTGCTTTTCATTATTTTAAATTGCAGATTGTTGCACTGATATGTATTTATTTTTGTCATTTCTCTCTGGCCCTGGTTGAGGGCCTGACCCTTGAATAATGAATAAACAGAAAGACACATGTTGGCACTTGAGCCTTGCCTGTGTCACTCTGGTTTTTCCTTCCATTTGTGACAAATTCAAAAAATGCAGCACTCTTAAATGGGTTTATAATCTGTACTCTTTTAAGCTGTCATTCAATCTCTGTCTCAGAAAATAGGCTATTGAAACTAAGGAGGAAATATTTCATAGAGACCTCAACCTTGCAAACTTGTTTCCAGACTTAGAGGCAGCCCTTTGTAGCTTTAGAATTAAAATAAGAACTCGGAATAATTGTTGCTTATCGAGATAAAGGAGATTCATTTGGAAATGCCAAGTACACGTTAGCAGCCTTAAACATGATGACTTCTTTTGTTTGGGCATAATCGAGTTCTCTAGGTTTTTTTTTTCAGATCCAGGATTTTCCCAGGATGAATGTTAAGAGTGGGCAAAACAACAATGAATATAATAGTAATGACGATGGGTTCATAATAGAGTATTTTATTGTTTAAATGGTTTTATATCTTACTATTCTAGCACTTGAGTGGCTGCTGAGGTATAAAGACCAAAAATATAATAAGTCCTAGAATTATCAGAGATATGAGAAGCAGTTGAAGTACCATAGAGATAAGAGAATTTATACCCCAGGCATCTTTGATTTTCAGGAAAATGTACAACTCATAATCACCATTAAGGGCCTTAGAATCACAAGATAATACAGATGAAAAAACCAGCAAAAGATAGTAATTGCTTGAATTTATAAAAGGTTAAATACTATTGTTTTCAGAGATGCAGAAAATTTCTTGCCATATATTTTCTTCCCTTTTTACTAATTAAATTGTGATGAGTAGATTTCAGAGAAGGCACCAGCATTAGGGGCAACCACAGAAAAATTCTTCCCTAATTTCCATTTCTCAAGGTAAGTAAAGCCCACTCTTTCTGACAATGACCGCAATTAGCACAGAATCTGGCTGGTCTCTGAAATGTCACCATATTTGCATTCAGTCCTGTGGCCAGCCACTATGATTTTCTCATGGCCACATTTGAATGTAATAAACAGAGCATCATCATCAATCCTTTATTGAAGTCAATCTCATCCCTGAGTTCTCTGGTGACAAGGTGTTGAGAAATTCAGTCTTTGTCATTGTTGGAATTTCTTGCCCGTAAATTGGGCCTAGAATAATTTGGAAAGGATTCCAGAATGTAGGTCTATGCTGGAAAATCATGATATGATTTTCTAAGCACAAAGTGGTGCGTGTCCACCACTATGTCCTATGTTTGGAGCAGAATCTTTGATGAGGCTAGAATCTCTCATGCCTTGGTCTCATAACCAAGGGGCCACTCTGGGTCATTCATCTCAGCCCACCAAGTTGCCAGTTTGTAGAGTGGTAGTTCTCTCCCCAGTCTTGGAGAAGTTTCTCCTGCTTCAGTTCAGCTAATTGTGTGTGCTTTTTCAAGTTCTTTACTTCAGCAATGTTTTATTTTGCGGGGGAAGGTCTCCTGCCACTAGCCTTCAGAATCACAACTTTGACTTCTTTCTATTCCTCATTGGAAGGAAAAGCTAAAACCTGACAGCTTTGTGACTTCTTAAAGTATTTCTTAAATCTAGATTTAAGTTAAGAATCTATCACTTTGTAAAAACTAAGAAGCTCTCTGTGCTTTTTGGGGGTAAAAGTGGCATAATAACAGTGTTAATATCATAAAAGTAAATGATACAAATATCCCATATATTTTGCTTAGCTCAGTGAACATAACATTTATAAAATGCTACCCATAAAGATGGAATTGTGACTTACTCATTCACTATCTTAATAGGAATAATTCTTTTGGACTAGCAATAGAGCCAAAGCCAATTGATAATCTGCACCAGGAGGCTCTAATACCAAGGTATCATCTCCTAAGAAGTAAATAAAGACCATATGTGACTTACTCTCAAACCCAAGCCAAGGCAGGAAAAGTAGCAGAGGGTCAGTCGCACATGGTTCATCTTGTGACTTTAGACATTAGCATTCTTCTTTATGTTTAACTACACTTATGCTTAAGGGCTCAGCAACTCACATCTATATCCAAACTGCCCTCGGCCTCAGCTCAACTGTAATTCCCCAACACAACTCAAGAAGACTTATTTTTCAAACAAAGCTAGCATGGCAAAGGATACGGATATTTCAGGGGAGAGAGTTTTGGAGAAGTAGTTGACCAGAGTGATACTTAATGGGTATGTTAGACACAACCATGGTGAGCCAGAGATATCAGGTATCTGGTCTTAATCTCTAAAACCTGTAAATGATGCCTGGTTTGAAAAAAAGAGTTTTTCCCTGTGTGATTAAGTTAAGGATTTTGAGATGGAGAAATTATCCTGGATTATCATTTGGGTCCCAAATGCCATCACAAACATTCTTATAAGAGAAAGACAATGGTTCAGTACATACACAAAGAAGGCCATGTGAAGATGGAGGATAGAGATTTTTAAAAATTTTAATAAATAGGGTTGCCAGATAAAGTGCAAAGTGCCCAGCTAAATTGGAATTTCAGATAAAGACTGAATAATTTTTCTTATTTTTATTCACTAAATCTGGAAACTCTTTTTTTTTTTAATTTTATTGTTGTTGTGTTACATCCATCCCCTTTTCTCTCCCTTCTATCCCCCTCTTCACCCACCCATTCCCCCCAATGTCAATCCCACCCGTTGTCCATGTCCATGGTTCCTTTATACTAGGTTCTTGTCTAAACTGCTCCCCTTCCTTGCCTCTTCCTTCCCCCTCCCCCCAACCCCCTTCCCCCTGACCACTGAAGGCCTATTCACTGTATTCATATATTTGGTTCTGTTTTGCTTGTTGTTAGTTTTGTTCATTATTGTCCTGTAATGGGTGAGATCATATGGTATTTGTCCTTCACTGACTGGCTTATTTCACTAAGCATAATACTCTCCAGTTCCAGGAGGATAGAGATTTAAAGATGAAGATTAGAGTGATGTAACCATAAGCCAAGGAATACTGGCAGCCACCAGAAGATTAACAACTAAAGAAATGGATTTCCTCCTAGAGCCTCTGAAGGGAGTGTGTCCCCAATGAGACCATAATTTTGGCCCTGTGATACTAATTTTGGGTTTTTGGCTTCCAAAACTATAAGAGAGAAAATTTTTGTTTTATTAAGCCACCAAGTGAAGAGAAGTTGATGACAAAAAGATGAGAAAATGAGACGATGTAGAAGAAAAATAACAATGCTCTATCCCTTATGAAAATTAATGCTTCATTCCCCCCAATGCAATTAAAGAGAGTTCTAAGTATGGAAATCAGTGGGGTTTTTTTAGAGTATGTAGACATATTACTGAAACTGTTGTTATAGTCACAGTCATGGTATAGTCACAGTCATGGAATAAATCATTCTATAAGCATAAGAAAGTCTGGCATCACAGTGCATATGCCAAAATGAAAGGAAGCACATTGCAATAAGCTATTTCAAGTATGGCATCAGTGATTAAGGCCAAGTACATAGAGAGAAAAATAGATTCTTCCAGTTTCCTGTGTAACTACTGAAATAATCCTAAATTTTGTGTTTTGGTAATGAAACAATAGAAATCTGTGCCAGTAGTGCTTGCTAGATCTGTTTATAGGATATGACTGCCACCTGCTTTATTGTAATAGAAAAACCCAGACTCAACAAAAGTTGAATATTCATAAAGTTTTTCAATTGTGTCTTCTGAATCAACAATGAATGGAAAGTAGCAGAGGATGTAAAAACAAACTGGGATTATTATAAGAATCTGCAAGCACACAAAGTGTACCACAGATATCACATTTTCTTCTTAAAATAAAAATTTTATCTTCAAAACTAATACGAAAGAGAAATATCTAAAGCTTTTTTAAAAGATCCAAAGATTTGAAATTAAGATGATAGAAAAATTAAAATAAACAAGACAAATCTCTTGTGAAGATTTCAAATTTAAAAGATAAAAAGATAACCATGTTAACTTAAAAAAGAGTAACATTTACTTACAGAGGAGTTAAAATCAAGATAGTTTTAGATTTTCTTTCTACCATAGTCAATACCAAACTGTCTAATTGTTAACCATATGTTGAGGCCCACAAAGGCATTCTCAGGTCTGCAGAATCTCAGATATAGGTTGTCCAAAAGATTTTATAAAATAACTAGAAAATACCTGAACAGCGTAGAGACTGTAATTTTTAAAGAACAACAGTTGGTCGTTAAAGTATAGTTATTATGTGGATGATTAAAGATACTAAATTGTTAATAAAATATGGGTAATTAAGATAAAACATGAGTATCCCAAAGTTCTCCCATTTCTTTGCCTTTAGTATCCAAATACAATAATCCAAGTCCCAGCACACAAATCCAAAGGACGTTCAGGGTTCTTGTGCTTTTATTATTTTGAGGGAACCTCTGCTGTGCTTAGTCCATTTCATTAATATCCCAAGCAACAACAATCATGAAACACTCTATGAGAGGAGGGATTTTTTTCTCTCCCACATAGCATGGTACCTTTAGCACTTAAAATGATACTCAGTGAATTAATGGATAAATACTATTGTCAGTGACAAAATTTGTCTGAAAGATTGATAATGGTAGTGGCAATTAATTTTATATAAAAGCAATAACAAAACTAAATTTTGATCACACTCTGGTCAAGATGGCAGCAGAGGTAAACATGGCTCAACTCCTCTCACAACCACACCAAAATGACAACTAAAATGAGGACTTGCAGCCAAAATGCAGGTGTGGGTAGACACACTGTGTCTCCCTCCAAGGGTAAGAAGAAATACATCTATCTCAAAACTAGGTGCAACTAGAAATTCCAGAAAATCAAGTTGCATGAAAGTCCAACAAACTGATATATTCATCCAGATAGGTAGGATGTGTGGACCTGGGACAAAGAGGATGAAGTTTGGTGGCAAGGTTTGGTGGCACAGTGGCTACAGCAGGATGGTGGCTATGGTTAGCCAACAGAAAGTGCAGTCACACATCTTTAAAAAGTAGGGACATCTGGAGAGCACTCCTAGCACAAGACCAGACTCTGTGGCTCATAGTTCCAGCGCCAGGGGGTGAAATAAAGCCTCATTGTTTCTGACTATGAAAACCAGTGGGGGTCAGGGTGGAGGAAGAAACTGTCAGTCTCTCAGTGGAGCCCATTTGTTTAGAGAACCCCCACCATCTTAGAATGTCTGCAGACCCACCCACTCTGGGAACCATGGCTGGGGCAACAGCTAGAGGAGGCCAGTCACATATGGGAAGCAAGAGAAGTACCTGGAAAAGGGGTGAGTGTGGAGCAAGCAGCATTGTTCCCTCTCAGGCCCTCCCCCACATACAGCACCATAACATGGTGAAACAGCTCACCCCATACTGAGGAATAGCTAAGGCTCCACCCCTTAGAATGTAACAGATATGATAGCTCTACCTAAGATACAGAGGCACACATGGGAACTTGTAAAGTTGAGGAGATGAAGGAGAATGGCCAAAAAAAGGGAACAGATCAAGGTTCTAGTGGGAGAACTAAGTGATGAGGAGATAGCCAACCTGACAGACTCAGAGTTCAAAACACTGGTGATTAAGATGCTCACTGACTTGACATATGCTTGAGCACAGCAAACACAGAAGGGGAGAAATGAAGGCTATGGTGAGTGAAGAGAAGAAAAATCCACATGAAACTAATGGTGAAGGGAAGGAAATTGGGGTTCAAATCAATGACTTAGAATAGAAGGAAGAAATGAACAGTCAACCAGTATAGAATGAAGAAACAATAATTGGAAAAAAAAAAAAAAGAAGAAGCTTAGGAATCTCTGGGACAACTTTAAATGTACCAAGGTCCAAATCATAGGGGTGTCAGAAAGAGAAAAGGAAGAGCAAGAAATTGAAAACTTATTTGAAAAATTAATGAAGGAAAATTTCCCTAATTTGGTAAAAGAAATAGATATACAAGTTCAAGAAGCACAGGGAACCCCAAACAAGATGAACCTGAAGAGGCCCACACCAAGATACATCACACTTAAAATGCCGAAGGTTAAAGATAAAAAAAGGATCTTAAAAGTAGCTAGAGAAAAGCAGTCATCTGCCTATAGGGGTATTATCTTAAGCTCGTCAGCTGATTTCTCAAAAGAAGCTTTGCAGACTAGAAGGGACTGTCAAGAAATATTCAAAATCATAAAAAAAACAGAGACCTACAGCCAAAATTGCTCTACTCAGCAAAGATATTATTTAGAATTGAAGGGCAGATAAAGAGCTTCTCAGACAAAAACAAACAACAACAACAACAACAACAAAAACACTAAAGGAGTTCATCATCTCCAAACCATTATTCTATGAAATGTTAAAGGGACTTTTATAACAAAAGGAAGATGATCAAAACTATAACCAATAAAAAGTCAAAAATACATATCAACAATTGAATCTCAAAAACAAAGTAAACAAACAAGAAGAACAGAGACAGAATCATGGATATGAATAGCATTTAGATGGTTGTCAGATGGGGAAATGGGTGAAGAGGTGAGGAGATTAAGAAATATAAATAGGTAGTTACAGAATATCCCTGGAGATGTAAAGTATAGTATAGGAAATGGAGTAACCAAAGAACCAATACTCATGACCCATTGACATGAACAATGGTAGGGGAATTGCCTGAGGGAGTGGGTGGTGCTGAGTGGAGGGGTTCAAAGAGGGAAAATATAATTAAAGAAAATTAAATTTTATACATCACTGTTTCTAAAACTTCACAGCCAGCTCTGCCATTGTGTAGCTTTATCTTCACAGCTATTTCCATCTTAAGGCTCCTGTTCTACCAGCCTGGTCTTTACTTCCAGGCTTTCATGTCTCTTCCCTTCTATGAGAGGGCTCTTTGATTTATTACTGAAGCCTTTAATGGGAAAAAGCCATAATCTGTATATTATGAAGGCCACCTTACTTGCTACATAACTAACCATTTTAGCCCAGATTTTGTCTTCCATAACCTAAGAACTTTTTAATGTGTATTTTAAAATTAAAGGGATTTTCCTCTCAAATATTCTCCATTTTTGAAATTGGAAAGTGTGTAAGTTTCAAAACAAAAAATATTACTCTACACCAGAACAGGACTCTACATATGAAGAAGAAAATGGACATCCAAATTTAGGAAGCTCAATAGGTTTCAACTAGAATGAACCCAAAGATGCCCACATTATAATCAAATGTTAAAAGTCAAAGGCAAAGAGAGAATCTTGAAATTAGCAAGAGGAAAACAACACATCAAGTACAAAAGAGCTGATATAAGAGCTTCACTGGGTTTTGCAGCAGAAACATTACAAACCAGAAAGGAGTAAAATAATACTCAAAGTGCTGAAATTGAAACAAACAAACAACAACAAAAAAAAATTTCCAACGAAGGATACTGTATCTGGCAAAACAGTCCTACAAAAATGGGGAAGCAAGTATCTTTCCAGAAAAACAAAACTTAAATTGTTATTACCTTAAAATACGAGGTCTGTCTAGAAAGTATCCAGCCATGTAGTATGAAAAATAGAGACATTTACTGACAAAGATACAAGAAACATTATACATAAGATAAGGACACCTCAGTCTCCTTCAAAGTAGGCACCTTGGGACTTCAAAGAGTTCTTCCAGTGTCTCTTCCACTGTTCAAAACCCTCTGCAAAATCTTTTGTAGGAATTGCCATCAGCTGCCCTGTCGTATTTTCCGGAATCTCATTGATGGTCTGAAATCTCTTCTTTTTCACAGTTGGCTTTAGTTTGGGGAAAAGCCAGAAGTTGCAGTGTGCCAAATCTGGGCTGTAGGGGAAGCTGACTCACCTGGATGATTTGATGTTTTGACAAAACCCAACAACAACAACCAAAAAACCCCATAAAACTGCAGAGATGTGATGCATGGGCTGGTGCATTGTCATGATGAAGCTGCCAATCACCAGTTGCCCACAGCTGTGTCTTCTGAATGGTTTCTGTGGAGAAATGGTCAGGCTTCCTGCAAAACTTGATGCAGGTTTGTTGTTCTATTGAGTCATTTTGAATGTGACACCCACACAGTACACATACTCACTCAACAGCATCTACCGCCCCCCACTGACTAGTACAGTGAAGTTGTCATTGTTCATGCATGTGCATTCCAGTCCATTCTCTTTGGCTGCCAGGTTGTGCAAACTGTTCTTGTTATATTAACAACAGCTGGACTTTTTCTGGATAGGCCTCATATATTATTATAACTATAAGTTATTTCATGCAACCACAAAAACACACCTATAGAAGATACAAATAAAAAATGAGAAAAGACTCAAACATGTACCTATAAAAAGAAGTCAATGAAATAATTGCAAAAGTAGAAAAAGAGGAAATAAAGAATAAAACTACAAGACAAAACAATAAACAAAATAGCACTAGTAAGTTCTTTACTAAAAGTAATTATTTAAATGCAAATGGATTAAACCCTCACATCAAAAGATATAGGGTAATTGAATGGATAGAAAACCAAGATCCAACTATGAATTGTGTAGAAGACACTTGCTTTAGATATAAGGACACATACACTGGAAGTGAAAGAATGCAAAAAAATATTTTTTACAAATCATAACCAAAATAGAACATAAGTAACCATACTCATTTCAGGCATAATAAACTTAAGTTACAAACTGTCACAAGAACCAAAAACAGATATTGTATAATGACATAAAAGGTCAACATACCAGGAACATATAATAATTATAAACATGTGTACACCTAACAACATAGCACTCAAATACATGCAGCAAACCTTGACAGAACTGAAGGGAGAAATAGACAATAACACAATAATAATAGATTTCATTGCCCACTTTCAATACTGTATAAAATAACCAGACAGAAAATTGATAAGGGAAAATAGACTTGAACAACTTTATAGGCAATTGCACTGAGATGTTTAGAACATTCAGCCCAACAACATCAGAATACACATACTTCTCAAGGACACATGGACCTTGTATAGACCACCTGTTAGGCCACAGAACAAGTTTTAATAAATTTAGGAAGATTTGGTATTATACTAAGTATCTTTTCTGACCACAAGGGAATGAAATTTTTAATCAATAAAAATGAAAAATTCACAAATATGTGAAAATTTAGCAACACATTCTTGATCAATTAATAGGTCAGAGGAGAAATCATAAGGGAAATTAAAAAATTTCTCTAGACAAATGAAAATGAAAACACAAATACACCCAAACTATGGGATATAGCAATAGCAGTCCCAAGAGGAAAATGGTCAACATCTACATTAAAAGAGAAGACAAATCTGTAATAAACAACCTAACTTTATAGCTTAAAGAATAATATAAAAACAAACCCCAAAACCTAAGATTATAAAAGAAAGGAAGTGATAAAGATTAGAACAGAAATAGAGAATAGACAATAGAAAAATTAACAAAAGTAAGATTTGTTGTTTTGAAAAAATGAACAAATCTTTAGCTAAACTAAGAAAAGCAAACAGAAGACTAAAGTAAAAACAATCAGGCACAAAAGAGGAGATAGTGCAGCAGAAGCCACAGAAATAAAAACAGGATCATAAGAGACTACTACAAAAATTATAAGCCAACAAATTGGATAACCTAGAAGAAGGAGATACATTTATAGAAACATAAAACCTAGCAAACCTGAATCATAAAAATAAATTTTGAACAAGCCTATAATAAGTAACAACATTGAATCAATAATCAAAATTCCCCAACCCTCACCCCCACCCTAACACACACAAATGTCCAGGACCAGATGGATCTGCTGGAGAATTTTACCAAACACTAAAGAAAAATTAACACAAATAATTCTCAAACTCTTCTAAAAAATTAAGAGAAGGGGACACTCCAAACTCATTTTATAAGATCAACATTACCATGATACAAAGCCAGACAACAACACTGTAGACAATAAAACTACAGACCAGTGACAAAGTAAACTAAACTAAGAAAATAAAACTACAAACCAATAGTTCTGATGGGTATTGATTCAAAAATCCTCAACAAAATACTAGCAAACTGAATTCTGCAGTATGGTAAAAGGATTATACACTATGACCCAGTGGGATTTATTCTGGAAAACAAGAATGATTCAACATATGAAAATCAATCAACATAATATAACACATTAACAGAATGAAGGACAAAAAGGACAAAAATCACCTCAAATGATGCAAGAAAAGCATTTGACAAAATCTAACACTAGTTAACAATAAAATCACTCAATTAACTAAGAATAGGAGAAAATTACCTTAACACAATAAAGGCCATATATGTAAAGCCAACAGCTAACATACCCACCCAATGGTGAGAATATGAAAATTTTTCTACTCTGATACTGTTCAAGGCAAATATCCCTACTTTGCCACATCTATTTCATGTAGTACTCTAATTACTTAAGAGTAATTAGAAAAAAATAAAGGCATATTGATTGAAAGTAAAAATTTCCAATTGAATTGAAATTATCTGTTGACAAATGACATAACTCCTATAGTTTCCACATGAAAAAAAAAACTGTTAGAAAGCATAACTGAGTACAGCAGTATATAAAATCAACAAGCAAAAATCAATTGTGTTTCTATATATTACTAATAAATAATCTAAAATGGAAATTAACAAAATAATCCTATGTACAATCGCATCAAAATATACTTAGGTATATACTTAACAAAGGAGGTAAAAGACTTTTACCATGAGAACTACAAAGTTTCTTTTGTTGCTGAAAGAAATGTAAAAAGATACATATAAATGGAAAAATACTTTCTGATCATGGATTGGAAAACCTAATATTGTTAAAATATTCACATTATCCAAAGTTAAAATATTCACACTACTATCAAAATTCAATGGCATTTTTCATAAATAGAATGAAAATGCTAAAATTCTTATGGAATCACACAAAA
The DNA here is from genome assembly GCA_004026585.1 of Noctilio leporinus. Taxonomy (NCBI): domain Eukaryota; kingdom Metazoa; phylum Chordata; class Mammalia; order Chiroptera; family Noctilionidae; genus Noctilio; species Noctilio leporinus. The sequence continues at coordinate 264,332 of PVIW01001357.1, read as the reverse complement.
AAAAATCCTGAAGAACTGCAAACAATCTGAATTTAAGACAAAAACAAAAAAACTCATAGGAGACTTGAGGAGATGTCATAGGTGTGATATGTGAGACATACAGAAGGAACGGTGACACTTCGCCGTGGGTAGACTTACAGTGCTTTTAGAATGAGAAGCTGTTCCGAAACTCATAGGTTAAAAGTCATAAAAACCTAAAAATAGGTGTGCCACGAAGATAAAAGATTCTTTCCTGTCCCTCTCAATCATGAAATGTTGATGGACTTACAGTAGAAACAGTACCATTTTGAAAGCACATTGCTAAACGCCGAAGTGGCAAATTCTAAAGGGCCTGGTTTTCCTTGAGGCACATCGGCCTGCCTCCATGTTAGAGGGAAGATTATCTGTCTCTCTGAAAACTATGGGAGGCGACTTGGAGAGAGCCAAGGTCAGCGGAGAGTGCGCCTCTGTTTAGGAGCTGGTTGGACTCCAGGTCTCTCCTGTTTGCACAGCAGTGGTTATGGAGGAGGGTGACAGGCTCTTGGTCTTGAGAGTTGGTTGTGCCTGGTAGTAAGGAGAAGCACAGTGAGAATCTGAAGTGGGTAAGTGCTGAGAGAATGAAAAGAACTTGAGTTTGGCTGAATATTCCTCGGAGAGAGTTTCAGATTTTTATAACCACATTGGATTGCAGAAACCAATGCACCAGGATAAAATTTAAGTAGAAAAAGGACAGAAAATGGGACGTCTGTTCCAGTGGCTCAGGTGTCATGACAGAATGTACAACTGTGTTTAGCTCTGGCTGAGATGAGATTCCTCGCACGAGCTGGGCATTGTTGTAATTTTCCTCTTGTAAAAATAACACATAATTTCTTGTGGGAAGCACATTTTGTCATTACTCTTGTCCTTTCCTTATTTTTGGTCATAGTTTCAGTTTATTTGGGGAGTTATCTAGTGAAGGCAGAGTCTAGGTCACCTAGAAGAAGAGGACTCCCTGCCACACTGAGACTGTGTGCACAATTAAGATGTCCTTCACTTTTGGTTATTAAGGGAGTCAAACGGTCATTTTTGAAACAATCCATTAAGGGTTATGTGGAAAAATAGAGAAGAAACAGGCTGTTATATTTCACCATGTGAAAGGAAAGCGGACAATCCTTTAAAATTTCCTTTAGAAATGTTCAGGGAACCTTTGATTCCCCTGGGGGGAGGAGATATGGCAACTTTTCTTGGCTGCATTCACATATTTTGAACTTTATGAGCCAAAGATGATGGAGAATGTTTAGGAAAATTTAAACTAATTCCTTTTACTTGTTAAGTCACATAAGTGGGTCATATCAAAGAAATGATAACTCAGAAAGCTAACAGGTCACATAAAAATCATCAATGGTATATTGGAGCTCAAAATTATTGAATTGCTTTCACTTATGACAGGCATAAGTGTGCATTTAAGGGTGATTTTTTAGCTCTTACTATATTCAAGGAAAGCGTATTTACCAAAAATATCTCATTTAATCCTCCTAATTATCCTACTGAGTTGGTTACTATTTTTCTCATTTTATAGATGAGGAAATCAAGGCTTCAAGGTACTTAATAGTTTTTTCCAATGTCTCTGAACAATTGTGTAGCAGAAGCAGCTCTCAAATCTGGGTTAACAGCTTTTCTCTAAACAGTTTTTCAATATTTCGTTGTCCTATATATCATCTGGAAAATGATTTTGCTGACAGATCATATTTTAATCTAGAAGTGAAGTTGTACTCCCCAGAGACTCAGATTGAAATAATCGTAGATTTTTAAAGTAAATTCAGACTCAAGAGATCAGGCCTCTGTTGCCATTTTGGTGTCAAGCACAGAAAGGGTAGTTTCTTATTTTCTAGGGATCTAGTTAAGGGCCTGGAGGCATCTTGCTGGTTAAACTTGCTGACAGTAACCCCAAAGGACCAGGAACACAGGCTGGATGGAGGAAAATATGTCAACAAATTTCAGTCCACTCCAGTGAAGGAAGAATTGTATAGCAGTGCTGGTGGTGGTCTTTGTGTATCCATGGCCAGGGTGTGACCTTTGGGCTGAGCATATTTTTAGGTTCTGCATTTGCTGTGGAAGGAGGTCTGTCTGACCTACACAGCATGTCACAGGAAGCACTTAATCATGCAAAGGCATGGTCTCAGTTTTCCAGGTAAATGAAAATTTGACAGTGGGTTGGGGACCAGGTGGGTAACACTAAAGGAAGAATACCTCGAGGTGGGCTCCAATGATCACTTGTTATTTAACAATTACCTACCCCAAGTTTCCTACCTCAATTAGAATGGTACCCCAGTTTGGTCAGTATAGGAATCTGCACTTCTTGTATCAACCCATAATAAATAGAAATTCTGAGGACAGCCAAGTGTACCTGCCACGGCTTGGGTTTAGTTATTTGGGTTGGGCAGCCCATTTCAACATTAGCTATACATGCTAATCCAAAGTGAACTAGATAATTGGGGACTGTGTAAATTTGGGAAGTGCAGTTGATTTATTCCACTTTGTGGAAAGTTACTTTAAAAAGCCATGACATGTATGAAATCTCCCAGGAGAGAACTGTGAACATTTAAATAATTAAAGGGAACACCCAATATGAAACTAGATGAGGAAGTTAAGAAGCTGGTGAACAATAGGCATTACAAGGTGTGAGCATCTGGGCAATGCCTTTGATGGGTATCTCACTGCATTTAAAACCGCAGGCCATCCCTAGCTGCCCTACACACTCACAATGCTCCCAGGAGCTGAGCCATCTAGCCAGAGTGATGAATTTTTTTCAAATGCTTGCAGTCATGTTGCCACTGTCACCACCGTCATGATATAGAATAACTCCCACCACCTCGAAAAATTCTCTTGTGCTTCTTTATAGTCAATTTTCTTCCAACTCCTAGGATTCATTAGCCATTAGCTATCCCCTCCCTCCTTTTTTATCATAATAGTTTTGCATTTTATGAAAAAGACTGCAAATGGAATCATAAAGTATGTAGCTTCCTGTGTCTAGCTTCTTCCATTTAGGTAAAACTTTGGAAACCTACCCATGTTACTGCGTGTTTCAGTTATTTTGTTCTGATTTTACCTATTGTATGGATAGATCACAATTTGTTTATCCACTTACTAGGTGATGGATATTTGGCTTGGTTCCAGTTTTCTGCTATTACAACTAACTCTTCTATGAAAATCCATATACCTGTCTTTATGTGAACCTATGATTTCATTTCTCTTAGGAGTAGAATTGCTGGTCATATCAGAAATATAAATTCCACTTCATAAGAAACTCTTACTTTTCAGAGTGTCTGTATTCCTATAGCAATGCATGAGTTATTGTTATTCCACAATCTCTCCAGTTTTGGGTATTTGCTACACATTTTTTTAATTTAAATTTTAATTCTTTTAAAGATTATATTCATTATTTTTAGAAACAGGGGCAGGGGGAAGGCAGAAAGGAAGAGAAACATTAATGTATGGTTGTCTTTCACCTGCCTCCAGGTGGGGACCAGGCTGGAGACCTGGCTTGCAAAGTGGGTATGTACCATGGCTGGGAATCAAACCAATACTTGGATTCACAGGCCAGTGCTCAATCCACTGAGCCACACAATCCAGGGCTCACCTGACATTTTTTAAGGCCATTGTAAGAGGTATGTAGTGTGTATCTCAATGTGAATTTAATTTAGTTTCCCAAATGACTAATGAGGCTGGGCATTGTTCATGTCTTTACTAATGATTTGTGTACTTCAGTGAAATATCTGTTCAAAAATTTTATACACTTAAATAAGACAGGTTGTAATTTTATTATTAGTTTGTATGGGTTCTTTTTATATTCTGGGTACAAGTTCTTTGTAAGATGTATATTATTCAAATATTTTTTTCTAGTATGTGATGTACTTTTAATTTTTGCTAACAATATTCTAATTTAAACTTTCTACTTTGAAATTACTTACAGGAAAAATATAAAAATTGTACTGAGAGTTCTGTGAACCCTTCACCCAGCTTACTCTAATATTAATCTTATATAGTCACAGAAAAGTGTCATTTGAAAAGCAAGAGTTTAATTTTGATGAAATCCAGTTTATCATATTTTTCTTTAATAGTTCATTTATCTTGTGTTTGGTAGAGAAATCTTTGTTTAATTAATGGTTACTAAGTTTTTCTCTATGTTTTATTTAAGTATGTGATTGATTTTGAGTTTATTTTTATATGTGGTGTGAGGTAATGGTTGGGGTTCAATTTTTTTGCACATGTTTATGCAATTGTCTCAGAAATATTTGTTAAATTATTTTGACACCTGTATTGAGTATAAATTGGTTATGCACATATGGGTCTCCTTATGGATACTGTATTCTAGTCCATTAATCTATATACCTCTATGTCAACATCACAGTCTTAATTACTCTAGGTTTATAACAAATGTAAAACTAAGGTATAGCGTTTTTTTATGTTGTTCTATTTCAAAAGTGTTTTAGCCATTCTAGGTCCTTTGCCTTTACATATACATTTTAGAATCACCTTATCAGTTTCTAAAATCCTGTGGAAACCTTGACATTAAATCTAGAGGTCAGTTTAAGTAGCATTGACATCTTAACAATATTGGGCCTTTCAATCCATGAAAAGATATGTCCCCAGGTTTACTTATATTTCTTTGATTGATTGGTGTTTTCATCAGATATCATGCACATTCTGTTAGCTTTAGACATGAATATGTCTCTTTTGTGCTGCTTTTGTAAATTCTACTCTTTTAAAATTTATTTCCAATTATTCACAGATATTTATTAAAATATCATTGAAGTTTGAGCATTGGACTTATTTTTTGCAAATTTGTTAAACCTACTTTTTAGTTCTAGAATCTCTTTTTCCCCCAGATTCCTTGGAATTTCTATATAGATAATCACATAGCTCATAAATAAAGACAGTGTTACTTCACTTTCAGCCTATCTGCCTTGATTTCTTTTTTGTGCCTCTGGCTCTGTGTTGTTTCTATGAGTGGTGACAGCAGTCACCTCATCTGGTTCCCAGTCATAGGGTGAAATCATCCACTATTTCTAGAAGCCCTTTCTCAGGAGAGAAAGTTCCCTTCTAAGCCTACTTTGCTGAAGTAGAAATTAGTTTTTCTAATTTCTATTAGAAATTAGTTTTTTTCTAGTTGTTAATGCGTGTTGAATGACTAAATGATTTTCATATTTTTATAATTTATGCAATTACGTAGCTTTTCTTTTTTATTCTGTTGATATGTTGGATTGCAATTATTGGTTTTTGAATGTTGAACAAGACTTTGTATTCTTTAAATATTTTGAGCTTTGGTCTGGTACAAAATTAATTACCTGGCATTATTGAAAACTTTTGGGGCTGAAACTTTCTGAGGCAGGTCTAGAACAACCGTTAGTTCAGGATATTTCAGCCCCACATTTAGTCTATTTAGGCTGCTTTAACAAAAAATACCACACACTGGCATCTCAAACAACAAGTGTTTCCTTCTCAAGGTGCCAGATGTTTCAGCGTCTGGTGAGGCCCCACTTTCTGGTTCCTAGAGGGCCATCTTCTCACTGTGTCCTCATATGGTACGAGGTACATCAGAGCTTTCTGAAGACCTTTTTTTTAAAAAAAAATTTACTTTAAAGATTTTATTTGTTTAGTTTTAGAGAGCAGGGGAGGGAGGGAGAAAGAGAGATAAATATTTACCATGTAAGAGAAACATTGATCCTCTAAGGGACCTGCCACAACCCACGCATGTGCCCTGACTGGGAATTGAACCAGCAGCTTTTTGCTTTGTGGGATAACACAACCAACTGAACCATGCTGGTCAAGGCTAGATATTATTTTTTTTTAAACTAATTCCATTCCACCCTTAGGACCCTATCACCTTCCAAAAGGTCCCTCCTCCTAATACCATCACATTGGGCATTAGAGTTCAATATGTGAGGTCTTGGGAGACACACATAGTCAGTCTAGCATGTGCCACTAGTGAGGTAATGAGGCAGGATAAAAAGCTAAAAAAATTTCCTGGCAAGTGGAATGTAGAAATTGAGGTGAGATAATTAAATAAGGCCAAACAATTGTACCAATTACAGCCAGCTAATAAATCACAGGACCCTTCCTCTCCTAACCAAGCACACTTGAGAGAAAATGTTTATACCTCTCTTCCCTAACCGTGGAATAAATAGCTTAAATTGTCCTGGTCAAGGAGATAGGTAATGGTAACAGAGAACCAATTAGTGCCATTGTGCCAGCCAAACCCAGGGATAGATGAAGTCTGGGGAAGAAATAACAGAAAATCGGATAAGAGCCAGCCAGACCTGAGATAAAAACAAAGCAGTGAAGTTGAACAGAGAATGATCCCAAACTCCCCCTATATGCTTATTTTGATGAATCAACATACTGAAAGACACACTTGGAAAACTAATGGATGTTCTGTTAAGATCCACTTCAAGGACCTCCCTTTGGGTTCCCGCCCACAGGGGAGAGAAAAATCCTTAAGAGAAAGCATGCCAGCCCTGGCTGGTGGCTCACTGGATAGGCTCTGTCCTGCGAACCCAAAGGTCACTGGTTCGATTCCCTTCCAGGGCAACATAACCAGGTTGCAAGCCAGGTCTCCAGCCAGGTCCATAGCTGAAGGCAGGTGAAAGGCAACTCCACATTGATGTCTCTCTCCCTGTCTGTCTCCCTCCCTTCCCCTCTCTCTAAAAATAATAAATAAGATCTTTAAGGAAAAGAAAGAGAGAGAAAGGATGCCAGCTGCCCCTCTCTCTCTCTGGAGCAAGCCCATGCCTTATTTGCCTCTCAGGTGTGCAGTTTCCTAAATTCTAAGGGTCCCCATGAGACTTGCAGCTGGGGGAGCAGTGAGCAGTGGCAGCTTGTCCCAAGATAGCACTCGATCCTGTCTCCAAGGCCACCCTTTCTCTGACTTTCCAGCGAGCTAAGAGCAGACCATTTTGGTTCACCTCTGTCACTGCAACCTTCATTTCCCAGTGAGCTAACAGCGGTCCTGCCTTGGCTCACTCCTTTCCTATAACGTTTCTAGGGGGCCAAAGCTGAGCACAGGCTAGTCTCTCTCCTGTTACTTCTTCTACACTAAGGCCTCCCTCTGTTTCACTGTCCCAGCTTTGATAAACCTTACTCCCCAGATCACCCAGACTCAAGCTGTGAACTCTTTTCCTGTATGAAGTCAAGAACCCGCGCACTACAGGCTGGCCTGAGGCAGACTCGCTTCAGGCCATGTCATTTCCCGTGGACAGTAGCACAATCTTGAGGACTACACTCTGTTCAGTAATGGAAGATCTTTTCACTCTGTGTGATGGGAATAGGAATTATATCCAGTCCTTGTGATTCCTGGGAGTTACTTGGCCAGCTTGCCAGAGGCTCTTTCCCAGCCTGGTTAGTTTCCTCACACACATGTGCAGATCAGTATTCAGTCAAAGGCATAAGAACAGCCCACTCTTGACTTCTGCATCCTCCTTGCTTTCTTCTCTCCAGTATGCTTCCATGCAAATTCTGGTCTCTCACCCACAGCCCAGACTCCACATTCTGTCTTCTCAGTCCTGGGAGGCCTCCTGGCTTTGTTTTATCCCCATCCATGTGCTTAGTCAATGAACCCCTCTCCTCTGTAGGCAGTGAGTTAGGGTATGCATAATGCTCACCTCATTTATTTCCCTTCTTGCAGGGATCACTACCCTGTGCTGCCTATTGTTCAGTTTCTGAAAACTCCTGGTTCATTTTATTTTATTTATTTATTTACTTAAAATGTAATTTTACTGTTAATGTATTACATCTATACCCTTTTCCCTCCCCTCTGTCCCCTTCCCCATGCACCCACTCCGCCACAAAGTCAATCCCACTTGTTGTCCATGTCCATGGTTCTTCCATGCTAGTTCCTTGACTAAACTGCTCCCCTCTTTGCCTCCTCCTTCCCTCTCCCACTTCCCCCCTCCCCTCTGCCCATGGAAGGTCTATTCATTTTATTTGTGTATCTGATTCTGTTTGTTTGTTTTGTTCATTATTGTCCCAAAATGGGTGAAATCATATGGTATTTGTCTTTCAGTGACTGTTTTATTTCACTAAGTTCTATCCATGTTGTTGCAGAGGGTTGGGGTTCCCTCTTTCTTTCTGCTGTGCAGTATTCCATTGTGTAAATCTACCAAAGTTTTTTGATCCAATCATCCACTGATGGGCAATTAGGCTATTTCCAGCACTTAGCTATGCTGCTATGAACATAGGTTCTTATGAATTGGTGTTTCAGGGTTCTTCAGGTATAGTCCTAGTAGTGGAATTGCTGGATCAAAAGGCAGTTCCATTTTTAGTTTTTTAAGGAAACTCCATACTATTTTCTATAGTGGCTGCACCAGCCTACATTCCCACCAACAGTGCGCCAGGGTTCCTTTTTCCCCACATCCTTGCCAACACTTTTTATTAGTTTATTTGTTGATGATTGCCATTCTGACAGGTGTGAGGTGGTATCTTATTGTGCTATTAATTTGCATCTCTCTGATGGCTAGTAATGTTGAGCGCTCTTTCATATGCCTTTGGGCCCTTTGTAAGTCTCCCTCAGAGAGTTGTCTGTTCAGGTCCTTTGCCCATTTTAAATTGGACTGTCTGTCTCCCTGGTGTTGAGTCGCATTAGTTCTTTATATATTTTGGATATCAAACCCTTGTCTGAGGTATCATTGGCAAATATGTTTCCCCATACAGTTGGTTCCCTTTGAATTTTGCTAGTGTTTTCTTTAGCTGAACAGAAACTTATCAGTTTGATACAGTCCCATTTGTTGATTTGTTCTTTTATTTCCTTTGCCCTTGGTGAACTATCAGTAAACATAGTTCTGGGTAGGATATCTAAAATTTTACTGCCTATATTTTTCTCCAGGACCTTTATGGTGGCACTGCTTATGTTTAGATCCTTTACCCATCTTGAGTTTATTCTGGTGTATGGTGTAAGTTGGCGGTCTAGTTTTATTATTTTGCATGTCACTGTCCTGTTCTCCCAACACCATTTGTTGAAGAGACTGTTTTTACTCCATTTGATGTTCCTTCTCCCTTTGTTGAATATTAATTGAGCATAGAGTCCTGGGTATATTTCTGGGCTCTCTATTCTGTTCCATTGATCATATATGTCTATTCTTATGCTAGTACCAAACTGTTTTGATTATAGTAGCCTTGTAATATAGTTTGATGTCCAGTATTGTGATTCCTCCTACCCTTGTTCTTCTTTCTCAAGATTGCTGTGGCTATTCATAGGTATTTTTGGCTTCATATAAATTTTTGAAGTATTTTTTCTATCTCTGTGAAGTATGTCATTGGTATTTTAATTGGGATTGCACTCAATCTATAGATTGCTTTGGATAGTATGGACATTTTAATGATGTTAATTCTTGCCATCCATGAACATGGCATATGCTTCCATTTATTTTATCTTCCTTAATTTCTTCCTTAATTTCTTTCTTCAATGTTCTGTAGTTTTCTGAGCACAGATCTTTTACCTCCTTGGTTAAGTTTATTCCTAAGTACTTTATTTTCCTTGTTGCTATGGTAAATGAGATTTGTTTTCTAGCTTCTATCTCTGTTGTTTCATTATTGATATACAAAAATGCTTTTGATTTCTGGATATTGACTTTATATCCAGCTATTTTGCTAAATTTACTTATTAGGTTGAGTAAGTTTTTGGTGGAGCCTATTAGGTTTTGTATGTACACTATCATGTCATCTGCAAATAATGACAGTTTGACTTCCTCCTTTCCAATTTGGATACCTTTGATTCATTTTCCTTCTCTGATAGCTATGGCTAGAACTTCCAAAATGATATTAAACAGAAGTGGAGTAGTGGACAGCCATGTCTTGTTCTTGATCTTAGGGGGAAAGCTTTTAGTTTTTGCCCATTGAGTATGATGTTGGCTTCAGGTTTCTCATATATGGCCTTTATTATGTTGAGATATGCTCCCTCTATTCCCATTTTGCTGAGGGTTTTTATCATAAGCGGTTGCTGCACTTTATCAAATGCTTTGTCAGCATCTATCGATATGATCATATGTTTTTTGTCTTTCATTTTGTTGATGTGGTGTATTACATTTACTGATTTGCAAATGTTGTACCATCCTTGCATCCCTGGGATGAAACCCACTTGATCATAGTGTATGATCTTTTTAATGTATTGCTGGACCCAGTTGGCCAATATTTTGTTGAGAATCTATGTCCATCAGATATATTGGCCTGTAGTTTCCTTTCTTAGTTGTGTCTTGACCTGGTTTTGGGATTAGAATAATATTGACTTCATAAAAATAGTTTGGGAATCTTCCCTCTTCTTGGATTTTTTGGAATAGGTTGAGAAGGATAGGAGTAATTCTTCTCTAAATCTTTGGTAGAAGTCACCTGTGTAGCAGTCTGGTCCGGGGCTCTTGTGCTTTGGGAGATTTTTGATTACTCCTTCAATTTCACTAGTTGTATTGGCCTACTCAGGATTTCTGCTTCTTCTGGATTCAGTTTTGGTAGATTATATATTTCCAGAAAGTTGTCCATTTCACCCAGGTTGTTGTATTTCTTGTCATATAGTTGTTTGTAATTATTTTGTACAATCTTTTGTATTTCTGAAGTATCAGTTGTGATTTCTCCTCTGTCATTTCTGATACTGTTTATTTTGGTCCTCTCTCTCTTTTTCTTGATAAGTCTGATTAAAGGCTTGTCAATTTTGTTAATTTTTTCAAAGAATCAGCCCCTGGACTTGTTGATTCTTTGAATTGTAAATTTAGTCTCTAAGTTATTTAATTCTGCTCTGATCTTTATTATTTCCTTCCTTCTACTTGCTCTGGGCTTTGTTTGTTGTTGCTCCTCTAGTTCTTGCAGCTATATGGTTAGGTTGTTTGTATAAGCTTCTTCTGACCTTTTCAGGTAGGCCTGTATTGCTACAAATTTCCATCTGAGGACTGCCTTTGCTATGTCCCATAGGTTTGGGCTGTTGTGTATTCATTGTCATTTGTTTCCAGAAACTTTTTGATTTCATCTTTGATCTCATTGTTTACCCATTCCTTACTTAAAAGCATGCTATTCAGTCTCCATGAGTTAGAGTGTGTTTGGTCTTTCCCCTTGAGATTGGTTTCTAGTTTCAAGCCATTGAGTTTCTAGTTTCAATCATGCTTGATATGATTTCTATTTTCCTGTATTTGTGGAGGCTTTTCTTGTGACCTACCATGTGGTCTATCTTAGAGAATGTTCCATGTGCATTTGAAAAGAATGTGTATTTTGCTTCTTTGGAATGAAAGGTTCTGTATATATCAGTTAGGTCCATTTCCTCTAGAGTGTTGTTCTATGCCACAATATACTTGTTTTTTGTTTGGCAGATCTGCCCATTGTTGATAGTTGGGTATTAAAAACCCCTACTATTCATGTGTTGCTGTCTATATCTTTCTTGAAGTCCTCCAAGGTTTTCCTTATATATTTGGGAGCTCCTATGTTGGGTGCATATATGTTTACCAGAGTTATTTCTTCTTGATGGATTGTGCCCTTAAGTATTATGAAATATCCTTCTTTATCTCTTTTTATGGCCTTTCTCGTAAAATCTATCTTGTCTGAAATAAGTTTTGCTACTCCAGCCTTTTTTTCATGTCTATTTGCTTGATATATATTTTTCCATCCCTTCACTTTCAATCTGTGTTGACCTTTTGTTCTGAGGTGGGTCTCTTGAAGCCAGCATATAGGTGGGTCATGTTTTCTTATTCATTCGGCTACCCTATGTCTTTTGATTGGAACATTTAAGGTTATTATTGATTGGTACTTATTTATTGCCATTTCCCCCCTTTGTATCTGTGCTCCTCTCTGTCTATCTCTGTTTCTTCATTTTTTAAAAAGCAGAACCTTTAGCATTTCTTGAAATACTGATTTGGTAGAGATGTATTCTTTTAGTCTTCTTTTGTTTGGGAAACTCCTTATTTCTCCTTCCATTTTGAATGAGAGCCTTGCTGGGTAGAGCATTCTTGGTAGCAGGCCTTTGTTTCCCAATACTTGGAATATTTTTTGCTATTCTTTTCTGGCTTGTATTGTTTCTGTTGAATAATCATTTGATAACCTTATTGGAGCCCTCTTATATGTTATTTGCTCTTTCTCTCGTGATGCTTTTAGGATTCTCTCTTTGTCTTTGAAATTTGCCATTTTAATTATAATGTGTCTTGGAGTGGGTCTGTTTGGAATTATCCTCATTGGGACCCTCTGTGCTTCCTGAACTTAAGTAATGTTTTCACTCATCATGTTAGGGAAGTTTTCTATCATTACTTTTTTGAACAGGTTTTCCATTCCTTGTTTCTCTTCTCCTTCTGGTATCCCTATGATACTCATATTATTGTGTTTCATGTTGTCCTGCAGCTCTCTTAAAATGTCTTCATTCTTGTTCAGCCTTTTTTCATTCTGTTGCACTGTCTTGGAATATTTTTCTACGTTGTCTTCCAGCTTGCTGATCTGATCCGCTGCTTCCTCTAGCTTACTGTTGATTCCTTCTACTGTGTTCTTCAATTCAGAAATTGTATTCTTCATTTCCTCCTGGCTCTTACTGATAGTTTCTAAGTTCTTTTTAATGCTGGTGTAGTTTTCAGTAAGTTCCTTGTAGCTTCCCTGGATTTCTTCATAATTCCCTTGGAGTTGTTCTTTCTCCAGGGGAGAAAGTTTTCTTTGAGCTGGCTGAGCTCATTGAGCTTCTCTATCATCTTTATTTTGAATTCCATATCTGATAGTTTGCTTGCCTCTGTTTCATTTAGTGAAAATTCTGGGGTTTCCTCCCTTCCTTTTGGTGATGCTCTGATTCTTTTCCCCTCCCATTTTGGGCATCTATTGTTGCTTGTTTTTGTCTTAGATTAATCTGCTTTGATTCCCTGCCTTCGTGGAGTGCCCTTCTGTGTCAGAAGATTTGTGGAGTTCAGTGTTACAGTCTCCTAGATTTCCTCAATTTGTTGCTCTTGGGGGTGTTCTTTATGTCATTAACTAGGGCTGCCTGGTTGTATTTTGGATTTGTTGTATGTGTGTTGCTCCTTTCACGCCAGTTGGCTGATTGAGAGACACTCCTTTTATCCCATTACATACACTGTTTTTGAGCTGCTCCTAAAACAGGACCACCAGTCCAGGCAAAATAACCAGATGTTCTGAGATATCTTTCTTTTTTAATCCCCCTTTCGACTACCTATGAACCTAGCTAAATACCCATACCTTCCAAGGTAACCCCCACTTTTAATCACACCCTCAGCTGCCACTGAGCCAATCTTAATAGGGATGTAGATATGATATGACTGTTATAAGAGGGGAAAATGATTAAGTTGACTGCAGTATAGATAATTTTGAAGGGTGCAAAGGGGTATCAAAGATAGTGGGGATGCAAGAGAGAAAGCCAATTTATCTCTTCTATAGAAACGGGGAGGGGAAAATCAGAATGCCTCAAGTGCAAGTGAACAGCATAAACCTATATATATAGTTGCCACTGGTACCTCCCTGTCCATCCTCAATGAGCACTGATTGGTCAAGGTGGAGCCAGGACCCGTGTGCAGAAAAAAAGAATGTGTAGTCCCTAGTAGTGCACTCACAAAAAAAGAAAAAAAAAAAAGTTTTAAGTGGCTGAGGAGGGGAGGAATACTTGTAGCAGGAGAATGAGTAGACTTTAAAACAAGAATAGGAGGAAGATCTTGGGTAGTTAGGTAGATTGAGATAAGGGAGAAGTAAAAATATGGGAATTGAGATACACTGTGATATAAACAGTATTTACTTAAAATGCACTAATTGTGAGGGTTGAAAGTAACTTTGAAAAGGATATGTTAGGGATTAATAGTTCATGTAGCTCTTGGTGTAACTCAGGTGCTTAAGATTAGCAGCAACCCATTTCCTGGGCCTGCCTCTTTTTTTTTGATCAAGTCTCTGCAGTCTGCAGTCAGGCTGAGTGGCCTTGGAGTGGCAGGGCCTATAGCTGTCACAGTCAGGGCTGATTCTGAGTGCCACCCCTCTGCCCCCCAGTAGGCTGAGCCTCCAGTAGCCTAGCTGGGTTTCCACACTGCCGGCATTTTGGGGCCCTTCCTTCTCTCACTGGTTCTTTGTGAAGAACTGCAGGGTGCTTATGTGGCATCCTGGTTCATTTTAACTGATTCCCTGGGCTAGATCAGAACTCTAGTCCCTATTACTCCCTTCTGGCTGGAAGTATAAGTCACTTTTTTCTTATTTTTAATATTTGATTCAGGGTTGTCTTTTTCAGAAAGATTTCTCCTGCTATTTCAGCAGTTATTCTCTGATTTTCTTCCCTCCTGAGCCTGGTTGCCAGTTGAAATAATTCTCACAATTTCTATATGCACGTGCTTGCTTCAGATTCACAACCAATCTATAAGGTAAATATGATCATTTTTGCTTTCAATGGGCCAGTTAGCTAAAACCTAGAGAGATTAAATTATTTTCCCAAAGTATCATAACTGGTGGTAAAGATAGAATTTAGGCCCATATCCTCTGACTCTTCACATCTCAATCAAAATAAATTCTAAGCCCTGGCTGGAGTGGCTCAGTGGATTGAGCACTGGCCTGGCAACACAAGGGTTGCTGGTTCAATTCCCAGTCAGGACACATATCCAGGGCACAAGACAGGTCTTCGGCCTGCTGGAGGCAGGTGAAAGGCAACCATACACTAATGTTTCTCTCCCTTTCTTCCTCTCTCTCTAAAAATAATGAATAAAATCTTTTTAAAAATTCTATATAGAATAAAAGGTTAATGAAGAAATGAGGACACACACACAAAAGAAAACTAGAAAATATAAGTGGACATTTATCTTAGCTGTACTTGTAAATAAAGGTAATAAGTGAAAGAATACTTTGCTATAGGATTACACTGGACTAACCCATTCCTCCAGATGTAGGAAGCATTTGATTTGCTTCTGAATTTACCTTATTAATAACAATACTGTGATGAGCATCTTTTTATATAAACTTTCATTCATTTTCCCATCTCAAATTATTTCTTTAATATAGAAGTTTCAGAACTAGAATTCAGGAATATTATTAATATTGTGTATTTTAATATTCTTACAGATATTTGTGAAAAGGTAGAATCAACTCATATCTTCACCAGCAGTATATGAGGATGCACATTGCATTATATATTTACTAAAATGTGGATCATCATTTTTGTGTCTTTGCTAATTTGCAACAAAAATGGCTTCTTTGTTTCAATTTTTTTCCCATTTCTGGTGCAGTTGTACATTGTTTTAAAAGTTTATTAAGAATTACTTTAATTTCAGGAAGGGGAGCAGTTTAGACAAGAACCTAGTATAAAGGAACCATGGACATGGACAACAGGTGGGATTGACTTTGGGGAAAATGGGTGGGTGGGGAGGGGGACAGAGGGGAGCAAAAAGGGGATGGATGTAATACAACAACAATAAAATTAAAAAATAAATAAAACATGAGACATAAAAGAAAAGAATTACTTTATTTTTTTTTTGTTTTATGGGAGAATGTAAGTTTTTGTTGTTGTTAAACCATTGATCTGTATCTGTAGAAGGTAATGAACTATTAAGGACATTAATCATTTGTCATATTTATTGTAAAAGTTTTTAATCATAATTTTATTTAACTGAAATTTTCATGTAAGAAATGGAGAATCCCTTGGAGAAGCCCTGAAATTTAAATAGGAAGTAGATTTAAAGAAAGTGGATTGTACCTGCATGAAATAAACATCTTTGCTGTCAGCGAATTATATTTCCCTAATCCTCCAGATTTTATCCTGTTCTTAACTAGCTTTCCCCACCCCATTTCTACCCTCCATTTTGGAGCTGCAACTCCTACTGCAAGTGGGATTTGAAGTATAAACAAATGGTAATTGTCCCCAATTTTAGCTTCTTCTCTCTTTCTTCCCCAGTAGACTCTTCTTATGCATTAAGTATCATAACATTCACAGGATGGGCCTGTGAACCATCTGCCATTCTAGAGAGAGAACAGTTGAGAAGAAATCATGTGTAGATTAGAGGCTGTCTCTTAAACACACACATTTTGGATTCTTACTGCAGTATAAATGAGAGAGGTAAGCTAAATGTCTGTGTCATTTAAGTTGCATGAAATTCGCATTGTGTGGTTGGACAATTCCCTTAAAGGGGAATTGCTTATATGGAATGGAGGGGAAAAACAGATTATACCACTTAAGCAAGGCAGAACCTAACAACAGTAAAATAAAATATTTGTACAAAATCTGCTTTACATGACCATATATATCCCTGACATGTGAAAAAGTCATTCATTCATTCATTTATCCTGTTATTCATTCAACACACATAGCATGTCCCATGCAGTCAGTGACATGAGTCCTATACAACCTAACAGTCTAATAAAGGAGCAGACAAGTAAATAAATCATAGAGAGCTATGACTATAAGGGTGATCTTTGCAATTGACACATCTCAGTTAGAATCCCAGTACAGGAAACACACTGTGTGAACTTGGGCTTAAATTTTCTCAGGCTTATATACAGGCTTATATATATTAAGTTGTAATATACAGATAGTAGCATTTATCGCTAAGGAGTTTCTATTAGGATCAAATAGATAATAGCAGCATCAGGGCTGGTATTCAATAGGTAGTTAATGGGTCATTAGAAACAAAGGCATGCCCAAAGTACAATGAAAATTCAGAAGAAGGAGACACATGACAAGAAGAGCTATCCCAAAGCGGGGCTATTTGAACTGGACTTCTAGGAAGTGCAGGAGTGTAACAGGTGGCTAAGCCAGATGCCAACTGCGGCACAGAGATGAGCGCACAAAGTCTGAAAAGAACAAAACTGTAACCAAGTTGGGTCCACGTTCGAAAGAAAGTGTATGGTAAAGGTGGAAAGTCAGTGGGGAAGTATGGCTATTTAAGTGTCGTGAGTCTTCACATGGGGTCATGGCCTGTAAAATGGCCCATTAGGATGCGCCAGCCTAGAAACTTCATTTTGGTCAGTGTGCTGTGAAGGGATTCCATCTTCAGAGGGACTCACATTACTCCAACCCTTGATAGACGATTTATACCAAGAAAGCTTGTGTCACTTCCCATCGACAAACCTAACTAACAGTAAGGATAGGGCGCTTACCTTAGCATATCAGCATCTGTGCCCCAGTACGCAGGTGCACAGGGATGGCTTCTCAGCTAAGACAGTTCAAGGAACACTTCTCCCTAATAAGAAGGGTCAAAGGGGCTCTAGTGCTCTCTCTCCCCTGGAGTGTCACCAAGGCCAAAGGATACCTCCCTGAATCTTTGCCACACTGACCAACAGCTGCCCTTCTGGTTGGAAATAGAATTCTAATGACCTGAAACTGTTAACCCATTCATTGAGATCAAGGTCATATGATGTTTCCCTCTGGGAACCGTCAGTACCTGGAGGAAAATCCCATGTGGCTTTGAGTCTCCAGCTATCTTGTTTATCACTGTATATACACTTCCTAGAATAGTGCCCATCTGCCATTGGCACTAAGCAAACCTCTCTTAAAGAATGAATGAGTTACTGGGTTCACTATAATCTGATTTTATATCTAAACTTTGGTCCATTTGGGTGACCTCACTCTTGGTCTCTTTCTTCCATGAGCCTTTCAGAACATGGTGGACCTTGAATTTAGAGAGTATGGGGGCTGGTGGTAAACATGGAGGAGGGAAGAAAGTTAGGATACGCAGAGTACACCCTAACCTTTCCCTTTTTCACAGAAACAACTACCTTTTGCTCTGCATAAATTAGGTAATTTCAGCTTCAATAACAGATCAATTATGGCTCTAAGTGGTTTAACAATCAATAAGTGATTCAGAGATCCAAGCTCCATCCATCCAGCCTTGAGACAAGTTGTTCCTTATGTGTAAGGTCGCTGGTCCAGCAGCATCAACATCACCTTGGAACATGTAAGAAATGCACATTCCTGGGCCCACCTCAGACCTATACCTCAGACTGACTCAGAAAATCTGGGGGTGGGGCCCAGCCACTCATGAGTAACAAATCCTCCAGGTGATTCTGATGAACCGTAACAATTTAGAGCCACAGCTCTAAGGTATAATTTTGGTGATCTGAGTTGGAATTTGTCGCAAAGAAATGATGTCATTGTGAAATATTTGATGCAGTAGGAATGGTAATTGTATCATTATTCAATAAACACTTACTAAGTTTGTATTGTGTGCCAGGCCTTATGGTAGGCACATGGGGATATGTCAATGATTAAGATGGTGACCTCTTAAGGCCCCACTTAAGAAATTTTGGATTAAATAGGCTTTTCTTGATTTACCTGAGTACTTAGATTGGTAGCCAATTAAGACATGTTAGGCAATTAATAGATGCTTATCAAAAGAAATAAAGAATGAGGGGACCATTACCTTCCTGGGACTCCGATTTCTGACCTTGGAAAACAAGGAATTTGACTTTCAAATGAATCTCTTGAGCTTCTTCCAGATGTATTCCTGCTGGTATTCAGGGAAAAACCTCTCTTGGTGGGTAGCTATCTTGACTCTCTCTGCAGCACAATTACAGTGTTTTAAAATGTTTAAGAGCCCCATCCAACAAAGAGAGAGGATTTCCTAGGTCAGGAATACTAATACAACAACAATGGCAATACTAGTCAAAGTGAATAATGAGTGATGACTGATTAAGAGGCAAGCATTTCACATGTGTTGCTTTATGGAAGCCCCCACCCAACCTTTGAGTTGCTGGTGTTTGTTCCCATTTAGAGATGAAGGTACCGAGGCTGCAGGTTCAACATATTGGCCAAGGGCACACCTTTGTAAGTGGGCAAATGAGAATCCAAGCTCAGGCTTTGTGTGGCTCCAAAGCTGTGTGCTTAACTTCTAGCTTGAACTGTGAAACCAACATGAAGCTTGTGAAAATAAAAGTAAACCCTCAGGCTATGGTGGGAAGAAACTGACTCAAAAGGGGAAGAATGTATTTTATTAACGCTTCTGTAGCATATTGATAGCAGATGTGTGGGAGTGGTGGTGAGAGAAAGGCTCTTTGGAAAAGATTTGCAAGAAGGAGGGGCTTCTATATATCAGGTGGAGCAAGGCCCGGCCCAGGCATGAGTGCCTGGGTCCTGGCAGAGGCCCTGCCTGGAGGCTGCAAGGCCTTGGACAAACCATTAACCTTTATGAGCTTTACAAGCATATGGCCTATAAAATGAGGGTGATACCTTAATGACTGTCTTATATGGCCATTAGGAAGCTCCAACGAAAAGAAATGATAGCGCACATAAAAATGGGGCCCATGGAAGGCATCCTCAGGAAGTAGAGAGGTGCAGCAGGCTTTGAGAAAGAGCCACTAACATTGTCGGGGTGGCTCAGGAAAGGAAATCCTTGAATCGGGCTTGAAAATTCACAGGCAGGTGAGAAAAGGAGACTCTCTCCTGCAGAGGGGGACGAGCCTGTGTAGCGATGTGGGCTTCTGCAGCCATCAAGGGTGTCTGGCAAATAGTGATTGACTTGTTTGTGTGAGAGTGTGAGATGTGGCCAGGGGATGAACAGCAAGTAAGATAGAAAGAGACAAGGCCTGGTGATGCTTTTGGTGTTTTCCATAGGAATGAAAAATCGGTGTGTTTATATTGAAATGAAAACAAAACATTGCTGAAGCATAAATGAGAAAATGCTTTGTGCCAGCCCTCTGTGAGCTCCAGAGCACCAATACAAATGTTAGTTATTGCTCTTACTGCTGCTATTGTCAACTTACAGGCACTGCCACCCTTAAAAGAGCACATGTAATTTCAGATAGTCATAGGAAATGCTAAGAGAAAAAAAAAAAAAAAAAAAAAAATCCAGTGGGAGGAGGGAAGCTATCTCAGTTCAAATTGAGTGTGATTTATTACCATGAGTAATCAATAGTAGTAGGTCCACATCAATTTTATATCTAATTTAAAATTTTGAGGTCTCAATGTGCTCATTAAAGACTATAATGGATTTACATATTTTAATTATGTTTTATGGATTGTGAACATAATGTAATTAAGAGACTTTTCAGGAGGCGTGATGAATGAACAGGGTGGCCCAACATATGGCAGGAGACACCACACACCGAGTGGACTCGGGTGAGAGGAGCCCAGCCCCACGGCTGACAGCCCAGGCCAGAGTGTTAGGACAATATTCCCAGTGATGGCAGCCTAATGATGCTGGGAGGCAGGCACGAGGAGCAGAAAGGAGACAAGGGAGCCAGGCCAGCAGGAGGCTTCATGCAGCATCTGAAGGAGCCTGGTGCTGAATCATCTTCCTCTTCTGCCTCCGTGTTCTTTCCAGCCTGCCCCACCTCACCTTCCCCTCTGCTGGTGGCGTAGTCTACAACCCCATTAGCTCTTCTGTTTTATTTTTAATTGTAAACACACACACGCAATACAGAATGCACCATCTTAACCATTTTAAAGTGTACAGTTCTGTATCCAATGATATTCACATTGGTGTGCAACAGATCTTTAAAACTATTTTCATCTTGCAAAACTGAAACTCCATACCCATTAACCAGTAACTCTTCATGTACCCCTCTCCCCCAGAGTATAAGTGGGATCATATATTTGTCCTTTTGCGACTGGCTCATTTCACTTAGCATCTGTGTTGTAGCATGTGTCAGGAGTTCCTTCTCTTTTAAGGCTGAATGATATGTGATCAATTGTTTGGATGGACCATTTATCCTTCGATGGACATTTGACAGCACTGTTAACTCTTCTCTGCATGGTTGTGATACTTGTCAACCGCACCAATCTCAGGGTTCCTTACACTTGCCTCAGCCACAGAGGGCTCTTCCTCAGAAGCCCAGGTCATGCCCCTATCTAAAACCTGTTGATCTTTGGACCTTTGTCACTCCTTGGAGTGGTTTACAGTGTCCTCCCCATGTGGCTCCTTCCCCTTGCAGTCTGTCCCACCTTTAGGCATGCAGTCCACCTGTCCAGGCAGGGACACCTCTACCAGGCATTCACTATTCCCAAACACACTTGCACCTTTGTGCATCAGGTGTCCGTGCCCGAAATGTCTGACTTTACTACTTAGGAGGCCCTCTGGAGCCACCTCCTCTAGACTATCTCTTAATCAGACAAAGAAGAGTCTGGCAGAGGGGTTGGCCAGCTGAGGCTACCGGCCAAAATCCAGCCCTTTGCTGGTTTTGGTAACTAAAGTTTTATTGGTGAATAACCACGTCCACTGTTTATGCGTTATCTCTAGCTGCTTTCCCACTACAATTCAAAGCTTTTTAAAGAAAATAGTTGCCAACCCTTGCTCTAGGTCACCTCTTGTGTTCAAATTTACCTTCACTGCTTCCCAGCTATGACCTTGGGTAAGTTAATATTCTGGAAAGGGGATAATGATAGTACTCATTTTACAACTTTGTTGTAAAGACTGAGGTACTCTAGATAAAGCTCTTGGGGCACAGAGGCCAGGATGGCTTTGGAGTTGAATAATTTAGGGCTCAAATTCCTGATCTCACCTATTTTTATTTATTTATTTATTTTTAAAATTTTATTGTTGTTGTATTACATCCTTCCCCTTTTTGCTCCCCTCTGTCTCCCTCCCCACCCACCCATTCCCCCCAAAGTCAATCCCACCCATTGTCCATGTCCATGGTTACTTTATACTAGGTTCTTGTCTAAACTGCTCCCCTTTCTTGCCTCTACCTCCCCCCTCCCCGCAACCCCGTTCCCCCTGACCACTGGAGGCCTATTCACTGTATTCATATATTTGGTTCTGTTTTGCTTGTTGTTAGTTTTGTTCATTATTGTCCTGTAATGGATGATGATCTCACCTATTTTTAGTGTAAACTTGGGACCTTGATTTTCTCAGCTGTAAAATAAAGAAAATAATACCTGGCCAGTAGTTTCATTGTGGGGATTAAAAGTAGCAAGCATTTGAATTACGATTTATGGATTCAAAACATCCTGCACATAAGAACAGAAAGCAAAACCTCAAAAGAGAGAAATACCCTCTCTCTCTCTTCCTCCAGTGTGTCTTCAAAGGCTGAAATCACAATTCACAGCTTTCCTCAAATATTTTTACAACACCCTTCTGCTTGCAGAATGGATTGTGAATGGGCCTCCCGGGCTGATGCCCCAGGGGTGCTCCCTTCATTTGTCAGTGCCTTGTGGTCTCACTGGGGATCTAGAGTCCTTTATACTGGCCTGAAGAATTCCTTTCCTTTCCTCACCTTTACTATTAGCCTCAAGGGGGAGCTCAAGACTTCACTATCCTTGCCAGCCTGGGTCAAAGGCAAAGATAAAGGAAGCCCCGAGGGAGCCAACGAACAGATAGATACTCAGTAAATATTGGCTGAATGAAGAGACAGATGCATGGGAAAATGGGTTCCAGGAATAAGGGTCAAGTGTGGCTTCTTAAGGCTTTTTCCCAATTAAAATTTTATGTTTTTGGGATCCTCTCTTTGCTTCATGTTTGAAGCCCTAAGTAAAAGTTGTCCTTTGACTTGGGTGGAGACAAAGACACTCCTCATCCTGCAACCATCCCTCTTTAGAAAGACAGGTGCCCATTGAAGCAGGGCTTGAGGGTAAAGCATGGTCTGAATAGCCATAGGGAGCACCACTGCCCTCCAGCATCTACTTAGCACAATGTGAACCAACTGGACCGTTTCTTAGACTATTTGTTTCTTAATGGAGTGGGGGCTTAGGCTTCAAGGAAGGAGTGGTTAAAGGTAACAAAGTCTATGGAGAGGTCAGATCTAGAGAAGGGTAGAGAGACCTTGGTGGCTGAGATGGTGGCGATGCCCTTGCTATTGATGGGCTAAAGGCCACACATATGGCCACAGAATGAGAAAGTCATGGGGGAAGTAAAGTGTGTAGGAACTTTAAGAACTTAGGTCACAGAGGGAAACAGGTCATTAAAAAAAAAATGAAAATGGACTTCCTGTGGAAAAATTTTCAGTGTCACCACATGGGAAAGCTGACCAAAGCATCTGATGACTCTAGTAGGTCTGCTCCAGTGCTGGCAACAACAGGTGGAGTGAGGTCCTCAATGAACACCTACCACTCCTGTCTATCTAAATTTAAAGGGTTATGTTATGTAGCAAGAACCTCTGTGAGCATTGAAATACCTGGAGTGTGAGGTACTATCTCTGAAAAAAATAATATTAATTATGTAGAGGAATGGTATTTTTCACTTATGGAAATCGGTGCCGATGAACCCTGCTTCTTGACTTTTGAGGTCATTTAAGTCTTTGCCACCTGCTAGCTTAGCTATGGGACAATGGACCAACTACGGACTCTCTCTGAGTTTCAGTTTCCTTATGATAAAACAGAAATACTATGTCATTCCATTGATGTTTTTGGAGACTAACATTCTGCACCATTAATTTTCTTGGAGTCTAGCATAGTTAGGCTCTCAGTAAATGCATTTGATTACTTTGGCATGAGCCAACTCCCTTAACAAATGTTTCCACCTTAGATTAAAATTAATTCAAAGACAGGGACCGGCGACACATCCTGTAAGTGACTAAGAAAATGGCATTAAGTTTGTAAATTAATAAATATGCAAATGGAAGCTTTGTATGAAATAGGCTATATACGCAGGAAGCAAATTGTGTTGTAAATTATGCATTGCCATATGGAGCAGATACCCTTGACTTAGCATGCAAGACAGAGAAAGCTGTAACAGACCTCGCTGCTATGGCTTCTGAGAATGAGTGACATGCTTGTCCAACAGCAACCCTGGTGCTGAGTCACACAGCTGGTTCTAGAGGGGCAACAGAAGACCCAGGAGTGGAGCTGCTCCCCAGCCTTGCTGAGAATAATCTGGGAAGACCATCCCACAGCCACCAAGAGGATGGGCCACTATGAGCTCATGTGGGACACCCTAGGTGCACTGAGCATATCATCCAGGGTTGGATGGGGGTTGTTTGCAGGATGGATGGGCTTTCCTTGGCTTCCCGAACCTTGGCTGGTGGCACCACAATTCTAACTCCAAGACAGGTGTGACTGGCCTGAGGAAATGTGAGTTGCTGCTGGATTGATTCATCAATCATTAAGAAACAAATAGTCTAAGAAATGGTCCAGGTGTTTCACATTATGCTAAATAGATGCTGGAGGGCAGCGGTTCCTTGTTATGACTATTCAGCAGAATCACCCAGGGAACTTTTAAAAAATAGATTCCTGGGCTCCTACCTCTAAAATTCTGATGCAGCAGGTCTGGGCTGGGACCTGGGCATCTGTGTCCCAGCTCCCAGGTAATGCTGATGATCAGCTAGGTTTGGGGGTCATGGCTGCAGAGAAAGTTTCTCCTTGATCCTAGTCTTTAAGGGTCTTGAAACACATTTAAAAGGCATGGTTAAGCTCCTAAACCCAATCCTGGCCTGTGTTCTTGATTGCACAAGAGCTAAGTGGTGGGGCAGAGAGAGAGCACTTGGGGGAAATTTCTCATGGCTCAGCTGATCAGGAAGACTTCGGAGGCCGTAAACTGTGGCTGGCTCAGTAACATGGGAAGAAGGCAGGGGGATGTTCGAAGATGGAGAAGCTGTTACCACAGAAGATGGGGATTCAGAAGTTATCTGGCACGGGGACAGGCAGCTTAGAGCTGGACCGTAACTAGCATGGAATGACAGTTGAAGATGAGCCTTTTGCCCTTTGGGGTTGTTATAGCTGTTTTACTATGGGTGTGCTAAGCATGGTACATATCCAGGTATGGTTCGAGACCTGTGTGCCCAGGGTCTGTTGCTTATAAATCTGTGTAAGGGTGCTAATGTGATCATCCACATCATTCAGACCCAGGGAACTCATACAACCAAGAATCATTTTGAAAACATCCATTTCTCTTCTATGATAATGATAACTGGAAAATCCTCTGGCTTCCACACACTGCTTTTATCTCTCTCCTCAGCTTTCTTCGGGGAACAAAATCTCTCTCACTCATCCTCCATACCATTTCCTGCTGTCCCCCATTCCTCCTGCTTTCCTCAGGATGAAAGTCAAAGCTTTTTCTGACAAGGACAAGGAGGAAATAGGACAGGCCAAGTCTGTATCCTCTTCATAGAACAGGGGACATTTAGAATTTAATCATGGCTAGCCTGTCTCATAAAACGAAATCTCTGGAAATGCATATTCAGCCTTGGATGGACCCTCGAGATTGCCTTGTGGGAGTGTCTCAGTGAGGAGCTGGCCCTTTTCCCTGGGGAAGTTTCAGAACACATATTCTCAGCTACTCCCTGCATCCACGGGGGCTGAAGCTGCAGAACAGGGCCTGGGACTCTGCATTCTTGCCCCTCTTTATCATGTGTTTAATGTGATTTACCCCTTCACACTTCAATAATCCCGGGGTGGGGGGCATGACAAAAACCTCACCCACTGATGACAGCATGTGGAAAGTAACACCTCAGGACCCCTGGCTCTCCCTGTGGTTATAAATCCACTTGACATTGTTGCAAAAACGGGCAGTGCACCCCTGGAGGTGTGCCAACAGATCCTGTAATCCTGTTTGTTTCACCTTCAAAACTGCGTGACCCTGGACAGAACCTTCCAGTCTCAGTTTCTTCATTTGTAAAATGGAGATGACAAGAAAATGGATTTCACAGGGCAGCTGCCAGGGTTAGAGGAGGCAATCGGTTCAAAGGGGGGGATTACAGAGATAATTAGGTGTTAATAAGTGTTGCTCTGAGCCAAACCTGCCTCCAAAGGAACTTACACAGAATCCAGGTGCTGGTTCTCTCCTCAGGCCAACCCTCTGTCTGTCATTTAGCAGGTCTCTCTGAAGCCTGTGGCCCCACCCCTCCTCAGTTCATCTCCTGGCTGCCTCAAGGATCCACAAGTGATCTGGTTGTGTTTGCCATCCCCCGAGGGTTCTCATTTTACAGCTGGGCAAACCCCAGCATGCAAAGTTCATGTCATTGCAAAGTCATGCCGTTTCAGAAATATCTGGGCAGCAGGTGGCAAAATGGTGTTGTTATCGGAACCACATAGATAATCAATCATGTCTCGCTACTAATAATTCTTCTAGTTCATGTTTTATAATTTAAAAGGGGCTTCCACATCCATTATCTCACGCAGTCCTCCCAAGGACCCAGTGGGTGATTTAGTGCAGCGACACTAGTGCCAGTCACCTGGGCACAGCACATTGGCTTTTTCAAAGAGCTTCTGCACCCATGATTTCACTGGATCATCCTCATATCCTCAGGAGACAGACTGGCAGGAATTATCAGAGGAAGAAACAGGTCCCACTGAGCCATTGACACATCCTGGCCTCAGACTGAAACACAACTCCCCTTCACTACCTGTGCTGCTCTTTTGGCTAAACTTTTCCCTCCTTTCCTGAACAAGTACACATTTTTTTCCTTAGGATAAAACTAGCATATGGTATGGGAAAACTGTTCTGGCCAATAGAATTGTACAGCAGCCACGACTATCCTCTTTTAACTGAGCTGAGTCATTATGTGCTTTGCTCAAGGTCAAGGTCTCACTGTCACCACCACATCTGCACGCACCTGCTGACCAGCACCAAGTCCCAGAACATGCACTCAGGGCCCCCAGGGCAGACAGGGTGGTGGCCATGGCTCAGGCCCAAATCCAGGCAGAATCCTCCTATGCAGAGGTGAGCACAGGAGACTCGACCATCTGTGGGCTTCCTTTCTCTTGCCTTCTGCTCACTGGCCAACCAGCAGACCCTGGGGTTGGAGCTGGCTGTGCCAGCCTGCTAAATGACTCCTGCTCGGGCTTCTGCCTGCCTGAAATTACCCAAGGGAAAGAAGAGACACAAAATCCCCCTAGCCTTGTGTGCCTTCTACACCAAACAGTGGATTGCTCAGTCTGGGCACATGGTCAGCCTTGTTGAGTGGGACTGCTGGCTCAGGGGGTGGCTAGAGGTGGGAGGCAAGGTTGCAGGTAGAACCAATGCATGGGAGGGTTGGGAGGGGAGCTCTCTCTGCTCTGAAGTGCAAGTGGAAGAAGGAAGCTTTGGAGATAGCTTGGGCAGGAGATGGAAGGGAATCAAGTAATGGCCAGCGACTGTGTCCACAGTTATTACTTCAAGGAGATCGAAGGGTAAAAGGCAAGGGAGCTGGGCTCTGCCCCTGGCTCCTTGCTCTGTCTCCTGTCCTTGTTTTAGCCTTCTATCTTTCTGCCATTGTGGGTGCCACTGACTCCCTCTTACATTATTATTGGTGGTTTGCTTGTGGCTTCAGTCAAGTTTATACCCTGAACGCTATGTGTGAGGTGATAGATTGAGTGGTGGGCTCATGAAGCATGAATGACTGGAACCAAAAGGTCAGATGAAGCCATGGCGGGGGGGGGGGGGGGGCGGAGATCATCGTAGCTGCAGGGTCCTCAGGGGCCCAGTGGAAACACTTGGGCAGGCCTGGGGTTGGCAGCAAACCTAATTGTACATTCATGTCTTCACAGAGTCTGTAAGCTCAGATCAACTTTCCTTTTTTTTCTCCTTTTTCTCTCAAGAAGGATTTTCTCCCTTTGATAAATCCTTTCTGAGATGTGTCCTTTAAGGGCTCAAGACATGAGCGACTATTTAAAGAGAGCTAGCAGATTTGCTTCCTGAGATTGGCAATGCTTTAGAAAATGTTCAATCTTGAACAACATCGCAGAAAGGAAAATATTTGAATTGAGTAAAACTGGATTCTGGTCTTGGCCCTACTTTTTAAAAAATTAATAGACTTTTTTTTTTTTTTTAACTTTTTATTAGAGCCATTTTAGGTTTACAGCATAATTGGGCAGAAGGCACAGACATGTTTCAGGTACTTTGTCCACACATGCACAGCTCCTCCACCATCAACACCCCCACCAGGGTGGTACATTTGTTATTGATGAACCTACATTAACACATTGTCATCATCCGAAGTCCCTAAGTTTACAGTAGGGTTCTTGGCCAATTCTTGGTCTCTCTATGGGTTTGGTCAAATGTATCATGATATGTATGAACCATCATAGTGTCATACAGAGTAGTCATTAAAAGTCCTCTTTGCTCTACTTGTTTATTCCACATTTCCTCCTAGCCTCTGTTTTGCCAATCACCAATCTTTTACTGTATCCATAGTTTTGCCTTTTCCAGGGTGCCATATAGTTGGACTAGCCTTATTTTTCCCCCCAGTGAATAGGAACAATTTATTAATCAATTCTGAAGTCTGAAACCATCAAGTCTTTTTATGATTGGGTTGAACCATGTGGGATTGACATTGTGTAGGTCACTATTGGCTGTGGGGATGTTGGATGAATTACTCCACCTTTCTGGTACTGTTCTGCCTGTGTCCCTGACTGTCTGTGGAGTAAAGCCCCCCCACCCCCAGCACCCCTAATCAGTCCCCAAGTCCTGTAGTGTCTACCTCTGAAACCTCTAGAGTCAAGTTCATTTTCTCCACTTTCTGGTATTGCGTCAGTCCAGATCCTCATCCTATGTTGCCTGGGCTCTTGTAACAGCCCCTGAGCTATTCCTCCTACCATGAGCACAGGTAATGTTTAACATCTAGGTCTAGCTCAACTTCCACTGCCTGCAAAACAGGCCTAGATGCTGAAGCAGGTCACAGGCAGGGCCTTTGTGAGCCGGACCCTTCCCATAACTCCAGTTCCGTTCTCTGACTGCCCCTCTGCAGACCCAGGCACTCAGGGCTCACACACCCCACCCCCAACCCCCTACGGCTCAGTGCCTGCTTTTCCTCTCTCAATGCCTTGCCCTCTCCGCCCACCTGAAAAAATCCTATTCATCATCCAACCCAGCTCATCCTGCCTAGTCCTCAGCATCCAGGTCACTTAGCACTTTCTATTGTCTGTTACATGACTGTGTCCTATACCTGACTGTGAGCCAGGGGGGAACTTGGCCTCATTCATTTTTGCATCTCCAGTGCTGGCACTCAGAAAATACTAGTTGAGTTGATGAGCAAGTCAATATGTGCATATATGTGATACAAGTGGCATGTGGCATCTGAGGAGAGAGACCAGGAACTATTCCTTCCTGAAGCACAATTATAACACTTTGAAATTTTTGTCCCTTGTTGTTGTTTTTTTTAAAGCCTAACATTCTGAAGTTACAGACAAAACTCTTAAGGCTTTATTTGAGGCATGCTTCTGAATGACAGTAACAAATGCTTTTGAGGACCAAGGGGTGTCATGGTGTCATTATAGATGGGTTGTGGCCAGCCCTGGGTCCCCGTGCTTTGTTCCCAGAGGGAGGATGGGTATGCTGGGGGAGCTCCTGGCAGACAGGTAACCAGAGCTTCCTACAGGGCCCTTAAGAAGAAGCACTGTATTTACACCCTGTTCAATTTCCTATCTTAATGGTTTAGTGCTGCCATCCATCCACTGCACCCCCCCAGTTCGTCTGACCCAAAGCTGGTAGAGAAGCAGTGACCAGGAGGCCTACATCAAATGGTTTGATTCATCTTGTGACTGAGAAGGTTTTGAATGCCCTGCCCACTGAGTCACACTATAATTCTTTTCTACTCTGAAATATTTCGAGGCTGTCTCTATAAACTGTCAACGCTTAGACCTACATTTTATCTCCACTTGTCACTGAAGCATTAAGGTCTACAGGTCACCGGATAGGCCAAAATGGCCTCTTCATACTTCTCCTTGAAGGTGAACACTACAGGCAAATGCTTTGATTTAACTGGCTCCTCCATAACCCAGTCTCTCTAGCAGCAGTGGTTGTGCCCCTTTTTTGGGGTTCAGAGCCCCTACAAGCTCTGCTGGGATTGTAGTTGTGCCACGTCTGCTGGTTGGTCTGATCTAGGCCTGGGTAGACTCCGGTCAGGACAATTGTCCAGACAGCATGGACTAGAGGGGATATTTGATGAAGATGGAATCCAGAATCTTCTGCCTCACCATGCCCTGCAGATGTGGGGAACCACCTGCCCATGTCCAGAAGATGTGAACCCTGTGATGTAATTTAAAATGGTCATTAACCTAAGGGGTATGAAGATTGTTACCTTAATAGGCTACTCTGCTTTCATATTTTGTAAACCCTGTACAAACTTATTTTTGGAGGTTCCATCCTATAATATATAAACCTGTACCCAAATATAGGTTAATAAACACACAGATACACACACACTCACCCATGTATGTCATTAAAGATTGAGTGGGTTGCAGTTGATTAATTTGTCATTTTGAATTTTGTCAACACTTAATTAGATACATTAATGTTTCATTTGCTAATTGTCTTCTTACATTTTGGAAATAAAACATCTCTTCTTCAGGTACAGCTATGGGACTCTATGGGCTCTGCATCATCTACCAAGGTCAAAGTCATCTAGTGAAATATTGTCAACATGAGCACCCATGTGGCTTTCCATGTGCTTAACATGACAACCATGCCCACCTGCACAAGTGACTTAGCTTTTTGGGTGCTTTCTGACTTCACACGTCAGAGTCTTACGATGGAATCCTCCCGGCTGAACTGCTCCCACATGGGTTGGTTGTGCTCTGGGCTAAAGCACTTGCCTCTCTGAGGTTATATTTCCTGTCTTCTGATCCTGGACCTTCTTCTTTCTTAGTGTACTCTTTCATTTTGGCAAAACATGTCATATCATAAACTCTTGAGAAGGATAGTTGGAAGCCTGGAAAGTAATTTCTTTTTGATTCTCCAGAGGGTTTTTTGTTCTCAACAATCCTCTTTACACACACACACACACACACACACACACACACACACTTTCTCTCTCTCTCTCTCTTTCCTACACACAAATGAAAAGTTTTTCTTTTAATGAAATTACAGTTGGTCTTGGGTTCTATTTACATTTTTGTTAAAACAATCTAATTTGCTTCAAGGCAATGTAGATAAGTTTAAATGCCTACTGGAAGGCATATGCAACAAAACTTTGAAAAGAAGAACAGAAGATGAGTGCTATGAACCATGTCCCTCCCCCTATTCTCATCCCACTCACACACGCGCATTCAGGTGTTGATACCTCTCACAACCAACCTGACCATATTTGGAGACAGGGTCTTTTAAGGAGGCAACTATGGTTAAGTGAGGTCATAAGAGAGGAGCCCTGATCTAGCAGGACTGGTGGCCTTATACGAAAAGGAAGAGCCCTGGCTGGTATGGCTCAGTGGGTTGAGCACTCGCCTGTGAACTGAAGGGTCGCTGATTAGATTCACTGAAGGGCACATGCCTGGGTTTCGGGCCAGGTCCCCAATTTGGGGTGCTCAAGAAGCAACCACACATTAACCTTTCTCTCTCTGTCTTTCTCCCTCCCTTCCCCTCTCCAAATAATAATTTAAAAAGTACAAAATAAAATAAAATAATAAAGAAGAAGAGACACCAGAGCTCACTCTCTCTCTGTGCTCACAGAGGAAAGAAAAGCTATGTGAGGACTCAGGGAGAAGGCAGCTGTGTGCGTGCCAAGGCGAGAAGCCTTGGGAGAAACCAAACCTGCTGGCACCTTGATCTTAGACTTCAGGCCTTTAGAGCTGTGAAACAACAAAGGTGTATTGTTTAAACCCCTCACCCCCACCCCACTCCTAGGTCTATGGTATTTTGTTCTGGCAACCAGAACAACTTAACATAATGAGCATTTTAAAATTTGATCACACTTCGTTGGTAGTATGTACTCAGTAAAGCTTTCCTTACATGATCCTGGGAGAAGCTAAATGAAGTGATAAAAAATGTTTAAAGGGACCAAGTAAGAGGCCTATTTCAAAGGATAATCAGGACTTGTTGACTCAGTTGAGACTGAAAGGCAGAACAGCTCCAAAGAAGCCTTCTCCCAGCCCTTGCCCCCAAAGTCAGGGCAACTAAGAGTTAAGCAATCTGCGGATCTCACCTGATGTCTGAGATGCTTGCCAAGTGTCCTCTGTGCAGGCAGGTCTGCAGCAAGGGTGTCTTATGCTCTGATGGAGTGATGTCACAGCTTCCCCCGCTGCTTAATTCCCACATGTCACTGGTTTGCTGTTAAATCATATACCTGGATGATGGCCAGGTTTGGGGTCTTACTCTCCCCTCTTCTACCTTTTGACTTATACCTGTTTACTTACTGATAAGCTGAAGTGATCCCTACTGTATTTCACAAATAATCCAGCAAATCCTTGAGATTTATTTTAACAATTGATTGGAAAAAGTCAATGTTGTACATGGAAGGTTAAAAACAGAAATATTCGGAATCACTTAGGTATCTTTACCTCTAAGACAGTCTTGACTTCTCCAAATTTATTTACTGCCACAGGCAGAAAGGCAGGGATTCCTGTGTATGCATTGCATAGTCCATATAATGGGAAGAACACTCTCCACTGATTGATGGCATGACCTCCATCAAGTTATTTAATGTCCCCAAACCCCAGAGTGCTTAATTTTTATTGTACTAAAAAGCCCATGATGTAATTTACAATCTTGTAATGTAAGTGTACAGTACAATAGTGCTATTTGTACCTTGTTATGCAACAGATCTCTAGAACTTCTTGTAAAACTGAAACTCTATGCATTGAATCATAGCCCCTTTCCCCACCCCCAACTCTAGTCCCTATTTTTTTTTTTTTCACTATTAACAATACCCATCAACAGAGAAGGAAACATTGTCCTGACCTTTCTCACCTTCAGTCTTTGTTGTGAGGCTGGATTTGAATTGAGTCCTGGGACACTGCTTTGGAAGTTACAACACTCTTGAGATACAGGTAAGATTACCTGCATCAAGGTGGGTAAGGACGATCATGACATAAATATGGCATTTGCCTTAAAAAGTCTAATAGACTGGTTATTTTGGGGTGCCCAGAATTTGAATTGTGTATGAATAATTTGGAGGAGAACTAGAAAAATTCATTGAAAGGATACACAAGGAGACCCCCAAAATGAAATTTATTTATAAAAAATACTTAGTCTTACACATGTAAATTTCAGTTACCTTCAAAGTACTCTCCATTTGATGCAATACACCTATTGAAATTTTTTTCCACTGCTCAAAACAGTTTTTGACCTTGTCAATCTTGATGCCTTTTAGTGTGTCTGCTATTTTTTGTTTCACCTTTTACACATTGGCAAAACATTTTCCTTTGAAGACTTTTTTTCATCTGGGAAACAGACAAAAACACTTGCTGCAGTTGACGGCGGTGGGTAAAGATTGGATGAATAGGGAAGGTAGGGCAAGGGGTAATGCTGTTTTCAGTCAAAAACTGCTGAACAGTTAATATAGTGTGGGCAGGCGTGTGTATACATCTCCCATCGTGAACTTGGCAAACGTGTTGAGTCTTCAGAAAAATTCACTGAAGCCTAATGCAGCCTCTCACAACAATACCAGCTGGTACACTGATGCAAATGGGCTCCTAGAACACTCATCTAGCAAGGAAAGCCTATACTACAAAGGGCCTGTCCTCCAGAAGGTAATTCCATTTGTTGGGGGGATCCCCTCTTGTATACTTAAGGGAAACCTTTTTTTTTTTTGTTTTAAATACAAATAAGTAAATACTGAATAGGAAGAATTTAGCTGGGTTAGTCCCTTGTCTTAGAGTAAACTAGTTCTGTCCATAGTACACTGTACTTGATTGAATCCTTGTCATCTCTTGCCTTGGCCAGATGATTACCAGAGACTGATGATGTCCATCTGTGAATGCAGGAAGAAATGCAACAGGTTTGATTTTCAGGTCTTTTTACAATTAAGGTTTTGTTTTTTTTTTTTAAGATTTTATTTATTATTTCCAGAGAGAGAGGAAGGGTGAGAGGCAGAGAGAGAGAGAGAAACATCAATGTAGGGTTACCTTTCACCTGCCTCCAGCTATGGACCTGGCTGGAGACCTGGCTTGCAATCTGGTTATGTGCCCTGGCTGGGAACTGAACCAGCGACCTTTGGGTTTTCAGGCCGGCACCTTACCCACTGTGCTACCAGCCTGGGCTACAATTAAGTTTTTAAGATGTTTTTATTTTTGCATTTTGTAATGCATACATCATATTAGCACTTGGGTACATATAAATAATTTATAAATAAGTAAATACATATATTAAAGTGCAGTTCTTTCTAATTAACTGAAGGCAAGAACAAAAAGCATCAAAGCTCAAATATCTACATCCAGCATCAATTAGGAGGTCTTTAGAGAAGTGGAACCAATAGGAAAAATATATAATATACACGCAAAGGTTTACTTTTTGTTAAGAAATGGCTCATGCAATTATGGGGGTTGGCAAGTTTAAACTTTGTAGGGCAGCCTAAAAACTCATAGGATTCCTGTGTTAATAACCTTGGGACAGAATTTTTTTTTGGTGAGGGTGGGAAGACCTCAGTTTTGATCTTAAGGACTTCAACTGATTGAATGAAACCCACCCACCATATCAAGGGTAATTGCCTTTGTTGAAAGTCTGTTGGCTGTAGTTGTTAACCACATCGGCTTACCAGCCTTACAGCAATGCCTGGAATAGTGTTCAGTTACGGGTACAGTAGCCTAGCTAAGTTGACACATGAAACTCACCATCACACTATTCTATTGCCAGGTTTCCTAACTGAGCTCCTGGCTTCACTCTGTCCCTGCTCCAAGCCCCGTCTGTGCCATTTCCAGACACTGCTTCCTAAAGGACACCTTTGGGTAGGTCTCTTCTCTGCTTGACATTCAAGTCAAGATGAAGGCCACACCCTTCACTGCCCAGACTCCTGAAGCCTCAACTTTTTGTCAACATGAATATCTCACTAATGCTAAATCCTGCTCCTTGACTGCTCCTCACCCCTCTCACCTCATACCTGGGCTTTCGTGACATCGTGCCTCCCTGAGCATGCCTGGGGGCATGTCTCCCTCTTCTAGCTCTGCCCATCAAAATCCTCCCCTCTTCTATCACCTTGTCCAGTTTTTCACTCATTAGCTTGCTTCAAAATAGGCTTCTTCTATTATTTCTGTGGCTTGGTTAATGTATTTCTTCCCCTTGCATGCACTAGGAATCTCAAATGAAAATTTAATAGATAGCAGACTGGGGGAAGATATTGCCAATGCCTAAAGCAGTCAGGGAAATAATTTCTAGAATACAAACAAATCCTTCAAACTAACACAAAAGGACAAGGAAAGCCAATGGTAAAATGGGCCAAAGATATCCCAAGACAATTCACAGAAGGGGAAGTTCTGGTAGGCAACAAATACACAAACAAATGCTCAAACTCATCGGTAATCAAATAAGTGACAATTATAACAACATTGAGATGCCACTTTATAATCTTCCAGATGGCAAAAATTAGAAAGGTAAATAATACCAAATGGTAGGACGTGGGTGATTTCATGTCTTCCCCTGTCTTCATCTCTCACTCATTGATCTGAGAGTCATTAGATGACTGGGGCTGAGGTTCACCTCTGAGCCCCATAGCTGCAAATTCAACTCATTTTTAGACATCTTCAGTTCAAAGTTCCATTGGTTTATTAAATACACGTCCAAATAGAACTTGTGTTGTGCTTCCCCAAATGCGATTTTCCTGTTTCTGTCCCAAAGGGCCACCTGTCATCCGCTAGTTTGCCTGTCATTCAAATCCCCAATTATTCCTCCCTCTCCCTCACCCCCACCCCATCTGTCACAAGGCCCTTTATATTTAAGCACTTCAGTGTACTTGACATATGTCTCCCCTGTTCCATCCTTTCCAATACTACCCCAGCTCAGGACACTGTCATTTCTTGCCCGAATTACCGAAAATGTTTTTCATTTGTTCTCCCTCCTTACCATCTTATTAAATAACTTAACAGTGAGTGCTTTCTATTTGACAACCACTTGTGAATAAATAAAATCTTCTCCATGACCTCAAGAAGTGTCCTCTTTTTCTGGTGGGAGAGAAGGATAAATATGCAAATAATGACAATCCCATGAGGAGGGAGGAGAAAAGTGCAGTGACTACGAGGTACCCAGTACTAGCCCATCCTCCCCAAGTGCGCATGATCTTCCAATAATGTGGGTCTGATCACATTCTGGATGAAAACTCTCCAGTGCCTCTCTGCTGCTTTTAGGATGAAATCCTTAACACAGTGTAAGCTGTGGGCTATCATTGCCCGCTTTCATAGCTCCTGTATGAATTCTCCAGCTGTGGGAAACTACTCACCTCCCACACACAGACTATTCTTTCTTTTGCCTCTGCAGCGTACCAATCGATAGCACCCATGATAAGCTGAGTTGTATTTGGGTGGGCAAAAATTTAGCTGTAAATTTGATGAAGTGGCCTATTCAATATTTTCAGTTTCCCCTGTCACTGCTCTGCTTGAGGATGTATAGTGACAATGCAACACACATTATGTTCATTGAATGACAGCAATGTGCAATGCAATATGCTCAACTGTGCGGGGAGGCAAAGATGAGTAGCCAAAACTCAACCACCTGCTCTCCCAGCCTCCCTAGCGCCACATTGGCTATCTCTTCACGGACTGCTCAGCTCTCCATGCCTGAATGGTGCTCCTTCCAACATGCAGCTCAAACTCTTTGAACTCTCCCCTTTGAGCCCTTTTAGCACTATACACCTGCTTCTCCCATGTGGCACTTATCATTCCTGTCCTTTGCCATCTTGGCTTATATTCATGGTCAACCACTGCTCCTATCCAGGGTCTGGTCTGCTGGTTGCCTTTAATGTGGGGTGTTCCCTTGGTTTAACTTTGTATGACATCTGGTGCAGACTAGGTATTCAATAAATGTGCTCAGTCAGCGGGGATCATTCTTGTTTCTTAGGCACACACAATTCTCTGTTACTTATGAAGTTTAAATTTTCCAGCAAAAATTTCAAAGCCTCTTAGAGTTACACCCCACCTTAACTGGTCATCCGAAGCGGCATTTGCTGCTGCTTCACCCACACAGACCCTCTAGGTCAGCCAGCCTGGTTCCGTCATCACACTTGAATCATGCAGCATGAACCCCACTTCTCTTTCAGCTCTTTTAAGCCGATGGCTCACTTCTGGGAAGTCTTCCTAGATTACTGCAGGCCCTGCCTATCCCCCACAACACTATCAAACAAGCGTGACTCTTTCAGACTGCACGCTTCACTGAACATCTATCCTGGTGTATGTGCTGCAGCAATGATGTGGCTGTGGCCACCGGGCCTTTAGTAATCCCATCATTCAAGTGCCTCAGTGGTTTTAAAACCAGGCTCCTGGACAATAGTGAAATCCGGGGCCTTTTTGCACGCTCATGGACCGAGAGAGAGAAACCTCTCTCGGCTTTAAGACAGCCTAGCCAAAGGCACAAAATGCTTCTGATACATCTGATAGCCACACATCCATCCCCCTACCTGGTCTTTACCTGGCCCCAGCGCGATTCACTTCCACCTGTGTGTAGGCATAAGTACTCTTTCTTTTCTCCCCAATCTCAGCCTTGCACTGAAAAGTTTACATTAACTTTTTGACACTTGAGACAGACTCCTCAATCCCCAAAAGCTTAACAGACTCCCTCCACTTAGAAACAGGCTTGTTAGTCAGTTGGGTCTCTTTTACAAGGCAGTGGGATGTTTTACATAACAACCAACATGCTAGTCAATATCCCAAACAGCTGGGAGTTGTTGGGGGTGGAGCAGTCAGGAAGAGGTTAGTGGTTGGAATAATGCACCTTTCATTTTATATTTATTATTTTGGGTCCTTAACTGTTTCTACAAAGTAACATGGTCATGCTCATTTTTAAAGATGAGGAAAATTAGGACAAAGGAAAAAAATAACTTGGCTTATAATAGCCAAGGAGGATGGTCTTATTTAGGTGGTTTTAATACAGTATGAGACATGTTATGATAGAAATTGGCATAGAGATGTTTCTTTCATTTGAATGGGCATCAGAAGCTGCTGGAGGACTCCCTGAAATGCAGGTGGCTGAGTCCTTCCCTCAGAATTTCTGACTCAGCAGAGCCCAGGAATTGTCATTTCTAGCAAGTTTTCTGCTGATGCTGCTGATCCAGGAACCACATTTTGAAAATTCCTGTTGTAAAACATGGTGTGAGACCAAAGGAGAGCGGAAGTCCCAGTGATTTGGAGCAGTTAAGGGAAGCCTTCACAGGGACGGGGCACTTGGGGTAAACATGGAGGGTTGTAAAGGAGGTCTCCCACTCACCCGTGGTCATCGAGGAAAAGATCAAGTACAGGAGTTGAGGTGAGCGAGTTGATCGTGGGCGGGGGGAACCAGGTGGCTCCGTAGAGCTTGTACTGGATGGAGGAGGTTGGCAAGTGAGTGGGGGGACAGATGGAAGGCCATGCTGAAGTCATGCTGAAGTCATGCTGAAGAGTCTGGGTTTCATCTTCAGGGTATCAGGCTTTTAATCAAAAGAGTAATGTTGAGTTATGTTCTAATCTTTCATTCATTAAAAATAAAAAGGTATTAATCACTTTCTATGTCAAGAGATGCTAGGGCTATAAAAACCTCCCCATCTATGAAAGTAAGAACAAGTGGTACTTTTTAGCCCTTACAGGCATGATCTCATTCATTCCCAGCAACAACCTTTGCCACAGACGCTGGGATTAGCCCATTTTACAGATGAGGAAACTGAGTTCAAGGAGGCAAAGGCATACTTCTTGGATGTAGCTGAGTAGAGATTTAGGTCTAAGTGTAAAGGATTATTTTTGCATACTAAACCTGCCTATTTTCCATCCTTAAATTCAGAGATTATATCTCTGCCTTCTCTTTTAACCCAAACTTGCCATATCTTATATGGAGCTGCCCCTGCTGCCCAGGGTGAAAGCAGCCCCAGCTTATTGGCAATTCCTTTCTCCCTGCGGATGCTCTGACCTCTACACAAAGGCACAGGCAAGCAGGAGCTGCACCTTGTTATCTGGAGGATCTGTGGTCTTCACAGTGTGGGAATGTCAGCCAGAGGGGACAAGCAGGATCTATCACTGTCACTCGGAAGGCCTTTTTTTATTCTTGCAAACTCAGGGCTTTTCAGATCTTTAAGGCTGATCAGAGATAGAGCACTACAATAGCTGACTTAAATCTCAGCAAGCAGGGAGGCGAGGCAAAGAGAGGTACCACACATAAAATAAAGTACACATCTCTTTCTGGGAAGATAAAACATAACTCTTGGTACACACAGCACAATAAAAGCCCTTTGAGAACAGAGCAGATCTTTGTCAGGAATTGTATCTCATTTAGCACCATTGTTTCACTGTGTTCCTTTCAAAATGAAAGCGATTCATCTTGCCTTTGTTTCAGGTTGCCTTTTAGTTTTTCCTTTCACAGAAATTTCTCTTCCATTAGGAGGCAAGCCCTTTTTCCTTCTCCCTCTCTTCGCAAACATGACTTTCATCCTCAACATGTTTACACTCAGCTCTCACAGTCCAGTTCAGTGATTCCTGCTTTCCCTGCATATTGTCAAGTAGTGATTCAGATAAAACAGACAATACTGCTGTGAAGTGGATTTACAAAAGGATTTTAATGATCCCATTCTTTGAAAGTGTGTTTGTGTGGGTACAAATATCTCCATCATTTATTTGCTTGGGGAATATTTGTGAGCACTTGCTAGCCTCTTTGTACTCATGAAGACATGGAGTAGTTGCTACGCCAGGTAGATGGCATATCAAGCATGCAACTAAAGAAGAGGTTACATGAAAAACCATTCATTATGAAGCAGAAGTCAAAGAACGATATGGTGAAATGTCCCAAGGGCAAATTTAGAGCCTCTGTTCCTTGCCTTTGGAGAAAGAAGTATAAAATTTGTAACAAACGTGTATATTTCATTAATAATTTTATCAGAAGTCTTGCTGGGGAAAAAAATATAATCAAACTAACTTCTTAAAGCCCTATGTCTGACAGATGCTACCCATGTTATCTCCTTTCATCTTCTAGTAGCCTGAATAAGGTACCCGAAAGTGAAGTTCATAATAACTGAGTGATTTTCAAAACTGTGTGTGAGTCCTAAGTAGCAGAGCTTGATTTCAATCTCTGGTCTCTTGACAATGTAGGAGAATGTCTGGAATGTAGACAGGTGGACCCATGCTGGCAGGCCAGTCCAGTTTTACCAGCAATAAATGGCAAATGTCTCCTCTATTTGAACTCTTCTGGGAGACTCTTCCCAGTCCTTGCTCCTTCCCAGGCGCCCACAGTAAGTGTCTGGGCATCAGAAGGCTCCCTGGCCTGGACAGTGTATTAAACCAACTTGGCAAAATGATGGCACTCCTGGGTCAAGGGTAAGTGAGATTAGGAAGAGACTATTCTCTGCATTATTCTGAAGGATGGAGCACTAAGAGTATGACCATCCATATGCTGGGAGGTCTGGGGCTGCAGCCCTGCTCCAAGGTGACTAGTGAGCTTCTCTGGCTTCCTCTGTTTGGGTTTCTTATGCTTACAGCTTCCAGAGCTTCTGGTGGACAGTAGAGAGGAGCTATGTATCCTAAAAATTCTAACCCACCACACTTTCTCCTGCTCCTCTGGACTTCCACACTGAGTGGGGCTTCCTCCTGCCGGACCCTGGCACTCACTGTTCCTTTACCACCGCATTGCTGCCCTTCCCCATGCCAGAGCCCTGGCATGCTTCCAGGTCAAGTTTTGGCCCCAGAGATCTCACTCGCTGCTTTGAATAAAATAATAATATAATAATATAAATATATACACATACATTATTCAAAACTATGTATTATGTATAAACATATAGACATATATTCTTCAAATAAATGCTTGCATGCGTGCATATGTTATTCAAAGCCATATGTATATATGTCTACACCATGCACATCCATACACACACACACCTCTTGAATTTTTACTTTTACCCTGGTACTCTTCCTTGAATTCAAGGCTCATAAATCCACTGTTGACTCAAATTCTCCAAAGAAAGTTTATTGGAAATCTCAAACTCAACAAGGTCCAAGCAGAACTACTCTATCTCCCTTGAAAGTATCAATCCCCAACCTGTACGTTTGTATTTCCTTCAATGGCACTGCTATCCTTTACCCGGTTGCTCAGGCCCCCGATCTGAAGATGACATTCCTGCCACCCCGCACTTGTCATCCAGCCCATGAATCAGCCCTGCAATAGACCCAGAATGCAGCCACTTCTCACCATCAACATCACTGTGGCCTTGCTCCAAGCCAGCTGCTGGCTGGGCTCCCGGCTGCCAAAAACTCCTCCCATCCACACTCCATGCAGCAGGAAACAGGACCTTTCTAAAGCCTACAGTGACCTACATCATTCCCCTGATTAAACCCTCTAATGGTTTCCTGAGAGCAAAAATCAAACTCCTCACCATAGCCCCAAGACCCTCCATCATTTGGACCCCACTTCTGTCTCCCAGCTCATCTTCCTCGTTATCTACCTCGTTACCAGGTGCACTGACTGGCTGTCTAGTCCTCAAAGCATCAATCCCATTTCTTCCCTGGGGCCTCTGGGGTTTCTTTTCCTCCTGCCTGGAGCTCTTCCACAGATCAGGGTGGGACATTTTCACCTTTCAGAGTTCAGTTCTGGCATCCCCTGTGATTCCCGTCAGCTCTGGCATCTGAGACAACTTTCCTGATCCCAGGGCCACCAGCCCTTCCAGCTCTGCCACAGTACCTTATGTAATCTTTGTTGCACTTGGGTGTACCAGAAATAAACGATCTTTCCCCCTTATGTCTGTATCTGTTAGTTCTCTTTCCCCTATGTTTTCATCTACAAGTTTTATAGTTTCAGCTCTTACATGTAAGTCTTTGATTAATTTTGAGCCTATTTTTGGATATGGTATAAGGATCCATGATCATGCGTTTCCTGGTGGATACCTAGTTTTCCCAGCACCATGTATTTAAAAAAAAAAAAAAAAAATGTTTTTTTTCCTATTGAATAGTGTTGGCACCCTTGCTGAAAATTATTTGCCTATGATGAGAGTTTATAGCTAGGCTGTCTCTTCTAGTCCATTGGTCTGTATGTTTGTCTTTAATGCCCCATCACTAGAAGCAAAATTTCTTAAGGGTGGATGCTGGGCCTGACTTTCTATAGCCCAGCCCCTGACACAATGGGACTTGATGATTTCTGATGCCTAGCTGGCTGAGTTTGCTTCCTGCTCTTTCTTTCACAGCCTGGCTGGACTTCCCTGCATGACTCCTACTCAGCTTGGGACAGGCCTGCCACCTTCACAGTCAGCCTGACCGATGTGCTCCTCTTCCTTCAACTTTGGTTTGGAGGGGCTCTCTTCCTCCCCTTTCTTAAAACCAATCTCCATTTATTCGGGGTTAATTTGATTTTTCTTGTCACATTCGGATTCTATTTGTAACTGGTGGCTGTGCATCATCCAGCATTTTCTTATTCTGCTGTTCCTCTCTTCCAGGTGTCATCCCCAGCCACTGTGTCTGGCTGTGATGTACTATGGCACATGTGTTCCTGTCCTCCTGGGAGCCATGTCCAGCAGACCCTCTTAGACCTCCATAGGGGACACACCCACCTGCCTTCTGGAGCTGCCATGCTGAACTTGAACCCCTGGAACTCGGATGCACAAGAAGACAAAGGAAAGCTCCACCACGCTCTGCTCCAGCCTTGTCCAAGTCATGTCGAGAGGCCAGCCTACTTTTTGTTTTTCTTTCCAGTCTCGTAAATAAGGCCTCGGTAATGGCAGGGAGGGGATCCAGAGGACGGGAACACAGCATTACATCATCACATTACCTACACTGATGCATTTTCAAGACCAGCAAACTCAATTAGCTTGTTGGTAATAGCTGGAGCAGCAAGTGGGACTCTCACCGCAGAGCTTATTGTGCTGAGGAAGGACTCGGAAAGCAAATGCAGGCACAGTTCCCCCTGTGGAGGCCCAGCAGGCTCGCCCAGCGCTGCTGCAGCTCAACACCAAGTGGGCTTCACTTGGAATAGTGTCCAACTGCTGCTTACGGCTCAGTTGCGTGATAATGTATTTACATTTCAAGACATGTGATGCCTGGTTATGTGTCCTAGATATCTGTTACATGACTCGGTCTTGATCAACTTTTCTTCCTCTCTGTTCTTTTTCATCTGTAAATGATCCAGCCTTGCCAGCATTGAGACCTGGAGAGGTTAGAAAAGTTACCTGTGGAAATTTAGCAAGTAGCCTTCTCTCAGTCAATACTGATGTATTTATCATTCTCTGACATGTCAAATAATCAGCCCAGCTAATGGTTTGGGTAAGTTAGAGAAGGGAGGAAATCCCCATTCAGCACAAATGAGGATGAAGGACAGTCAAGACTACTGAACAGTCAAAATAACATCATAGATTAATCACAGTGCCATGAGAACAAAGAATGTTTTAGTGGAGCAGTCCCGAGAACTTAACTTGTCCAGCCGTGTAATTTTACAGAGGAGAAAAACAAGAGAACAGAAGGCTACGGTTTTACCCTCCAGGTCCCGTGCTGGTGAGCAGACAGGTGGATTTACTGTAAGCCAGAGTCCATGTGCCATTGAAGGGATGACCATGCAGGGTGTCTTCAGAAAGGGCTTCTGCATCCAGAGACGAGGTGGATTTCAAAGCAGCATATCATCGTGGACTTGCAGGTGCTATCAACATTATGTTAGCAGGGTATCTGCTTTTGTGTGTGAGCAAGCCCTTTGCAGTCTTGTTAGCTTTACACTTTTAATAGTGAGTTTTCTGTGTGGAGTGGTAAATTTCAGTGTCTCTATCAAATATGAAAGCTGTAAAATTGGAAGTATATTCAAATTCCATTGCAGGAAAGTTAAATCATACTTCTCTGAGAGCAACCTCTGCTTCCCAGGCCATCTTTAGCCAGAAGACGGGTTTTCCATCATCCCCCTCAGTTAAAATTATGAAGAGGGACTCCCTGCGCAGAGGACCCCCATCTTGGCTCCAACAGCAACT
The DNA here is from genome assembly GCA_004026585.1 of Noctilio leporinus. Taxonomy (NCBI): domain Eukaryota; kingdom Metazoa; phylum Chordata; class Mammalia; order Chiroptera; family Noctilionidae; genus Noctilio; species Noctilio leporinus. The sequence continues at coordinate 220,796 of PVIW01001357.1, read as the reverse complement.
GCTTCTATGCAGGGCTTACTTTGGAAGATGCGGAGAGGCAGTGCTGTGTTCTAAATGGCTCATACATCATGCATTTTCCCAAGATGGTTTTAAAAGAGGGCCAATTGGCAGGGCTGCCTTCTTCTCCTCCCCTTGGGCAGGCTAGTGAGTGCAGTATTGTATGTCTTGCACTCTTCCATCTATAATATTTGTGGCTCTAAGGAGCCACCAGAATGGGGATCCTGGTGATATATGATTCCTAAGGAGAAATCATTCTAATTCATGAAGATCCTCTTCTTTCCTGTCTAAGCTGCGCACATTGTGGAATCTGTTTTGTTGAAATGGTACTAAAATGTTGGACAAATAAAACAACAAAACCGGTCATGACATTGTTCTGGTCATGACCTTGTTCTAGCCATGAAACTCTTAATGTTCTATTTGAATTTACCAGGGTTTAGGTATATATTGTTGTCACCTTCCTCCCTCATGCCTCTCTCCTCTCCCCCTCCTACCTCTCCACTTTACTCTCTCTTTATCTTCATAATGATATATGTTACTGAGGAATACAGTAGATTTAGAGGCAGGCATGGCCTTATATCCCAGGCCTGTCACTTACAAGTTGAATGACCCCACACGCATTATAATGGCATTCTAACTCTCTTAGATGAAGGATAACAACACAGTGGAGAAAAGATTGAATAATATAATAGAGAGAGAGTCCCTGGGGCAGTGCATCATAGGTTGTAGACTTTCTTTCATTCTTTATTCAATAACAGTTCCTTAAGCACCTTCTCTGCCAGCCCCACTTCTAGATGATAGGGTGATAGCACTGAATAACACAGACAAAAAAAAAAAAATCCTGCTCTCATGGAACCGATGTTCTACTGCGCTGGCAAGTGCAAGATATAGAATGTGACATGGGAATAGCTGCCATAGAGGGAAACATAACAGGGAGGGAGACAGGGAGGTTGGGGGACAGGGGTTTGGCATTAAAATGTACCATCAGGAAAGGCCTCATGGAGAGGATGGCCTTTGAGTAAAGAATTTAAGTGGCAATGACAGGTGGTGCAGATATAGGAGAAATAGCATCCCAGGCAGGAGGCGTAGGGCAATACATGGTGATAATTTGCATATAAAGAAGAGTTGTGCCTGCCTACTCACCTGTGGATGGTATGAAACTACAAAATGCGTACAGTCTTTATAGTAATCATGCCCCTCCTTTTTCTCTTGCCCTGCTTAATCTGAGCCACATCCAGAAACATGAGGAAACAGAGGTCACATACAACCAGGTCAGAAGAACATGTAAGCATGTTCTTTGTCAGTTGGCAAGAAAAGGGATGAGGAAAGCAGACCATTAACATTAGAAGTACTAAAAGATTTCTGCAGATGCTTAACACACAGTGTCAGGAGGTCAGAGAGCTGGGTTACCAGTGTCTAGCACATTGTAAGTGCTCACTAAATACATTGTGAATAGATGGAGTGTTGAACAAAGATTCTAAGACGTCAGTGATTGACAGAGGTAGAAGCAGGAAGCTGGGTACCAATATGGAAAATTCCAGTGTGCAGAATTTAGCCACAGAGATCGGATCTGGCAGGACTGGGGAAACTGGGGAAGGCCTTATTTAAGGATATATAGGGAGCAAGAGTAGGCTCAGTCACAGTAAAATAAGATACAACACATGATACTGGAGCTGAAGTTCAAAGACAAAATGGTACCAGTAGAAAGTGGATTAGATGCTGCATAGAAAAGGCATCAAGCAGCTCTTCCCAGGGGAAGCTGTCCCCAGTCTTTGATATGGACCTCCACCTGCTATTCTCTCAGTCTTATGGGAAGTGCTTTCTAAACTCACCTTCAACCACCTCATGCCGTATTTGGGATCGAATCCCTTCCTGTGTAGGAATTCTAGAGCTTTTAACTCTGGTGAGACACGAGCCAGGCGCCTCCTGGGCTTTCTCCTTTTTCTAGCCAAAGAAAGGTTTTCGTGCTAGGGTGTGTGGCTGTTCCTGGCCATGTCATCTGGGTTGCTCAGGTCTGCTGCTTTCCTGTACTTCCACTGCAAACCAACTCACCCACCATTTCTTCAAGCTTTCCAGATAAGAACAATGAAAATGTAACCAACTGAAGAATGATACAATAGTTAAGCAAAGTACAAGATATGGTTGTAGGGGTCCTAGATTTCACCTTGAGGATCTGCTTCATTCCCTCCACACCTGAGAGCAGGCAACCCTGCAGGCCCCAACAGTCCCCTTGAGCTCACACTGGGCCTGTGCTGAGACCAGCACCAGGTTTGCCCCAACCTGGATGCCAGGCCGGTGTTAGGAGACATTCTTCACAAACCAAAGTAGGGCTGAGGAAGGCTCCAGAAAGGAAAGAAATGAATGCTCAAATAAAGCAGAGGGCCATAGAAGGAAAGACCAACTAAATGAGAACACCTTCAGTAGAAATATGTTAAAATGACACAACTTCTCACCTATGTATGAAATATAAGGTCTCCAGATGAGGTCATGAATTTCAGCCTCCTTTCCCTAGGATCCTGAAAAGCTGAGAGGACAGATGGGAAGTTCTGAATTGGTGATAAAGGAAATGATGCATAGATGCCGGAGACACAGGTGAGAGGGAGAGTCCTGGGTATTAAACTATCAGGAGACAGAAGAGGGATTGGGATTCTATACAACTCTAAAGCAGGCACCCCAGGACGGGGTACATAGAACTCCTTTGGGAGGAGACTGAAATGCTAGGGGTACCAAGAGCCTCTGTCTTGACAGGTCAACTAGAAGGGCTGGCTGGAGATCATGCTTCTTCTGAAACTTGAAGGAACTCAGCTGAACTCAACAGAAGATAACCAAGAACTGGCCACTCATCACAGGTTTAATTCAGGGAGACAAGGGCAGCACCTTCTGGGAGGTTGTTATGATCTTGGCTGAGATCCAGTGGAATACAGTCTATCTCTTCAGGGTGACTTCAAGCCCATTGACCCAATGGCCTTGCTTTGTTTATAAGTTCAAGGTTTCAATGATAGGAGATAGTCATGAGTTGGTCCCCAGAGCAGAGGCACTGCCACTTCTTGAAAGTACTGGCTGCAGCGGAACTACGTCCTAGAAATTGCAGGCATGTAAAGAAGCACTGAGAAAATCAGCTAAGTAACTTCTTATCCAGTGCACAGAAGTGTGATTGTTTTAGGTCACTAACTTTTAGGTTGTTTTTTAGGTAGAAAGGTTAATGATAGAGCACCAGAAGAAGACTTAGAGGAAACAGGAACAAAAGAGTGAACCAGCAGCACACAGCAAGTAGGTGTTAATAAAGGACACCTGTGACAAAGGCTCTACGCCAGTGTTCCTGGGCCAAGTGGTCCTTCTGTGATCCACTTCTGTCTGTTTGACCTTACACTACAGGCTCATCATAATTCCATGTTCACATCTTGATTCAGGCCTCAGTAGATCCCACCATTAGATTCTGGCCCTGCCTCTAATTGGGCCCTTGGGTGCCCACCCATTCCCACCTAATCAATTGCTCTAAGAGTGATTTTCAACTGGTGTGCTACAAGAATTTTTTAAATGATTCTTTTTTATTAAAGATTTTATTTATTATTTCCAGAGAGAGGGGAAGGGATAGAGACAAAGAGGGAGAGAAACATCAATGTATGGTTGCCTTTCACCTGCCTATAGCCACGGACCTGGCTGGAGACCTGGCTTGAAACCTGGTTATGTGCCCTGGCTGGGGAATTGTACCAGCAAGACCTTTGGGTTCACAGGCCGGCGTCTATCCACTGAGCCACCAGCCAGGGCCACAATAATTTTTAAAACATACATTACCTGACTATTCAGTCAGGGGCACTGACCTCTTTTCCCTTAGAATATTGGATAAAAATATGACCAAAGCCAATACAACAAGAACTGTGCAGCATGAATCAAAATTTTACCCTTTTTTTTTTTTTTTTAATCAGATTGGCAAAAAATATATTTTTTGTTGTGCCACAGAATTTTAGTAATGAGTTTGTGTGCACCATGTGATGAAAAATGTTGAAAATTGCTGCTCTAAGACTTGGACTTCATAATAAAATACTCACATACCTGATTCATCCTTACTGCTGCGTGCTACTCTATTACATCCATTTTGGTTCACTATCTGTCTGGTCTGGTCCTGGGCTTCCCCCGCTGACTCCACTCCCATCAGAAAATCTTGCATTGAACAGTTGATATTATAGCTGAGCTTAGGGGTTATAACGCAGCCTGCCATCCTCTCATCCTTTCTTTCCAACATTGCACCCTTTCAGCAACCTGAGGCTTGTCTTCTGATACCCTCGTCTCCTAGATCTCAGTTTTTCCACGGGCTATTTACCTGCTATCCTGGTTTTCAGCCCATCCTGACACCCTCTACTGAGCATTTGAACTTCTGCAGCCAGGGGCACACAGCCTGACTAAGATGCCTCTCTGCCTGACCCTGCGGAACTGCAACATTTCCAAAGTCAGCAGCTGCTTCTTCCAAAGGATTAGTCAGGTCTTTCCCTGCCAGGGTGGATTATGCCTGCAACAAAAGCTATTAACTTGTGAATCCTTTGTGTGTGGGGTTGTGCCTGAAACTGTTTTTAGGTAGCAAGAATGCATTTGATTCATGGAGAGGCATTTCCTATGTGAGAAAAAATAAAATAAATCCTTTTTCTGCACTTCAGTAAATAAAAGGACTATACTATTAAGAAGCACTAGGAAAAACTAGCTCTTGGGGGACAAATGAATACTTTCAAATCATGGTGAGGCAAAGGTACACAGAGGGCAATGTCATGAGTATATAAGATCTTCTTTCTTATTTTCAGGGAATAAGATATCTTAGAGATCCTAAGTAACAGAAAATCTATTAGTATATGTCCAGATGCAAGCCTTTTTTTTTTTTTTTTTTTTTGATCCTAAACTCCCTTTATACGTCTTTGGAGTATTTAAAGAAACAGCCTTAAACTCGTGCTAAAATGTCCACAGAACTCCTCTTTAAACTTCCCAGTGCTCTTTAAGAAAGGTGTAATTGGCCAGGAGCCTTGTACAGGGGTGGCTGCTTCCATAGTGCGGTGGAAGCAGGAGGCATTTGAACTCTCCGTGAGCAGCCATTGACATGAGAACTAGGACATCTTCGTATGCGAGTTAGACACACGTAACACAAAATATATGGTTTAGTTTTGCCATATATGCTCGATGTTTCAGGACAATCTCATGTCCAGTTATATTACCTCACGTTCTCCCCTTTCCTGGGAATGCTATATTTCTGGAAATAGTGACTGAATGAATCCATCTACAATGTTAATAACTGAGTAAGCTGAGATTTTCCAATAATGAATGTAGTGATGCTCTCTGTCTTCAGTAGAAGTGAATGATACAAGGGGCCATGTATGTTCTTTATTTACATATACAGGTGATAAACATTATCCCTCATGTGTTTTGTAAATGAAAGGTGATTAATTTAGTACAACGCAAGAAGAGTTTCAACTTTTCACCTTGTAAGAATTTGTATCTTTTAAGAATGCTATGCAGCACTATTTATAATAGCCAAGTGCTGGAAATAGCCTAAGTGCCCATCAGTGGATGATTGGATCAAAAAACTTTGGTACATTTACACAATGGAATACGACACAGCAGAAAGAAAGAAGGAACTCCTACCCTTTGCAACAACATGGATGGAACGGGAAAGTATTATGCTTTGTGAAATAAGCCAGTTAGTGAAAGACAAATACCATATGATCTCACCCATTATAGGACTATAATGAATAAAATAAACAAACAAGCAAAACAGAACCAGATACATGAATACAATGAATAGACCTTCAGTGGGCAGAGGGGAGGGATGGGGGGAGGAGGAGGCAAACAAAGTGAGCGGTTTAGTCAAAGAACTAGCATGGAAGAACCATGGACATGGACAACAAGTGGGAATGACTTTGGAAGGAAGTGGGTGGGTGGAGAAGGGGACAGAGGGGAGGAAAAAGGGGATGGATGTAATACAACAACAATAAAATTAAATAAAAAATAAAAGAGTGCTATGGAACATATAGTCAGGTAAATACCAGCCTAAGCAAGAAAGCCATCACATTTTTCATATACAGGGAGTTACCAGGAGGTACTTCCAGGGTGGGTTCATTGGATCAGTAGAGTCATGACACTAGTTTGGCATTTTTGGATTCTCTTGGCTTTTTCTCATGGTCACAAGATGGCTGCAGCAGCTCAAACATCACACACTAGAATCTCAAGTAGGAAGAAAGTGTTACAAACAGAACTGAATTTTCCTCAGCAGATTTCTTCTCTACTCATCCTCCTTCTAACTCAAAGAAGGAAATAATTTACATCCTTATTTATTTTATTAAGTAGATCTGTGTCACATGTCCATGTCTATCTATGAGAGAAGCTTAGCAAGTTAAAATCTAGCAAAGAGAAGGAAAATTCTACATGAAGTAGTAGAGTAGTGCCAAATTGCTATGAAAAGGACTCCAAATTGATCTAAAGAAAAAAAAATAGTTCTATTAATCAGTAAATATAAATGTTTTCTTTAGTTTCAAGTAGAATTTCCCAGTTGAGCATTTCAGGATGACAGATAGCTTTGTTCCACATAGTAACTCAGAAATCCAGACTGGTGGACTCTGTTAGTGGGAAGATGGGAAGAATAAAAATGTAGAGTCTAGGATTTCCTCTTCAGCAAGTGAGGTAGAAATTGTGTATATCAGTTAAGCTCAAGTTGAATGAGCAGGAGCATAGTCACATGGTCATCTCAGCCAAACAGGTGGAAAACCCACCCCAGGTTGGACTTGAGCTGGTGACAGCTACAATAGTAGATGGTCAGAATGGAGTTGGGTTGTAGCCGGCAAGTCTACCACACTGTGATTGGCTTAGACAAATTGGGATTCATTCCTCATTCTGGCTAAGGGGCATTCCTTCCTGAAACCAAAGGATGAATATTGCTACCTGCACCCAAAATAGAGGTTTTGTTAAGAATTAAAAGAGTGAGATGTAGCTATAAGAAAGATCACCAATAGTGTCCACCACAGACTTTTCATGGAAACTACAATTCAGAAAAAGGAAAAAACATTGTCAGGTACTACGTTCCCATTTTCAGTTTTGTTGATCTGTGCATGACACGTGTTCATTTCCACCTCATTGTCCAAGACAAGATCCTCTGCTCTGTGGGGCAAGGACTTTATAGGTGACATCTCTTTGCCTTCCACTGTTCCTTGTAGCAACATGTTTGGAAAACTGAAAGTGTCCAGGTTTGCTAGTGACCAACATGTTGACCAAGCTCAGGTTTCCTGACCATTGTCCTCTGCACTTGGACTACCCACTCCTTTGGGAAGCAGAGGAGCTGAGGATCAGTATACTCTATGGTTTTAGTCATTGCTGATGCCAGTGGTTGAGGACCAGCCAGGTGACACCAGCACAGGCACACCTGGCGGTGCTAACTACAACACTGGGTTGGTGTCAGCATCTTCAGCCTGCCTTCTTACAGGGAAACCTCAGTATGCAAGATTGGTTACCTATTTCATTGTGTTACATATTTCTCTGCTTTCCACTCTCACACTCTCACAACACTTAGTGCATTGCTCTGTGTAGCTCAAAATGTAAAAAATGAGTAGTTCTCTGCATGTCCCTTTTCCCTACTTGAGAATTTAGGACCCTCAAGATCAAAGGACAGTTCTAATTTACATCTTCTTCCAGCATCTCCTCTACTGCCTGGTAGGATAAGATTTATTTATTTAAGTGTTGAGAAAATTGAATAAAAGAAAAAATTTTCTCACACTGACTTAATACATTCTTCAAATCTCCTGACAAGCCTGGCTAGCTATTAAAAAAAAAAATAATAGTCCACTGTGTCCTCAGGGCAAGAAATGACACTATTAACTTTATAGATTATGCATATATTTATTGAGCATTATTATGTGCAACAGTCATCAATAGCACAGTTGAGGGTGGTTTAAATGTGAATTTACTGTTTTTGAGCTCAGGGTTGTCTAACACAATTATAGAATAATAGACATTTTTCTATCTAAAGTTAAATTTAAGGATTAGATGTTAGGGGATTTCCACCACATAGTGAGCTTCCTGCAATTTGGCACATCCAGTAGATGGTGGATGGCCAGCTGGACAGTCCACTAAGCAAGGGAGGTGAAAGCCAATTTCTGTAAGTCAATGCCAAAATGAAGTTTCCATGGTTATAAGGAGCAAGGGCTGATTCTTCAGCTATTTTCCATAGAGTCTGAAGATACCCTTCCTGTTCAATCATTGGTAAAGACTTTGGCCACTGTCAATGATGTGAAGTATTAGGAGATTTGAGAATGTTAACGTGGTATCATGAAGCCCAAGAATGCCCAAATCCTGAGCAACACCCTAATCACTCATTTTGATGAGTTTCTAATGGACATGTCCTTGCATGGACAGAAGAAAGGGAAGCAAAGTAACTAATGTCACCAGGCTTGGGCCCTGGACCCCGATTAAGCGCTCTAGTAAACTCTATTGAACTAAGTGAAATAGCATTTATCCTACATTTTTAGGCACCAACATCTTTAGATCAGAGTTCAGTACTCTACAATGGCCAGTCCCAAGTGTATCAGTCAGAGGACATGATCATTAGGTTTGCTGGTTTCCATACTCGGCTCCATCATAGGAGATAACAGGGGACAGAGGGCCACCTGGGCTCACTCTCAACTGGATGGCCTTTCATGGAAGGGGTAGGAGAAACTGGGGCCATTTCCCCTAGGCCTGAGGTTTCCAGTGCACGGAAGAGTGTCGATAAAGGAGAGTGCCAGAGAAAGGTCATAGCCCTGTGAGGGAATCTGTAATGATCATCAGCAAACCTAACCAGTCAGTGCCCCGGAATTTAATTCATCTACAGTAGACTCTCTCCTCCATCCTGGATGGGGAGAGACAGGTAAAGAGGGGCATGGTTTAGTTTCCCCACAGGTTGGAATCATGGCCGCATCTGATGAGATGAAATATATTAGGAACAAATGTAAGTTTCTCCACTTAAACCAAAAACACTTGTACGAAGAGCGAAGAGGGACCTCAGCTCAGACCCAGGGGCCTGGGCTGGCTTAACAAGGATCATCATTCAAATGCGTCAGTAACCCCTATAGCTCTGTATTCTGCACTGGTTACACTACTTCAGATCTGAATGCCTTATTTTAAAAGGAACATAGACAACCTATAGATTGTTTAGGGGAAATGAATAAATGGCATAGGAAATGGAATTAGAAAGTGCCTCTTTGTTAACTTGTTAATATTCTAGGATTTCAAGGTTCTGAAAATCTAATCTAAAAGGATTGAGGTAGTTGAGTTCCTATCATGTGCATTGTGTACATATTGTCCAATGTGACCATCAAGGCCATTGACATGATTTCACAGTTAAAGGGACACAGGGCTTCAAGAGGTTAAGTGATTTTCCTGCAGTCATATAGCTAATGAGCAGCAAACTGGGATTTGCACCTTCATTCTGCCTAACTCAGAAGTACATGCTGTTTCTACTCCATCAAGCATTTAACATTCTGGGGTTCTAAGAGTCTGTGCTTCGGTAATCTTGTGACAGAGTGATTCTAAAATTGCTACGTTCAAGGCTGCTCAGAAGGGCTGGGGAGAGCAGGGGAGGTGAGAATGTGAGAGGGAGTGTGAGGCAGCTGGGAGAACTGAGAAATAACAGAGGTTATTTCTCAGAGGTTATTTCTCATGCATTTGCTCCCCTGCCCCCACCAAAACAAAACATTTTGTTTATTTCTCTGCATTTCTACAAGGCAGGCATGTGACCTGAGAACAACTCCCTGTGATACAGGTTTTTTCTCATTTCCTGGCTCCTAATCTAATAGAAATGTCTAAATTACTTGGCTGGCTCTAACAGAGAGAGGGGGAAAAATCTGGGATCAATCAGTCCATTTGAAACTGCATCTGCAGGAAAGATACTAGGAAGGGGCAGAGTGGGGGCAAAGCTCTGTCTGTCTATTCCCGTGTTTCTCCCAGCAACTGCTGGCCCATTTCTTGGTCTCCTGGCTGCACCCTGATAAAGGCGTCAGTCAGAGGCTTCCAGAGCGAGCCTGGCCAGGGTGCTCACCCTGCCAGCATCAACCATTTCTCCTCTCTTCTTTACAGCTGGATTAAGTGTCTGATTGTCTGTTGCCAACCATCGGGTCAGATCTTGAGTATCCAGGTTACAGGTTTGCCAGTCTCCCTACTAAAAACATTTTAAAATATTCTAGGAGGTTTTTATTTTATTATTTTTCATTCCCATGGGATAATCAATCAGATTGACTGAAGGGGCATGGGCTCTCTCTGTCAGGCCCCAAGGCAGTTTTCTTCAGTTGACCATTTGGCTTAAAGACAGAGTCCTTGAAACGCTCTTGAGAAGCAATGTGTTTTCTTTTGTCATTGAAGTGACTGCTATTGTGTTTCAGCTCTCAGGTGAGGGGTAGAAAGACCTACCCCTGTCCTAACTACAAAGGAAAGCTGAACAATCTGTCACTACAGTCAACCTGCCACTACTGTCACATTAAGTGCTGGATCCCAGGAAGTAAATATGTTCCACAAAGAGCCTATACCATCGTTTGTTGTTTAATATTATCACAAAATTATTTATCCAATTATACTATCTAATCAGATTTTCTCACTAATGTCCTTTTTTCTGTTTCAAGATCCAGTTCAAGATTACATTTGTTTTGTTGTGTTCACTTATTTTTTCCCCAGCTTTATTGAAGTATAATTGGTTATATAAGATGGGGAAGCTGGGTGAAAGGTCTACAAAAACTCTGCTAAGGCTGGGTTGGGGTGGAGATGGGAGGATTGACTGTAAAGGGGCAGGAGGGAACTTCCTGTGGTGATAAAAATGTTGTACATGTTTATTGTTATGGTGGTTACATAAAAGTATACATTTGTCAAAATTCATCACACTGTACATTTAAAATAAGTACTTTAATTTTATGTAACTTATGCTTTAAGTTGATACTTTTAATTTTTAAAGATTTTATCTATTTATCTATTTATTTATACAGAGAGGGGAAGGGAGAGAGAAAAAGAGGAAGAGAAACATTAATGTGTGGTTGCCTCTCATGTGCCCCGAACTTGGGACCTGGCCCACAACTCAGGCATTGCCCTGATTGAGAATCAAACTGGCTACCCTTTGGTTCACAAATCAGTACTCAAGCCACTGAGCTACACAAGCCGGGGCATTTAAAAATTTTTTAGATAAAAATATAACATTATGTCATTTTCACATGAAAATTTTTCCAGTGACTTCCCAGTACACAATGAATAAAAATCCAAACTCCTAATTGCATTTTTTTTTTTTTTGAGACAGAGAGAGAGAGAGAGAGAGAGAGAGAGAGAGAGAGAGAAGGCATTGATTGGTTGCCTTATCCCCCATACACTCTCTGACCAGGGATTAAATCTGCAACCCAGGTATGTGTCCTGACTGGAATCAAACCCACAACCTTTTGGTGTACAGATAGATGATCTAACCAACTGAGCCACCAGGGTGAAATATTTTTATTTAATGAATAAATCAAAATGGCTCTAACAAAAGGTGGTTAATGTTTTTAAGATACAGAAGTGCTTATTACACAAGAAACAAAAGAGAAAAAGGCTTGGGTCGTGAATGGGCAATTTGTAAGGAGGTAAAAATAATTAATAACATTTGGAAAACATTTAACCCTATTAGTAATAAAATAAATATAATTTGAAACCAACAAACAAAAAGACTATCACATGAAATGGTGTGCCTGAGGCTCAGCCATAGAGTAAGTCATCCTTAATGTCCCTTCATTTGAGGAGCTTGCCAACTCTCTTTCTATTTCAGTCTCTTTTTGCATGCTTCCTAGGCAATATCTCCAGTGAAATGAAGTGTCAAGGAAAAATTATGTTTAAATAGATGTTACCGCATTGCTCAGTCTTATGACAGAGACTACAAGGCCAAGAACAGCACGAGAGGTGCCAAGTACACAAACATCCTTAGTGAAGGTCCCAGACCACCTGCAGGACCTGCTAAGAGACTGTGAAACTGCTTCATCCGGCAGTAGTACCACGGCACAGGCTATCCATATAGTTGATTAAGGACAATGCAGAGGAGCTCTTTGGAGAGAGTCATCAGTGTATCCTGCCTCCCCTCCCCATGGGGGCCTCAGGTCAGAAGAAAAACCTAGAAGAAAACCATGTGGGGACATTCCTTGTGGCCCTGGAATTAGGGACACAGAGAAGTAGGTGCTTGACCTACTTGTGCCTGAAGGGCTGTGGGGAGAGGCTTGAACTCCCCTTGCTCGGGTCTAAGGCAGACAGGACTGTTCTGGAATGTCCTGAGTGAGCCCGTCAAAGTCTGGGGAAGTTTCTGTGCAGCAGCTGTAGGTCTGCTAAGGAGACTGTCTTTAACAGGGACAAGGTGACCCGACAGCAGGCGCATTGCAGCTCAGGAGTCAGTAGCCTGGGGAGGGAGGTATTGCCTACTTAAGGGAAGTGCAAAAGAGGGAAATCCCTGGCTATGGGAAAGGGGTTGTCAAAGAACTCTCAGAAGTCCCCCATGAAAAAGAGAATTTCTGTACACAAAAAGTCCCATGACAACCAGGAGTATCAGTCAGATAAGAACTTTCCTATCTCTTGCCTCTCTTCCCTAGTCCTTTCCAACTCTGGAGAGAGCCAAAGTTCAGCCAGAAAGTGGTGTAGTGAAAAAGAGGAAGGAGGCAACCATCCACCAGCCCCCAGCCCCACTGTAGGCTTCCCAGCTCAGGGACAAAATTTGAAATGAATGATAATTTAGATTTGGATATGCCTCTGGGCTGACTTTTTAAAACACCTGGGAAAAGGATGCTATTATTACGTCCGTTTTCCTTTTTCTTTTTGTCCTAAAAGTGATGGAGGGATGTTCTAATACCCTAGCCTAACCTGAAAAGCTGAAGGACCTAACTGAAGTTTCATGTAGCGAAAGTGCAGGTGGAGGACAAGGGGGAGAATCTCACTTTGAAGCTCAATAGCAGGTAGAATAATGTTACCTTCTATCTGCACACAAGTCTAGCTTAATTATTAAAACTAATGTATAGTGTTCTTCTGAAGGCAAGAGACTTAGAACAACACAATAAGTACATCATTGATCGAAAAGTGACATTAATTATATAAATGAAACATAAGACACACAGTTTATAAAATACAAGAAAAACAGCACAAGCTCTTAACTCCTTCCCTCTTCCTTAGACATCACCTGGAGGAAGTATTCTAATCTGAACACCTAAGCCATCTTAGTCAGAGTCTCACAATGTCCCTGTTCTGCTCCTACAATACCAAATACCACTGGGAATGTTCTGTTCAGGGTGTTACGTTCAATACCCGGCCATTGATTTCTCTAAGAAATATAATAAGATTTTGCATGGAGTAGAGCTTATCAAAGCACTGGCAAGTGCACAAGCTCACCACAGCCAGAGTTATTCTTCTTGTAGCCTAGGATTTCTAGTGTACTTAGTCTTCCTATTTAACAAGGAGTGCACAATTTGCCCTAGTGGTGGAAAGAAGCCACTTTTTCATGTCAAGAGATTTTTATGCTTCTCTTCCATTTGTTGCTATACTAATGGCAGAGTTACTCCTATAGCTCACCTGCCAAAACCTCTCCTGAAATAGATGAGAGCAACCTCAACTTTTCTTCTCTTGCCTACAGAGTTGGCCACTGACATAACATCTCCACCTGGCCTGTGTCTTTCCTTTTTGGCCAGCCACTCTTTCCTTTTTCCCTTCCTCTATATGGTGGCTTTAAAACATGTTTTTAAACCTCCTGACACTTCTTCCATCAAGTCTAATTCCCTTTCCCTTAAATATAATCTGGTCTTAGTGAGTCACTTCTCACTAATAGAATACGGCAGAAGTGATGTTGTATGATAGCCAAGGCTAGGTCATAAAAGGCAATACAACATTAGCCTAAATTCTCTCTTAGGACACTGGCTTTTGGAACCCAGCCACCGTGCTGGATCCCAGGCCACATAGCAAAACCTCTTGTCAGTGTTCTGGCCAACAGCATGGCTGAGGCCCAAGCTCACAGTGGCATCAACCACCAGGCAGGCATGTGAATGAGAAAACCTTCAACACGACTCCAGCCCCAGCTGTGGTCTGACTGCAACAACATGAGAGACTCTGAGTGAGAACCACTCAGCTAAACACAGTACCATGAAAGATAATAATATACAATTGCTATTGTTTGATGTCGAAAAGCATAGGGTGGTCTATGGTACAGCTATAGATAATCAGAACACTATCAAACTGCACTCCTAGTGAACTTTTAAACATGTTTGTACTCTTTGAAACACTGTTTCTATTCTGGTGATATACTCTATGATTTAGAATCCAAAATCTAGAAATAACTTTTATACAAAGAGTGATTTTTTAAAAAAAAGTAGTAAATATTGGGAGAAACCATTTCCCTTTTATTGAACACTTCAGGCTTTAAAACTATTCCAAAGCCACACATTGAAATATTATCAAGCTATCCCTGGGTGGTGTGGTTTAGGGGATTGAGTGTTAGCCTGCAATCTGAAAGGTCACAGGTTTAATACCCAGTCAGAGTACATATCTGGGTTGCAGGCCAGGTCCCCAGTTGCAGGTGTGGAAGGGGCAACTGATCGATGTATCTCTTGTACATCAATATTTCTTTCTTTCTTTCTCCCTAGTTCCTGCTCTCTCTAAAAATTAAATAAACATTAAAAAAAGAAATATTATCAAGCTATGAAGATGTATTTTTATGGTCCAAGGTTTTTAGTCTGGACAAATGACATACTCATAGCTCTCTATTCTTTTCTTCCAAATACAGCTATAAACTCTGGACATAATGCAAGTGCCAACCACATGTACACTCTGAAAGTTAGTAACACTAACTAGTAACTAGTTAGTTACTAGTAACACTAGTAAAGGAGCTATTATTTGTATTACCAGAGTCCAGAAAGAAGAGGGAAAATACACTCGGTCTAAAAAATTATTTGAAAAAATAATAAAAATTTTCAAGTTTTGGCAAAAAAAAAACAAAAACAACTTCCAGATTAAAGGAGCTGAACAAAACACAAACAAGATGAACACACACACACACACACACATGCTTGCACACGAATACGTGCTGAAGTACATCATAATTAGCCTTCTGCAAACTAAAGACAAAGAGAAAAATCTTGAAAGATGTCAGATAGAAACAGCTCATTATGTTCAGGGGAACACCAGTTCTGACAGTGGATTTTACATCTGAACCTATGGCAATCAGAAGGAAGTAGAAGAATATTTTTTCAAGTGCTGAAAGGAAAGAATGCCAGACAAATTCTTTATCTAGCAAAACTATCCCTTCAAGAATGCAGGAAAGAAAACATTCTCACACAAAGGAAAACTAAAATAATTTGTAACTAGCATGCTTACCCTTAAATATTAGCTAATGGAAGTTATTTAATCAAAAGGAGATGATAAAAGAAACAATCTTGGAGCACATGGATGGAAGAAGTAACAATGGAAAGAACAAAAATATGGATACACATAATAGATTGCCTTTTCCTCAGGAGCTTTATAAATATATAAACAAAAAATTATAAAACCACTGTTTTATTTCACTCAATGTAGTAAAATGCTCAAAAGTCAGGTTGTACATATTGTAATATCTTGAGTAACCACTAGAACTCTATACACAGAAATACACTAAAAAACACCGTAAATAAATGAAGACAGACTCCTAAAAATGTTTAATCCACAGGAAGCCAAAAGAGAAATAAGTGAAACAAATATTAAAAAAAGGCATAAGCTCTAGCATAGCAAAATTATTTTAATTGTAAGTGGTCTTCGCACACCAATGAAAAGATAGGGTTGACAGAATATATATAAACAATTCTCTGCTAGTTACAAGAACTCACTTCAAAGTCAATGATATAGATAAGTTTAAAGTAAACAAATAGAAAAATATACCAAGAAAACAATTAATGTGGCTATATTTATATCTGTTAAAGTAGGCTTCATGGCAAAGAAAATTACTACAAAGAGGGATATAAATATATATAATCATATATTATATATGTCGATATATAATACTCCAGATATATTAAGACAGAGTAGTAGAGCTTCAAGATACAGGAAGCTAAAATTGCTAGAGCTGAAGGGAGAAATCTATGATTATAACAAAATCTATGATTATAGTTCAAGACTTCAACACCCCTTCTAACAACTGAATTACTAGCGAGAAATCCTGAAGGATGTAGAAGATCTGAACCATGCAACCAACCAACAGATATTGATATACATAGAACACCCCAAGAAGCAATGGAAGAAAATATTTAATTCCTTAAGTACCCAAGGGACATTCACTGAGAAAGATTATATCCTGGGCCATAAAGCAAACCTCAACAAATTTAAAATAATTGAAATCATATGAAGTGTGTTCTCTGATTATAGATTCAAACTAGAAATCAATCAGGGAAAGACAGGAAACTCTCTGAGCAGGAAAAATTAAGCAACATACTCCTAAATAATCCATGGGCTAAATAGGAAGTCTCAAAAGAAATAAAAATGCATCCAAGTGAATAAATATGACAGGGGAATTTACAACATTAAATGTTTACATTATGAAAGAGGAAAATCTCAATGAATAATCTAATTTCTTATCTCAGGAAGCTAGGAAGTGAAGATCAAAATAAACCCAAAAAAGTGAAAGAAAGGAAATGATAAATATGAGAAGAGGTATCAATTAAATTGAGAAAAGCAAAACAATAGAGAAAAATCAATAACAAGAAACTGATTCTTCAAAATAATAAATTTGATAAATCACTTAGAAAGACTGGCAAAAATAAAAGAAGACACAAATCAGTAATATCAAGAGTGTACTATACTATATTCTTGTAGTATTACCTACATGCAATATACTGGTTTATCACTGCAGATTCTGTAGCCATTAAAAAGTTATAAGGGAATATTAAAAGTGACTTTACACTCAGAAATTCAATAACTTAGAAAAATAGACCAATTTCTCCAAAAAAAATTCAACCAAGAGGAATAGATAAATCATAATAGTCTTATGACCATTACATACATTGAATTTCTAATTTCAAAAGCTCCTCCAAGTTAAACCACAGGAGCCATGACCAAAATAAAAAATAGTGACAACGCTAAATGCTGGTGAGAATGTGGAGAAACTGGTTCACGCTATTGATGTAAAATGAAATAGCCACTCTGGAAAGTATTTTGGCAGCTTCTCACAAAGGTAAATGCACAGGTACTACATGGTCCAGCAATTGCACTCTCAGGTATTTATCTCAGAAAAATGAAAACTTATCTCTACAAAATATCCTGCATGTAACAGACCAGTTGTTCTTGAATAGGGTGAAGGCTTAAACTGTAGCATGCATGTCATGGGATACTATTCAATAATTAAAAAAAAAAAAAAAAAAGCACAAGTTATTTTTGTTCTTATGCATCTTTTTTTTTTTTTTTTAAATATTTTATTTATTATTTCCAAAGAGAGAGAGGAAGGGAGAGAGGCAGAGAGGGAGAGAAGCATCAATGATGGTTGCCTTTCACCTGCCTCCAGCTATGGATCTGGCTGGAGACCTGGCTTGCAACCTGGTCTCCTGTCACGTGTCCTGACTGGGAATCAAACCAGCGACCTTTGGGTTCTCAGGACGAGCCTTATCTACGGTGCTATCAGGCAGGGCTCTTTTTTTTTTTTTAAGATTTTATTCATTATTTTTAGAGAGAAGGGCAGGGAGGGAGGAAGAAAGGGAGAGAAACATCTATACATGGCTGCCTTTCACCTGCCTGCAGCTGGGAACCTGGCTGGAGACCTGGCTGGAGACCTGGCTGGAGACCTGGCTGGAGAGCTGGTTGTGTGTCCTGACTGTCTTTATGCATCTTATAGCTGAAAATCTGAACCTTTTTACCAACGTCTTTCTGTTTTCCTCCCCCTCCCCCTGGCCCCAGGCAAACACTTTACTATTCTGTTGATACGAGTCTGACTCCTCTTTCTCCTCCTCCTCCTCCTGCTCCTCATCATCATCCTCCTCCCCCTCCCCCCCTTTCCCTTCCCTCTCTCTCTTCTTCTCCTTCTTCTTCTTCTTTTAAGATATCCCTACATAAGTAAAGCCATGCAGTATCTGCCTTTCTTTGTCTGGCTCATTTCACTTAGCATTATGCCCACAAGGTCCACCCATGTTATTCTAAAATGTAGAATTTCCTTCTGTCTTGTATTCCATTGTATATACATAGCACATTTTCTTTATCTATTTGTCTATTGGTGGGCACTTAAGGTTGTTTCCATATCTCAGTTGTAAGTAATGCTGCAATGAACACAGAACACAGCTCTTCAAGATGCTGATTTTTTTCCCTTTGGATGAATACCCAGGAGCAGAAATGCTGCATCATCTGGTGGTTCTATTTTTAATTGAGGAACCTCCATGCTGTGTTCTATAGGAACAAATGATTAATATTCACAAAAATTTAGATGAATCTTCAGGAATTATGCTAAGTAAGATAGTCAACTTCAAAATGTTATATGCTACATGATTCTATTTATATAATATTTTCAAAATGACAAAATTTTAGAAATAAAGAACAGATCAATGAACGCCAAGAGTCCGGAGAGCAGAAGGAATCCTTGTGGTGACGGGGTTGTTTATTATCTTGCATACAGGAATCTATATATCTGATAAAATTGTGTAAAACTAAATGCACACACATAAGTGAGATATAAGTGAAACTGGGAAAATCTGAGTAAGATCAGTAGATTACATCAATGTTAGTCTCCTGGTTGTAATGTACGGCAGTTTTGCAAGATGTTACCTTTGGGGGAAACTGGGTCAAGGGTACTCTGTTTATCTTCTTATAGCTGCATGTGTATCTATTCTTATCTCAATAAAACTTAATTAAAAATTATTACCACAGAGACTGTGGTAGTATGACATATATTGCTTATAACATAATCACAGGCTATAAAAAAATATATATATAAATTTTATATACAGCATGATTCTGTCAAATAGATTCAAGGAAAGCAAAAATAAAAAGTATATGAAATTTAAAATTAAAGAAGAAACAGAAGGGCCAAAGAAAAACAAAAAACACTATTAAAATTTTATTTTCCAAATTTTCTATAATCACATTAAACTTGTAGAAGAAATTAACTATTAAAATAGACATTTTTGCTCACTGTTAGATTTTTAGAATCTATTAACATAATTAGATAGGCATAGAACTCCATAGGTTCTCCCCCCTACCTTTTTGCATAGGTGCTTTATTTAGCCAATACTACCTTGTATTTATTGAGTTCATGTATCATCCCCTCTCCCACAGTCACTCCCCACCCTGTTGTGTCCATGTTCATGGGTCATTTGTACTAGTTCCTTCACTAAACCCTTCCTCTTCTTTCCGCCCTTCTTCCCCTTCTTCCTCCCCTCTGGTCACTGTCAGTCTGTTCCCTGTCTCCATGCCTCTGGTTCTATTTTGCTTGTTTGTTTTGTTTTGTTTATTAGGTTCCTGTATTACATGAGATCATATGGTATTTGTTTTTCGCTGCCTGGCTTATTTCACTAAGCATAATATGCTCTCTCAATAAGCAGTGGTGGAAACTCAATCTAAATGGTACACTTGTATTTTGACAGAAGAAACAAAAGTCTTCAAATGATGAATTTTAATAAACAATTCAGGGATCAGTAAGTGAGTTCCAAGGAGAGGAGAATGGGGGTGGGGGCGGGTGCTGGTGCTTATTACTACTCCTTTCTGGGGTCGTGGAGTAGTAATGTGGCACATTACTGTGGCCCATCGGGATCACCTGCTTGACTGGGCATAAGGTGGTCTCCATGCCTCCATGGTGGATTCCTCTTTGGGCTTGGTTGGAAATTATTCAACTGTGAAAACACAGAACTTCCAATTGGTTTTCCTGGTTCAGTATGCACAAATTCCTGCACAGAAGAGAGATTTCTCTGGGGAAATTTTGAAAGCAAGTAAAGATGCTGAAGGAGTTTGGAGAAGATTGCTTTCTGCATGGACACTTCTGAGTGCAATTAAGCTTCACCCCAAATTGGATAGGATAGAAAATATTTAAGGAAAAAAAATACTTCCCTACCTCAGGCCAAGAATCCTGTTTTATCTGAATGGGAGAAAACCATTACTGAATTACAAAATCGTTGGACACAGAAGGTATCTTAGAACTGGCCACTATGTTGAACAACATCAAGTGGTCCCATTCACACTTAGCCTATGTATGTGGTGGCCTCAGGAGAGGAGTCATGAGCAATTTGCATGACTGTATTAATCAATTCTGCTATATCTATTCATTACCACCACACCCACCAAACATTACAAAGATACAATACTTCAAAGGGGAGGAAAGTGATGCCCAGAGAGGGGAAGGTAGTTATTTAAAAATCACACAGCTAATTGCAGAACCCAGAATGCTGAGTTTTAAACTGATACTTTTTCCTCTCCATAATGCTACTTGGAAGAAATGTTTTTACCCCAGCAAAGCTTAATTTTAGTAGTATTTGTTTGAAATCTACAGGGGTGTAACCAAAGCCAGGGCTATTTTCTTTTTTTAAAAGATTTTATTTCATTATTTTCAGAAAGAGGGGAAGGGAGAAAGGCACAGGGGGAAAGAGATATCAATGTATGGTTGCTTTTCACCTGCCTCCAGCCACAGACCTCACTGAAGACCTGGTTTGCAACCTTGTTATGTGCCCTGGCTGGGGAATCGAACCTACGACCTTTGGGTTCACAGGCTGGCGCCTTATCCACTGTGCTACCAGCCAGGGCTAGGGCTATTTTCATAATGTCAACACATGAAACAAATTGAGCATAGGCTCTAAGTACAGTTTTATCACGTGTGAAACAGGGATAATAATAGTACCAGCCTTCTAGGGTTTTTGTGGGGGCAAAGAGTTAATATTTGTAGAGCACTTAGTGCCTATCATATAGACAGTACTATATAAGTATTAGACATTATTTGTAGTAGTATGTATGCAAGTCCACGCTTCTACATCCTAATAATGAGAATAAATAACATGTGGACCCTTCAGAGAACATATACTTTTCATCTATATTCCCACAAGACCTGGCATGGCTTTGAGTACTCTACTACTATTGTTTGATAGATAGGTGGATGGATTGATGGATGGTGGATTGATGGCTGGATGGGCAGATGAATAAATGGATGGATAAATTCAAGTTCATGGGGTTAAACAACCTTTCAGTCCCAGAGCATGAGTATTTCTCACTGGATACTTTTTTCATTGAGAATGAAGAGATAGGGCTAGGTGATATGTTACAATTTTGTATCATTGAATTATAGATCTGTTAGGGTCATTCACAATTCATTTTACCTAACTTTTGACCCAGTGCAGAAAATCACATGACCAGTGGCCAAAACATGCAGCTCTAGTTTGAAAAATGGGAACAGCTCACTCCCTGGGGGACAGACTATTCTCTGACTGACTGTATCACTCTAATTATTAGCAAATTCTTCCTAGGCCTATCTTTTTACCTCTCTTTATTTGAAATCATGGTGACATTAAGAATGAGTCTTATTTCCCTCCCATACACTGTTTTTGTTACTTACTTATTGGACAAATATTTAGTGAGTATAAAATGATTAAAAAGTAGGTAAGATGAGGCGCCGGCCTGTGGACCCAAATGTCGCTGGCTCGATTCCCCAGCCAGGGCACATAACCAGGTTGCAAGCCAGGTCTCCAGCCAGGTCCCTAGCTGGAGGCAGGTGAAAGGCAACCCAACATAGATGTTTCTCTCCCTCTCTGCCTTTCTCTCTTTCTGGAAATAATAAAGAAAATATTTTTTTTAAAGTAGGCAAGGTTCCTGCTCTCTGGGAGATGACTTAGCCATTGAAGATGTAGAAAAGGAAATAATTAGCTGAAAATATAAGGATACTGCAGAGGGTGGTGTGGATGAGAGGCACAGGGAAAGCTGCTTTGACTGTGGCATCCCCGAGCCTGCCCTGAGATGCAGGACAGGAAAGCCTGTGGGAGGGGCTGCCACACTCAGTGCTGCAGAGTCTGCTAATCACGTAGAGAAGTGTCAGGACCACACATTAATTCAATGATAGTTTAATGCTCACGTCAGGGAAATGAGAGACAATGTCAGCCAGACTTCTGCTCAGCTTCTGCTGAGATATTCTGTAAAGAAGCACCCCAAAATTAAATAGGCAGGTGGGTCATATCACAGATCATCCAAAGTGGAACAGGATTTAGAGATTATCTGAGCCACACTCCTCCCCTTGCACACACCCACACACCCAAACAACCACATACCCAAACAGCTACGCACCCATACAGCTACCACACACCCATACAACCACATACCCATACAGCCACACACCCCTACAACCACACTCATGCAACAACATACTTATGCAGACACACACCCAAACAACCACATACTCATATACCCACACACTCATACAACCACACACTTATGCAGCCACACATCCAAACAACCACATATGCATACAGCCACATACCCAAACTGATGCTCAACAAGAGTAAGGAAATAAACTTTAGGTGTTCTGATTTTCAGCTCTCAATTTTGACATGGGCTTTATGCTTCTAAGCTTGATTCACTCTGATCCACAGGGTTTTTAATGAGTTTGGGACTGTCCCCTATGCAATTTTATTATTTCTTTATCTATCTATATCTATCTATCTACCTATCAGAGACTACCAAGACCAACATCTCATGCCTTACTTCTTGGTTTACTTTGGTTATTAGAAGAAGCTAAGATACGCACATCAATATCAGCAATTCTCATATGATGAAAACCCCTAAAATCCCCTAACTTCTTAAATCTTTCTAAGGTTTTCCTTTGAAATGAATGGTCAGTCATTAGGCCAAATCCCTTTATGTTGAACCTCCTCTCCAATGTTCCCTTATTGCTCTCTTACTGAATTTAAGCTGCCCCTCGAGAGAAGCCTGTGCAACCCTATCAAATGATAGCACTTACTCCCCACCTGGCCTCCTACCAGTTCTTCATTGCTGCTTCCAGGACCCTCTTGCCATCTTCTCTCTGAAGACCCCTCCCTGGAAGCTCACTCAGTAAGACCATACCCGGTACTCCTCCATGTGACAGCCATCTACAGCTTGGCAGACTTCTCTTTACATTCATGGAAGATTTTGCCACCTGATTTAACACCATCTTCTCTACCAATACTCCCAATATATTTCTTGGGTCATTTTTGCAACCATGCAAATGAACCTTATAATAATTTGACCTTATAACTCCTTGGCCTTCTCCTCTCCAGTGATTATCCTTGAGCCACCTCAGCCATGGTCATGTCCAAGATATCATTGTCTGACATCTGGGTTTCAAATGTCTCACTGTTTGACCATGATATCTCACCTTTCTACCTAATTCCCCCTAATACCTCCCCTCCAGGAGTCCTTCCATTCCACCCAGGCTCCCCACCCATTGACCTTCAGTTCCACACCACCCTCCTTGCATTCTCTGGCCCATTATTAGTCACTCTCTTGCATGTACCCTCAGCTCCTCCCAAGTATACATTCTTCCTGTTCTTGCTTCCCTTTCTTTGTCTCACTTGAATTGCTAAACACGAAGCCTGCTTAAAATTCTACCCTGCAAATTCCACTCTTTCCTCTAAGCTGCTGAATGTGGAAGGAAAGTAACACCCAATCTTGCTACTTGGTCTCACTTTAAATTAATGACCACATAAGTGGGGCGTCAGCTCTGCTTAGCAATTCCACAATTCTTAAATCAATTCACTCCTCCACTCTCTGGAGAGACAATTTCACATGTTATTTCCTCAAACTTCTGATACCCCCTCTCTTTCTCTTCCAGTGTGGCACATGGAAAGCTTTCTACTACCAGGCCTGCTTCATTATCTCCATGTGTACCCACTTTTCCTCTTATTATAGGCAGCCGCCTGTCCCCGCTCCTACCTAGGGCCAATCTTCCAGCGCATGAGTCTTATCCCTTCTTGCCAACAAGATATGAGAACTTTGCTCTTACAATTGCCCTTTTGTTCTCTCCTCCAAACGTAAACAGGCTAAAGTATCTTCTATTTAGAAAGACTCCTCACTTGAGGTCACATATTCTTCAACTGCTAGCCCATTTCTCTGCTTACCTTTGCAGAAAAATTCTTAACTTTCTATACTTCCAATTCCTTTCTTTCTATTCCCCCTTGGATGCACTGTTGTTAGTCTTTCTCCCTCCACAATGGTACTAAAACTATTTTTGTCAATTACTGATTATCTCCATGTGGCTAAATATAATATAATTTTTGGTTCTTATCTTACTTAACCTATTAGCAATGTTTCATGAGTTGAATAGATTGTTCCTTTATTCTTGGAATATTTTCTTTCCTTGGATTCCAGGGCACCACTCTCTCTTGGATTTCCTCCTACCTAACTCAAGGCTGCTCCTTCTGGCTTCCCATGATAGTCTTGTATTCCTGGCTTCAGAACACTGCTGTGCACAGGGCTCAGACCCCGCCTTCCTCCTCTCTCCCATTTTCCCTCTCTAGAAGATGTCATATGCCCTGAGCCTTTAACTGCCATATGTGCATTGATAGAACCTAAATTCATGACTTCAACATGACCTCCCTCCTACACTCCAAGCGCTTACTCAACATTACCCCTTACCTTAGTGGGTCTCATGCCCAAGATCAATATTTGAATTTTCTTGCCAAACTTAACTCCTGCTCCAATCTACTTCATCTCAGATGATGGCATCTCTGGCCTGATCAAGGTTCAAGTGAACAACCTTGGAATTGTGCTTGATTCCTCTCTATTACTCTGTTTAACTAAATATTAACAAAGCCTGCATGTTTCACAGGCAAGACATATCTATAATCCAACAACTTCTCCCAATCTCAACCATCCTAGACCAAGCTATCATTGGTCTTCCTGCTTTGACTCTTGTATCCTATAGCTTATCCCCCTTATAGCATGATCTGATCTGGTTCCAGCTAGTCGTACCCTTTAACTCTGTTATCACCACTGTCCTATTCTATAAGTCTGATCCAGCTATTCCATCCCCTTAACTGTTCCTTAGACACAACAGGCCTGCTTCCATCTCAGGGCCTTTGCACTTACAGACCTCTCTATCTGTACGCTATCCCTAGTTTCACTTGGTCTTTTCTGCCTACATGGCTACTGTCTTAAAACTTCCCATATGTTTCTTCTGCTAGTGTAACTGAGATAAGAAAATCAATGGGTTAGATAACCCTCAGGCTTTCTCACCTCCAGAAATTATGAGGGTGACTGTGACAGGCAACCCTGGTGGGTGATCTTCCATCATGAGCCTGAGGGCTGGGACCTAGAATATCATATATTAATGTTTTGTCATAAAGAACTCTGAGATATACTCTTCAAGTGGTACAGAAACTTATAAAAACTTTTTTCTCCTGCATTTTAGTTACTTTAATCTCCTGAGCTCTGCATTCTAGGCTGGAGAACCACTTCTTATTTTTATTTATTTATTTAAAAGATTTTATTTATTATTTCCAGAGAGAGAGGAAGGGAGAGAGGCACAGAAGGAGAGAAACATCAGTGTATGGTTGCTTTTTACCTGCCTCCAGCCTGGAGACCTGGCTTGCAACCTGGTTATGTGCCCTGGCTGGGGAATCGAACCAGCGACCTTTAGGTTTGCAGGCTGGCACCTTATCCACTGTGCTACCAGCCAGAGCTTCCACTTCTTATTTTTAATTCTTTATTACAGTTATTTGTGAACAGAAGTTGTTTTCCATTTTGGACTGTGAGCATTTCCATACTAGGACTTCACAGCTTTATAATCTACCCTATTTCTACCATGGAACATAGTACATAAAAATTACATGCTAAAAGTTATTCTTTATAAAGAACTTATATGTACCAGTGATAGACTGTTTGCAAAGATGCCTGCAGTAAACTTCCTTCTGTATGCACTCTCCTTTGCAGTGTAGTTTACGACTCTTACATCCAATGATAGAGTCAGTTTCTTTGACCATTGACTCTGGGTGGGCCTTGTGACTTACTATGACCAATAGAATGTGGCAGAAGTGTCAGACATCATGTCAGTAGCCTTGTATGTTTCTGCTGGGTCTCTTGGATCCTTGGCCAGCCTCCATTTGAACAATCCCGGGCTAGCCTGCTGAAAGATGAGAGACCATGCGGGGCAGCTGAGGCCATCTGAGAGGAACCAGCCCCAGCTGGCCTGGCAGCTGACTGCAGACACATGAGTAAGCCTAGCCAAGGCCAGAAAAATACACAGTGGCTCCTCATCAAAATTGTCAACCCGTGGAATTGTGAGGAAAATAAACGGTTGTGGTTTTAAGTCAGGGTTTGGCAAACTATGTCCTGTTGGCCAAATCTGGACTGCATCCTGTTTTTGTAAATATAGTTTTATTGGAAAACAGCCTCACTCATTTGTTTATGTGTTGTCTATAGCTGCTCTAAAAGAAAAACTCATTTCCATGTGTTCCCTTTACTTTCACATGATGCCATACTCACAACACTTCAGACAACAGATGCGTGGGTTTTCCAAACATCAAGGAATTCGGTGACATTTGCGGGGTATCCTACAAGTCTAACTCCATTCTGACACTATATCCATGGAGTTAGCATCAGATCCTACGGGTAGGGGTTCAGTCCAACAAGACCATCCGCACTTCAGATGCCAATTGCCTGTCCAGGCTGTCAAAACCTGTGCTTTTGACCAGCTGGCTATAAATTAAAGGTTCCTACAGCCCCCCATGCAGGTTCAATCAATTTGCTGAAGCAGCTCACAGAACTCAGGAAACTAGTTGACTAGATTCCTAATTTATTACAAAGGATATTAAAGGATGCAAATGAATAGCAAGAGGAAGAGATACTTAGGACAAGGCCTAGAACATAGGCGCTTCCGTCCCGGTGGAGATTGCCACCTTCCCAACAGGTGAAGTGTTTTGCTTCACCAACCGGAAGCCCTCCAAACTCTGTAGTTCAGGAACTTTCAGGGAGGCTTCGTTACACAGAAATGATTGATTAAGTCATTGGCCATTTGGTGATTGAACTCAATCTCCAGTCCCTTTCTCAGATGGTGGGATGAACGCTAAAATTTCCAAACTTTTAATCACCTAGTTGGTTCCCTAGGCAACCAGGCTCCATTCTCAGGTCAAGAAGGAGCATTCCAAAAGTCACTCCACTAACATAATCTCAGGTGTGATTGAAAGGGACTTGTTCTGAGTGACAAGACACCCATTTCAATTTTATGAGATTCCAGGAACCGAGGACAAAAGACCAAATATTATTCAAAAGTTTCTTCCATTGTTTTTATTGATTAGCTTAGGAAATCATAAGGTTTTGAGAGCTGTGAGCCAATGTGGAGGAAGAACAAAACATCCATTTATTGTAAATTACAATCTTGAAGCTGCCATAGACCACATAGTTGGGTAACTGCCATAGACCACATGACCTGTGAAGCTTAAAATATTTACTTTGTGTCCTTTACAGAAAAGAATTGCAACTGTTCTAAATCAGTGACTGTTCTAAGTCACTACATTTGGAAGTGATTTGTTACCTCCAGGAACTAAGCCAATCAAATTTAAATTATTATGTATTAATTTATACTTTAACCCAGTGAGGATTTATCATGCCCATTTTACAGATGAGAAAACTGAGACACAGTGAGGAAGAGCAATTTGGCATGGTGGAGTAGGGAGGAAACTCAGTCTTGCCTCACATCCTTATAACATTGGCATGTAGCCTCAAGAAATGTGAAACAGGCCCTGGCTGGTGGCACAGTGAATAAGGCGCCAGCCTGCAAACCCAAAGGTCGCTGGTTCGATTCCCCAGCCAGGGCACATAACCGGTTGCAAGCCAGGTCTCCAACCAGGTCCATGGCTGGAGGCAGGTGAAAGGCAACCATACATTGATGTCTCTCTCTGCCTCTCTCCTTCCGCTCCCTCTGAAAATCATAAAATAAAAAAAATAAGAAATGTGAAACAGATGAATGCCTGCCTGAGTGAATATATAGCTGAATAAACAGTTCGGATCAGTTCCTTTGAAAAGAGAATGTATGTGATAATAACCTGTGTCCACGGTGTGATACTTTTGGGTCCAACCAAATACCTCACAGAAAGGGTTAGGAGCGCTCACATCCAGACCTTAAGAGTTCCTGACAAGTCTTTAATATGTGTCTCTAATGAGTGACTTGGAAGAATCATTACAATATATTATGTGTGGGAGGGAGGGAGGAAGGGAATGATTAAGGGAGGAATAAGGAAGGAGTGGAGGTGAAGAAAGAGAGAAAAGGGAAGGCTTAGAAAATGAAGGAAAGGCAATTTAAATTCCACTGAGGATCAAGTCTTCCATTTGTCTCTGATACATCTATCTGATATCTGATATCCATTAGGCAACCCGCTGACATCTATTCTGAAGGTGGAATCAATCTAGAATCCATCCGTCATTGGGGAGATTCGTAGGCTCATCAGCCTCTTGAACAGGGTAAGGAGACTGACCCTACCCTGTCTTAGATCTAAATAAGCTCTTGTCCTTGTTGGCGCAGCACCCTCTGGATGGGGTGAAGGGCCTTATCGATAAGGATGCTCATAGCGCAGTAGGACAGCCCCAGCAGCTCACTTATTGCTCAGGAATGAAGCCTGTGGGCAGCACTGCACTGCATTCCAGGCAGAACAAAAATCTCCTTTGCTTTCTCAGGCTCCTCCCCCGCCTCAACCGAACTGATACTATTCAATAACCTACCCTGACGATGGGAGGAGAAAAAAAATGTAATTGTAAAAGCATAAATCCCTTTAAATGCTGAGATCAAAAAGAAGGTTTCCATCCAATGACACATAATTAAACATGCAGACATGCCCAACTTTGATTCATAAATGCTTATGCATTTCTAAGTTGTTGCCAGGGAGATCAGGGCCTGAGAAAATTAACACCATTATGCCTCAAAAGGATACATGATTTTCACAGCTTTCTAACGTGGTTTCCTGTTGTGAGGAACTTTCTATTTTCTCATTTTTCTCCCCTCTGCCTCTGTAGCGATGTTCAGGGCAGAAAAGTGGCAGCTTTGCGAACATCCTTAGTTTGAGAATTCCCACAGGCTTAGTGGGATGTGAGTACAGAGCCAGCCCACCATTTTCCAATTGCTTTATGAGGGCAAATTCTTTCTTCAGGGGAAGTCCCCTGAGGATGAGCTCAGATGCTTGGGCGATGGGAAGGCAGCCGCAGTAAACAGAGCCCTCAAACTTACAAAGTATATTGATCAGGGTGCTCCAGAGAAACAAAACCTACAGGGGGAGGAGAGCGAGCAAGAGAGAGAGAATTTATTGACGACTCATGCAATGATGGAGGCTGAGAAATCTCATGATCTTCCATCTGTGAACTAGGGTTCCGGGAAAGCTAGGATGGGCATCTTCAGGAATTTTAGGAGCTTTCATGAAGAAGGAGAAGTTGACTCATTCCATATGGTGCAGAATAGAATCAATAGGGTGAAAGTTCCAGGAGGCAGATGTCAGCTCATTATGAGAAAGAACTTTCCAGCACTTGGGATAACTCTACACTGGAAGGGGATGACTTATAATGGGGTAAGCTTCCTGCTACAGGAGGTATTCAAACCAAATTTAAAGTATCATTTTGTGGTTTCTGCATGTAATGTAAACTGGAATTAGGTCATATCAACAGGACTTCCTAACATCGTGACTCTCAGAAGACACTAACCCTGTAGTTTGGATCATTGGCATTTGGACCAAAGCAGGAGTTTGGTTAGACCACATACAAGGAAAGCTGAGCTCATGTTTGTCTGCCACTGGGCAAGAGGCCAAGATACCCAGTTTCCATAACAACACTCTTACGCCTACGGCCCATAAAGGCTGTGTCCACATCCCACCAAAATAAACTGGTTTTTGGATTAGTCATGGGATACTATGCAGGCAAAGTGACTAGTGTGTTTTGGAAAAATTTTCTCTTGATAGAAATAGTGTAGATTCCCAGTCGTCGACACTGAAAGAAATGATCTGATAGAATTTGTATATCATCCAGATGCCTCACTTGGTTTCCCAGCAAGTCCCCTGAGTTCTTGGAGCATGTAGCTCACTGGAGCATTTGTGGAATCATTCGTCTGCTTTGATGTACTTCATGTTGACTTTAGAAGGGTCTGGCCTTACTAGTGTTGATTAAACTGAAGGCAAGAAATAGAATTGATGACTGTCTGGCTGAAGCCAAGAAAGAAGGCTGGAGTACCTTGCATACCCTCGGCATTGCCCACCCAAACTGCTATTTCATGGATGCTGAGCACTGGATGCTTGTCAGCCTCATAACTGCCTCCATCACAGGTAACCTGGTATAGAGGGTGATTAATGCTTCTATTTGAACGAGTGAGGGAAAGAAGCCTGAGGAATGTGCGATAGCCAGGGGTTGACAAGAGTTTCTCCTGGACCATCATGCCTTGCAGTTAATCAAGATGGTACCCAAAATGGAAAACTCCCTGATAATAGTAACATACATTTTGACTCTTTCCTTGACCAGTGTAAAATGGGAACATTACCATATTTTATGCTGTTAAGAACCAACTTCTCTTGCCCTTTAGGGAAAGTCCCAAGGCTATAGCCAGCTGTCTGGTGTGATACTAAGGACTCTGCCATCACATCAACCCACCTGGGCTCTGAGATTATGTGTCTGTTTCTAGGAACAAGTGAAATGCTGGGAAGTTGCCAAGACTGAGGGAGTCCCAGGGGAGAAAAGACCAGGCAGCATCGAAGCGTTCTTTGCTCACTCAGTAACTTTCAAATGTCCTACAAGCAGGCAGTCATGCTATTCTAGCAAAATAGGGTAAAAAGGCATGGGAAGCCCACTAGCTCTTACAGGAAGCAAGCTGGGACCCAGTGGCTCAGGCTGGCATTGAGGGAGGAAGGCAGAACATAGGGACACTTATGTGGACAGCCAGCAGCTGGCTCAGAGATTAACAGGGTCAAGAAGCTCCAGTGCAGTTCAGGCAGGTATCCATGACCAGGAGACAGACAATACTCAGAATCAGAAGGCAGCAGGGTCATAATTGTCACAGGTGGGCTGGGAGCAGAATTCAGTCCCCCAGGGAAGAGTTTGGACTGTGCATAGCAGGCCTCACCGAGCAGGTTGCCATCAGGCAGGTGCCTGTAGGACTGGGCACGGAAGCTGAGCTGGGAGCCCAGGTGTGGGTTTGAACTGGCTGGATCCATGAGCGCAGGATGCCAAGGGCATCTGACACCGGTGGCAACAGCTCGGTTAATCTTTCTTGCCTCCAGTGGCAGGGCTCAGGGAGTTAAAGTTCTGCCTGCCTCACTCAAGATGGTCTCAGGGACTATTCAAGACTGAGACTCTAGTGGTAAGACCAAGAGCTCTAGATGGGAGGACTGAGGGATATGAAATTACACCTGCCTCCTTATGGAAGTCTGAGAAAACTGGGTCATCCTATAGCAGGGCACAACTCTGCCCAACACAGGCAGTGAAGCCAAGAACACCAACACTGACTGTTATCAGAGGTGACTGTGGCTACTTTCCATCCTGGGCCTATGGAATGAAATATTAAATAAACACATTGCCAAATCATGACTTTAAAAAAAAAGATGTTATTTATTATTTTTAGAGAGAGAGGAAGAGAGGGAGGCAGAGAGGGAGAGAAACATCAACGTACAGTTGCCTTTCACCTGCCTCCAGCTATGGAGCTGGCTGGAGACCTAGCTTGCAACCTGGTTATGTGCCATGGCTGGGGAATCAAACCAGCGACCTTTGGGTTCACAGGCTGACACCTTTCCACTGAGCCACCAGCCAGGGCCAAATCATAATTTTGTTGTAGCGTTTTATTGATAACTAGAAAAAGCTAGCTCTAGGACTCTCTGTTCGATCCAGCAAACTGCCCAACTCCCCACATCCCACAGGTAATTACCTGCTGCTAATTGGGTCTGAAAGCACAGGGTTTGTATTTAAAGTTAGGAGTACAGCACACTTTGTATTTTTCCAGATAGCATGTGGATGAGAATTTAGTGTTCTGTGTAATTGTGACTTAAAGAGCCAGATGACTGCTCCAGGAAACACAGGTGCTTAAGGATGTGTGTCCTTGGGTAAAATATAGCACTTCTCAGAGCCTAGGTCTCTTCACTTATAAATGGAAAAAATTATGTGATGTTTGACTGAGGTTAGAAACACAGAAGCGGATGTCCCAGTGCCTGGCACACATGAGTGGCTCAGGGGTTGCTAATAGAATCTGAATCTTTCAATGAGAAAAGAAACGTTTCTAAATCTCTACCTCTCATCACTCTAGAGTGTTTCATTACTAGTCTCACCATCGTTACTACCTCTATGCATTAACACTTAATGCATAGAAAACACTGTTTTCTATTTATCTCATGTGATCTTCAACACAGCTATCAAGTTATCAAGACAGATGAACTTATTCTCAGTGTGCAGATAGGGAAATTGAGGTCAGCAAGAGGAAAAATGACCTGTCAAAGGTCAAGGCCTTAATTAGATGATAGCGTTAGGGTTTGTGGTGGCTGAGGCTGAGAGGAATATTGAACCTCAGGGAGGAAGGAGTTGGAGGAAAGCTGGCATGGATGCTGAGAGGGTGAAATCACAGGTAGAATTCTCAACCATCCCTTGAAGAGGTAAAGAGGGGCATGAACAAATTCTGACTCCCAGGAAGTGAAGTGCCATAGGCAAAGAATACCTAGGCTATCTAAAGTACCTAGGCTATCCCAAGGGAGTGGTGCTCTGGGGAGACTCAGCAAACCCAGAGGCCCTACTAAAAGTGGGGGCAGGTGCAGAGACCAGCTACCACCTAACTTTAGCTTGAAAATCTTGGGTTTACTGATGAGCTCTGAGAAGGGGCAGAATCCACCTATACATTGCTGCATGGCCCTTGGGCCAGCAGAGTAGGGACGAAGATGCAGCAGGGCTGACACCGAGATCTGCCCTGCTTGGCCCCTCTCATTCTCCTGACTTGCCTATGAGACCTTGATCACGGAAGGCTCCTGTGGGTGTCCGCTCTGGCCCAAGGCACTCTGCCAGGGCACCTCCCATCTTCCCCCACAGCTTCCCTGCTCTCCTGGCCTACTTAGGGGCTAGCTCTTAAATCCTGTTCTCTTGGTGAGTTCTTATATGTTGCTGGGGATAGATTTAGAACAGGCATGGATTCGTTCCCAGTCTCAAAATAAAGCTGTATTTGTTGACATGTCTCACTTTCCTGCTGAAATTTTAGTGCCTTCAGGGCAGAGCCTGGTCTCTCTAGTCTGACTCCTCAGCACCTGTCACTGCACCTGTAACATGAGGTCCTTGTTGAATGAATGAATGAATGAGTGAATGAATCTGGCACCTCACAAATCAATGAAATTCACAAAGACAACCAGAAATGTTGTCTATGTTGCTCATTGTTGAATCCCTTGCCTTGTATACGATGGCATTCAATAAAAGTTGCTGAATGAATGAAAGGTTAGCAGATGGCAAAAGACAAATACCATATGATCTCACCTAATACAGGACACTAATGAACAAAACAAACAAATGAGCAAAATAGAACCAGAGGCATGGAAACAAAGAACAGACTGACAGTGACCAGAGGGGATGGAGGAGGGGGAGAAAGGGGGAAAGAAGGGGAACAGTTTAGTAAAGGAACTAGTATAAATGACCCCTGGACATGGACAACATGTGGGGACTGACTGTGGGAGAGGGGATGGGGGATGGGGAGGGAGGGGCAGGGGAGAGCAATGGGGAAAAATGGACAAATGTAATAGAACGATAATAAATTAATTGTGAAAAATGATTCATCTCTGTCTTAGCAGCACTGGCCCTCTCCATTCCCACTGATTTGTACAGTGTTTGAGCTGTGAGAGACTTTAGAGATAACTTGGCCCAAGTTGATTGTATTACAGACAAGACGGTGTGGCCCAGGGAAGGGAAAGGACTGCTCAAGCACACACCGCTGATTTGAAACCTCAACACGTAGCATCTGGCTCCACCAGGGCCCTTGACCCACTACCTGCCCCGTCTTCATGAAGCTTACCTCCCAGAAAGGGGCTCATACATCCAGGGTCACATTGGCTCAGAGCCCTGCCTATGCTGGGCAGTGAGACTGAAGGCTCAGCGAATGTCTGAGAACTGAACTCGCTGATCTGTTTCCCAGCCCCTGGCGGCTCAGCCTGCATGCGGCAGGAGCAGAGTGGGGCCAGAGCAGGAGCGGGAATTTGAGCTCAGACAACCTTTCTCTCTGAATAGTCCTGCCCTGATGGCTTATTGCTCACACTGTTGGGCCCTCCAGGAGCCTCTGGTTCACTTGTTCTGCCATTCAGGGGCTTTTCTTCAGCCTGGGCTCCCTGGGCATGCATCCTTTGTCCTTCACAGGGGCAGCGCAGAAGAAGGGAAAGCATAGGCCCATTGGCTGCCTCCCTGAGGGCCAGAATATGTAGCACAGCAGCACTGGCTTCAGAGAGCCCGGGTTCAAGTGTTGGCTCTGCCACTTCCAGTAATGAAACTTGGGCAACTGATTGATCTTCTTTTGGCCTCAGTTTCTCATTTATTAAAGAAAAGGTTCAGCCCTGGTTGGTGGCTCATTGGATAGGCACTGGCCTGTGAACCCAAAGGCCACTGGTTCGATTCCCAGCCATAGCACATAACCAGGCTGCAAGCCAGGTCTCCAACCAGGTCTGTAGCTGGAGGCAGGTGAAAGGGAACCATACGTTGATGTTTCTCTCCCTTTCTTCCTCCCTTCCTGCCCTTCTCTCTAAAAATAATGAATAAAATTAAAAAAAAAGAAAGAAAAGATTCAGAGGAATAAAATACAAAAAGCATATGAAAGTATAAAGCACAGTACCTGGCATGTGGTCAGAATCTAACAAATAAATGTCAGGGGCTACAGATGATACTCAGATGTGGGGAGGATTCAGTGCCTTGCTTAGAGCATCTGCAATCAAACTTCCCAGGTTCAAGTCCCAGCCAGCTCAGCTCCTTATCAACTGCACCCCTGGGTCCCAGTTATTCAACCTCTCTGTGCCTCAATAGCCTTATCAAAAAGAGGAAACCAGCCTGGCTGCTGGTACAGCAGATAGCTGCCAGCCTGCGAACCCAAAGGTCGCTGGTTTGATTCCCAGCCAGGGCACATAACCAGGTTGCAAGCCAGGTCTCCAGCCAGGTCCCCAGCTGGAAGCAGGTGAAAGGCAACCATACATTGATGTTTCTCTCCCTCTCTTCCTCTCTTCCTTCCCCTTTCTCTGAAAAATAATAAATAAAATCTTAAAAAAAAAAAAGAAAAAAAAAGGGAGACTGATAGTGGGGTTATTTCACTGGGTTTATGTTCGATTTAAATGAGTAAATTCACAGAAAGCACTTAGAATAGTTCCTGGCACATAGGAAGTGCTAAATAAACATCATCAGTTCCTTACTTTTTATTATCTAGTTTTAAATATCAATTAAGGAGACCAGATTCTTTCTGCTGGAGGCCTTGAGTTGGTGCCAACCTTGAGCTGCCTGGTGGGTAATCTCATCAGTTTGCTCCCTGTTCGCAAGCACCGCCCACAGCCAGCGGAACTCCATGTGGGCATGCTGCTCATGAGCTGGGCTTGCTGGGCAGCGACCTCTCCACTGTGCGCTATAAATGGCTGCCAGCAGCGAAATTACATTTGTATTGATCTAAAGAACATTTCATTGATCAAACACAGGGGAAGAAACCTTTGAAACATAAGCCCATTATTTTAACAATTTGTTGCCAGAAACAGGCAAAGGTTGTTTCTATTTTCTTTTTAGGTGAGTTGCCCTTCCCAGGGCAGCGTCCAGTGCGTGTACACAGTCCTGAGACCTACCCCCGGACTCCCTGGCTCCATCTTCCCCTCCATGTCTCTGTTCCTCAAGGTTTTTCTAAAGAAAGGACATTTTCCCTCTAAATACTTTTTTCCCTCCCCCTCCCTTGTCTGGATCTGCACTGCCCTCCCTCCTTGATCTCACTAGCTGAGTGAGAAGGTCTATGGTCCTCAGTGCTGCTGGGTTATTTTTAGCAGTTGGGGGTGACGGTGAAGGCACCTGATTGCCAGGGCCTCCCCACAGAGAACTCATCTTTTTTGGAGTTTCAACTAATTTGGAGCCACAATCTCTCAACTCCTCCATGCCTGCTTTTGGTTCTGACTTTATGAAACTATGTTAAAATAAGTTAACATTGGTGCAGGCTACAGAGGAAACTGAGGACCCCTAGGTGAAAAATACTTAGCAGGGAAGAGTCTGCAGCAATTTCAAGAATTATTCAATTAAAATATGCACTTGAAAGCTTTGAATAATCTTGTGCCCAACTTCATGGAGAGCCAAAGATTTGTCCCCA
Source organism: Noctilio leporinus (assembly GCA_004026585.1). Taxonomy (NCBI): domain Eukaryota; kingdom Metazoa; phylum Chordata; class Mammalia; order Chiroptera; family Noctilionidae; genus Noctilio; species Noctilio leporinus. Next base: position 184,561 of record PVIW01001357.1, on the reverse strand, counting down.
ATTTCTGCCCTCAGTGAGCTGACCATATATCCTTGAGGGAGGAGAAACTTAATACAAATGAGTGAATTGCAGGAAGCAGGATTTACTAGAAGTTATAAGAGTGGCAGACGAATTCATGGGGAAATAATAGTCTAACCAATAATGCAAGGCAACTAGATATACAAATGAAATCAGACTCTTACCTCACACCATGTACAAATGTGGAATCTAATGAACAAAATACACTGATGAACAAAATAAACCCAGAGGCATGTATACAAATCTCAGAAGGGAGAAGTTAGGGGGTGCTGGAAGAGATTAGCCCAAGAAAATACATGCATACAAGGTCTGGCCCAAAAGTATCAAGCCAATGTCAATATAATTAAAATTATACTTTCAGAACAGACCTCATATATGCCTAACCCATAGACACAGATAACACTGTGATGAAGGCTGTTGGTGGGAGGGCTGGACAGAGGAGGGCAACAGGGAAAAAATGGCAACCTGTGTAATAGTGTCAACAACAACAAAAAATACCAATTACCTGGAGATGGATAAAAGACCTAAGTATAAGAACTAAAACTATAAAACTCTTGGAAGAAAACAAAGGTATAAATAAATCATGACTTTGGACTAGGCTATGTTTCCTTAGATCTGACAGCTAAAACAAAAGCGACCAAAGGGGTAAAAATGGACTTGATCAAAATTAGAAATTTGTACTTTAGAGGATACCTAAAGTATTGAAGAAAATGTATTCAAATCATATATCTGGTAAAAGTCTGGTATACAGAGTATACAAAGAACACAACTCAGAAGGAAAATGACGATAACCCAATTTACAAATGGATGAAAGGTTTGAATAGATGTTTCTCTAAAGAAGAACTACACATGGACAATGAACACATGAAAAGGTGCTCAACATCACTAATTAACAGGGAAATGCAAATCAAAACCATAATGAGATAACACTTCATACCCATTAGGATGGTTATAATCCCAAAGGCAGAAACTACAAGTGCTGGTGAGAAGACAGAAGAAGTGGAATCCTCTTACACTGCTGATGGGAATGCGTATGGTACAGTCACTTTGGAAAAAAGTTTGTCAGTCTCTCAAAAAGTTAAATATGGAGTTGTTGTATGAAATGGCACTTCTACTCTTAGATATACAGTTGGAGAGAACTGAAATATGTTCACACAAAAACTTGCCACACAAATGTTCACATCAGCATTATTCATAATACCCAGAAGGTAGAAACAATCCAGATGCCCATCAAAAAGTGAATGCGTAAATAAAATGTAGCATATTCATGCCACAGACTACTATTACTTCATTGTAAAAAGGAATGACATGCAGATACTTGCTGTAACACAGATGAATGTTGAAAACATTATGGTAAGTGAAAGAAAGTCTGCATATTATATGATTCCATTTGTATGAAATGTTCAGAATAGGCAAATCCATAGAGACAGGAAGATTAGCAGTTGCCAGGAACTGAGGTAGCAGGGAGTCAGGAGTAACTGCTCAATGACTACAGCATTTCCTTTGGGGATGGTGAATAAAATGGTACATTTTACAGTATGTGAATGATATCTCCAACTTTAGAAATGAGTGGCACAGATCCAGGGTGCTTTGAGTGGTCAGTTGAAGGATGGAGCAGATAGACTGGCATGCGGCTAGAGGGGAGGGTATATTCTTATTCCTTGAGATTTACCTCACCCTGAGAGCACTAAGCCCCTGAGATGACCTTGTGTCTGACATCATAGAAAGCTGTCACTCTTGGCAGATGGGAGCCTCGCAGCCTGGGATGCTGAGGCCTCCAGGCGGTTTTAAAGGGAAATTATCTTTTCTTGAAAAATGTAAACTTATTTTGGTGACATTGGTTAATAACACTATGTAAGGCCCAGTGTGCAATTCTATAATCCATTATCTGTATATTCTGTTATATGCTCACAACTCAAAGTCTAGGCTGTTTCTATGACCATATATTTGACCACCTTTATCCTCTCTGTTCTGTCCCATCTCCCTTCCCCTCTAGTAACCACTGTTCTGTTGTCTGTACCTATGAACAAACAAAACAAACAAACCTTTTGTTTTTAAGTGTCTGTACTTCTCTGAGAAGAGAGGCGGAAACTGTTGACAAATCTAGAAATTGGAAATGTAAATGAAAAAGGGAGCCCTCCAACAGAATCTAGATGCTCAGCCTTTCTAGCTCAATCACCATGTGCCACGGCGGATGGTGGTGCAGGGCCTTGGCAGCAAAACCAGCCGAAATGGTTTGCCATCCATCTCTCAGACAAGGCAAGCAATCCTGGGTGCCATGCCAGAAGGAGGTAAAAGCTTCTTAACGTACAACACCAAGCATGTAAAGAAGAGCTCCAGGCTCTGTTACCTCTATAGGGAACAGACATCAACAATTTGGGCAATGTTTTTGACCTGATTGGCAAGTGGCTATGGTATAGGGTGGACACCCACTTAGGAATGAACAGAATGAGCTGGCTATGTTTATGGGGGCGTAGGACAAATCCTGCACATTCCCTCTGGACACGTTTCTATTTCTGGAGACCATGTGGGCAGGCACCTTCATCTTAGAGATGCTTAGAGAAGCTGAATAACTTGTAAGGTAATAACTTATTGCTAGCAGATCAAGGGCTGGAGACCAGATTAACTGTCCCCACATTTATTGTTTAACTACTTGGTCCACTCTTCCACTCAAAAGAAAGGTTTAATGACACCCAGGCTTTCGACTCTGTCACAGCATTTTTCTCCTCCTCCTCCTCCTCCTCCCCCCACCCCCACCCTCCTCCTCCTTCTCCTCCTCCTCCTCCACCTCCTCCTCCCTTCTTCTTCTTCTTCTTCTTCTTCTTCT